>WBNO01017284.1:76693-124995 GCA_013400575.1 Peucedramus taeniatus
GGGTCCCGGCGGGCGGGGCGAGGCGAGGCGCGGCCGGGGCACCTCGCCCTCCGCCTCCCCGCGGGACGAGAGCCAAAGAGCCCCGCGGGAGGAGGAGGCGGGGGGGGCCCGCTGGTAGCTCCAGAGTGATGCTACCCCGGAAAATCGGGGCGAGCATTGAGGTGCTGGAGCGTGTCCAGAGAAGGACAACGAAGCTGGTGAAGGGTTTGGAGCACAAGTCCTACGAGGAGAGGCTGAGGGAGCTGGGGGTGTTTAGCCCGGAGAAAAGGAGGCTCGGGGGGGATGTATTGGTCTTTACAATTAACAGAAAGGAGACTGTAGTGGGATGGATGTAGTTTCTTCCCCCAGGTAATAAGTGACAGGACAAGAAGAAACGGCCTCAAGTTGCACCAGAGGCGGTTTAGATTGGATATTAGGCAAAGTTTCTTCACTGAAAGGGTTTTCAGACGTTGTAAGAGGCTGTCTGTGGTGGAATCACCATCCCTGGATGTGTTCCAAAAAATCACAGAATCATGGAATGGTCCAGGTTGGAAGAGATCTTAAACATCTTCTAGTGCCAAAACCCCTACCATGGACAGCTTTCACTAGACTAGGTTTCTCAGAGGTCTGCCCAACCTGACCTTAGACACTTCCAGGGATGGGGCGCCCACAACTTCTCTGGGCAACCTAACGTGTAGGTGTGGAGCTTAAGGACATGGTTTAGTGGTGCACCTGGCAGTACTGGGTTAGTGATTGGACTTGATGATCTTAAAGTCTTGTCCAACCATAATGATTCTATGGTTCTAAGAGCAACTCGAGAGAAGTCTAGACCATGAAAGAAGCAAATGGATGATGACACCACACAATTCCAGTTGCTTTCCAGTAGTATGTGTGTGTTCAGTATGCATTAACTGAATCTTGTTGTATCTGAAGGCTTGAAAGGTTTCAAATCTGCGTGTAAAACCACATTTGTGGTGCTCCGATTTGAGTGAGACACGTCATGCACCTCAATAAAATAATTACTCATGTAACTTTGTGTTATAAATTACTTGTCTTGTAACATCAAATAATTACTTTTTGTAACTCTTGTAACCTTCACTATCCTTTGCAGCCGAGTCTCTCTTGGTTTGCATGGGCCAGTTACAAAATTCCCGTGTCCATTTCCCCCGCTGCAGCTTGTGCCTGCTGCCTGTTCTCATTGCCCACGCAGTCCAGCAGAGCCTCCTGTTGGGTGGTTGAAACCAGCAGAGAGACTCTTCTTTGTGCTGAGCAGACCCATCTCCATCCATACACAATGCCTGCGGCAGGCAAAAATTCAGAAAGCATGAGCAGCACCTGAGATAGCGGTTTAATTAATTTATCATCTGATTAGGCAGAAACAAGAAGAGAAATTGTTTGAGGTCAGTGTTAGTCCCAGTTTTCTTTGCCTCGTTTAATCTTTTCAGTGATTTTAATGATTTGTGTAATATGTCTCTTTGCAGGAGCTGTTATGCACCACATCTGCATCTTAATTCTATAGCCACAATAATATAAGGATGTTTATTTCATTGGCAAGAAGACAGAAATTGTTGTGAACCATTAAAGATGCTGGATTTCCTGTCATTCTCTTTCAGCTGGGCCACAGGTGCTTTATCCTGATGTCATTGAAAGTGCCAGAAAAAAGAATAATAAAAATCATAAAATGCCATCAGAAATCAAAAGGTGTTTTACTGTCTCTCACAGTGTCCTTCTGGACAAAACATCCTGCATGCAGCTAGAAAAGTCCATAACAGGCTCTGTGAGCAGCTGACTGACAGGTTAGGCTTGAAGTGTTACAGTAAATGGGGTCACATCAGACAGTCAGACAGTCACCAGTGGGGTTCCATGGGGCTCCATCTTAGGGCCAGAGCTCTGTAAGGTTTTTATAAATTATCTGAACACAGGAAATGAATGGACATTGAGTAAGTTTGATAATGATACTAAACTAGGAGGAGCTGTGGACTCCCTCCAGGGTAAAGAGGCCCTGCAGAGAGATGTGGGTAAGACCAGAGGGCTGGGCACTCACCAAGCATATGGAATTTGACAAGAGCAAGTGGCAGATTCTTTACCTGGGACAGGTGACCCTGCTTATACATACAAATCAGAGGATGAGAGCCTGGAGAACAGCCTGTGGGAACAGATCTGAGGATCCAGGTCAGTAAAAAGTTGGATAAGAGTCAGCAATGCCCTGGAAGCCAAGGAGGCCAGCCCTGTCCTGGGGGGCATCAGGCACAGCATGGCCAGCTGGGCAAGGGAGGGGATTGTCCTGCTCTGCTCTGAGCTGGGGCAGCCTCACCTTGAGTGCTGGGGGCAGTTCTGGGTACCACAGTGCAAGAAAGGATGTAAAGCTATGAGGCTGTGTCCAAACAAAGGCAACCAGGATGGTGAAAGATCTTGAGGGCAAGACTTTAAGAGGAGTGGCTGTGGTTGCTGGGTTTGTTTGGCTTGCAGAAGAGAAGGCTGAGGGGTGACCTGAGTGGGGCCTACAACCTCCTCAGAGTGTCAGCACAGGGGCAGATGCTGAACTCACTCTGGTGGTCAGGGACAGGACACAAGGAAATGGAAGGAAGCTGCATCAAGGGAAGTTCAGGTTGCTCTTTAGGAAAAGGGTGTTAACTGAGAGGCTGGTCAATCCCTTCTCCCTGGGGAAGCTGTCATGCCTCCAAGCCTGACAGAGTTCAAGGAACATGGATCTGGATGCCACTTAGTTGTATGGTTTTGTTTTAGGTAATCCTGTGAGAAACAGGGAGTTGGACTTGGTGATCCTTACTGGTTCCTTCCAACTTGAGTTATTCTATGATTCTTTGAAAAAGACACAACAATAACTTCCCAAAACAGCAACAAAGTAATGATGTTCCCATGAACCAGACAAGACATTTTTCCATGAAGTATGACTGCTGTGGCCATCCAGGGAAGCCACTTTGGGAAGCCTTTGATACATTCACCCTTTCTAAGTGGCACTCAGCATTCTGTCAGGAAGCACAGCTCCAGGGCTCAGTATTGCTACAGGGTTTGACATGTCTACAAATGCCATATTGGTGTGTAAAGCACCTTCCCTAAAAGACACAAAGCTAGGACACCAATCCCACAACTCAGTTCTTCAACTTTCATTCATGCTAAGCTGTATCCTGCAGACATCTAAAAATCCCAGGACACTTCAAAATAGAGAACTATTTACCTGCTGGCACTGCCCACAATTAATTTTGCAGATAGGATGTCTTCTGATTTAATGGATTGGAATGCAATTTATTTGGTGATGCTCTCTATCTCTCCATGGAAGAGGAAGAAGGATTTTCTCCTGCTGTCCCCATCTGGGGTGTTCTCTGGAGCCTCACCTGCAGCATCCCTGCTGCCCTCAGTGAGGGGCTGCCAGGCACAGACCACTCTTGCTGGTGGTCCTGGAAGTGTCAAGGGGGGGGTTCCTCATGAGTCAGAGGTGGATGAGGTGGAATGAGAGGCAGGTGCAGCAGGGCCAGGGTACTGCAAAGGAAGGCACCAGTGTGAAGAGTGTGGGCTTTATCAGAGGCTGAGGAGAGAGCCTGGAGCACCAGCAGGACCCAGCAGATGGTCCTGTCCTGCTGAAATTAAAAATGAGTGATTGTTTCAGAAAATTCACATGACAGAAAACAGGCATTTGAGGTGGTTAAAAATACAAATATGCATATAGATAAGCATATATAAATTTCCTTAAAAGCATGTTAAAAATTTGCTTGGTTACAAAAGTGATGGTTATTTTAACCATGCAGAAATATAAAAATCCAGTGGTTTAAAAATGAAATCTTCTCTTTTTATTGAGAAGAAAATAGAAAATTGAATTTGATGTTGAAGTAGAACATCAAAGAATGAGAAATAATACTGAAATGTGCATTTTGCTGCTTTCCTTCAAATTCCAGCTCATAGGCTCAGGTGATTTTTATGTAGACTTGCAGGAGCATCCATTTAAGTCATGCCACAAATAAATGCAGTCAGCTGCATATGAAAGATTGTGCTGTTCAATACCCATAGATAAAATGGTATTTCAGATGGGCAAAGAAGAACTCAGACAGCATGTCAGCAGGCATGATATAAAAAAATGAACAGACAGGAGAGGTGCAAAGGCTGTGCCATGCCTCTAAAAGAGTCACTGTGACCGAGAGTGCCGGGGATCAGGGGCCCCCCTGGGACTCAGCGTGTGCCCCAGTGCAGACCTGGACAGTGGAGCAGGGGATCTTCTAACTGGATGTCAAGTGGAAAATGCTCTGATTCCCAGGCGAATCATCTGTCATTTCTTCTAACACAACAGCTCTTTTTCTTTTCCAAAATTTTGGACATTTATCTTGAATTGCAAAGAGATAATAAATCAGAAGAGCATTTAGGAACACATAAATATTAAAATAAATATCTTGATGTGAAAGTTGTCAGCTTTGTTTCTTCAGGATCAGGAGGCATTTCTCACATGTTCTCATTTTCACTTTTCAATCCCTCTTTCATAAACACTGGCTTTTTTGAGTAAGTATTAACATAGAGGCTTTGACTGTATTTTTTCCTGTAACTTGACAGAAGTGGACAGTTATAGATAGAAGTTACCTGCTGATCAGGTCACCCCATAGGAAATGAGAGCATAGAAGGGAAAAACATATCCACATTTTGACTGAAAAAATTTAATTTCTAGGGTAGTTTAAAATAAAAGTGAGTTTTGTTGGATCACAACACACCACCTCTCCAAAGTAAGAAATTTGAAAAAAAATTGTGGATCAGTGTAAAGTATGTCAGTGGAAGTGTTCCCACTATGAGGACCCTTAATTGCTTGTGACCCTGCTGTGGAGAAGGAGTGGGAAAATTAATGCTCTGAGCAATATTCATCTTGCTGAGTGTATTGCTTTCTTTCTTCACTCGTGGTTGATGTGACCTTTTTGGACTCCAACTGCTAGAGGAGATGTACTGCAACATGCAGAGCACGTTATTATTACCTTGAATTTTCTCCAGCTCTCAGACCAAATGTTTAGTCTGCTTGGTCAGGATTAAATGTCCTTTGCTCTTGACTTCTGAAGATTTCTGGTCCAGATTGCACACCTGGTATGTTACTGCAGTTTTCCTTTAAAGAAGCACAGAAGCAATTTACTTTGTTGAAATGTAGCACTACAGGATAGGCTTTTATGAACACTATTTTAAAAAATATTCTCAGAAATAAAAAAAAATACAGGTTGCCAAATTCTGTTTTTGGAGAGCTGGCATGTTGTGTGCACTGACACTGTGCTGCTCAGCCCCAGTTTCTTCCACCAGCAGCGTGCTGCAGGCCCTGTATGGTGAAGGTGCTCATTAACATTACACCAGGAAAAGAAAACTTGCTCACATCAGAAGAGCTCACATGTGCTGCCCTTGTTTTCATGTTTTTTAAAAGGTCCCTAAGCTAAGATTCATGGTGGCTGCAAACCCCCAGATCTGGAAAGGAGTTGCTGTGGAAGGAGGAACAGGCAGAACAGGCTGGGGAACCTCAGAGATTTTCACACATAGCCTCACCTACCCAGCAATGAGAGTTTTTGAGATGAGGTATTAATAATACATTAGCACCATAGGAATAAAAGGAATAAAAACTTAATAAACATAACAACCCACATGCCTTCCTTTTTCCTTCACTTGTGAATCCCTGAGAGACCAAGGGAGTGTCAAATTGTTTCTTGAAGAGCAAAATTAATGGAGTCTGAACTGAAGCTGTGCACCCACATTCCCCTGCACCTTCCCTCCCTACATCCTCATCCCCTTGGGATCTGCTCTTCCTCACTATGCCCCTTTTAGTGACCTCTTGCCATGGTTGCCCTCCTGCCAACTGTGCCCCATCCCTGTGCTTGTCAGGGGGGCAGGAGATTGGAAGCAGCTCCAGCTGGCTCAGTGCTCTGGGTGTGCCAAGCCCTGATGCTGCCAAGGGCTGGTACTGCAAAGGCTGAGCAGAAGGGGGGGCAGCTGAATGCTCCCTGCCTGCCCCTCATCTCTTCTTCCCACCTGCCCCCTGGGTGGGAGCTCAGGATGTCTGTCTCCTCCCCCTTCTCTCCAAGCTGGTTTAAACTCAGTGAGTCCAGAGTTACCAAAGGGTCCTGACAAAAATGCAAATAGAGGCAGTAAGAGAAGTTTCATTTCTTTAGGACATGAGGCAAAAGAAAAACCCAATAGAAAGGATGAAAATTCTATGAGAAAAAGAGATTTTGATATTTGTGGGATGGCTGCATTTCACTGTTTTGTTATATGAAATTTGACATGAAATTTGACCCCTTAACTTCCCAGAAAATCAACAAGGAGTTTTAATTTTTCTCTTTCCACTTTAAACTAAAGAAGAAAATATTTGTAATTTACACTTGTAAATGAAAGAAAACTGCATCCTTTATATTTTTTAAGGACAGAAAGGCATTGGCTACGGAAAAAGTGGTCCACTTCTGGGTGAATTATGTCCTTTGAATTCAGTGAAACAGAATTACTGCATTTTTTTCCATGTTTGGACAAACCTCAGATAATCTTCAGCCCCTCAAAAACATAGGCACATGAAAATAAATCCTTAGATACCCCATAATTTCAGATAACCCACAGAGACAGGGAGGCCATGGAAGAAGGAAAGCAGGCTTTGTGGGAATCATGGCAAAGGACTATTAAACAAAGGCTAGATTTTGCCTTGTATATATCTGTTTATGGACAAATTGTTCAGTCAGGTAATAAATTCTATCAATTGCCATTTGATCAACTGCAGTTCCTTGACCATTTCACCCCAATTCCACTTATTGATCTCTTGTTCACTGAACTAATTCCAACCTTGCTACTCAAAGCAGGATTGCTGGGTACAGCACCCTTACAGAACAGACAGTCACTACATTTTGGAGGAGGACAAACCCTCTGCAGTCCCAATTTCCGTGAAAATGACCCCATATTGGCTCCTGCACATTTGAGGTGAACCTTAAGATAATGTCCATCAAATGACAGATATTGGGGGTTTTAAACACCAGTCAAACTTAATCTGGCACAGCTTTAGTGATGCTAAAAAGTGTTATGGTATTTTCTGCATTTCAGGAAAGTTAAATGTCATTTCAGCAAATGAGGACAGACAGAACAGTCTAGGGTCACCCAAAGAGATGCAGAACAGCTTGGGTATATTGACAACATAGCATTTGGTGACATCTTTGCTAGATTTTTCTCTTCTTCCTCCAAATTTCTCTGTGGTTTCAGTCTGTTGTGCAGCCTGGGCATGCTGAATGCTGCTGGAATTGTGAAGGGACAGTGCTGACAAAAGGGCCTGGGGGCTTGGCCAAGCTCTGCCTGTTCCTTTCTCTTCCATCTCCATTTCCACCACAGTATTTATACTCTGAGATACTTGTAGAGATTTGTGCTCCCTTGTCAGCTCTTTCTTTGTAAAGCAACTACCTGAAGGTGGGTTGATCCTTGCTGGATGCTCTCCCACTTGTCTTGCCAGCATGGAGAGCATTGGGATAGAAGGTGGCCCTCTCTTGCTGTTTGTACTTATTTCCATGTGAGAGTTCCTCCCTTCATTTTCTCTTATGCCAGTTCCATGAAAGCAATGTGTGGTAACCTCTGTGCTACAGGGGGGAAGTAGTATTTTCACTAATTATGTTCTGTTTTTAATGATATTATATTATGCTAGTACATTTTATAATATTTTATATTATAAAATAAATTTTACTACAACATGCAACCTAATTCAGTGCACTGAAAAGCCTATGCCAATGTACCAGAGCAAAGAATGCAGGTTTAACCCAGGTACTAAGCAGATAATGTAAAATCATGATATGTGTACCTTTAACTTACAATAATCATAACATCATTGCCCACCTTGGCAAACTACGCCACTGACTACAGTTTAAGCAAAAATTGCCAAGTGCATCTGTATTACATTTGTCAATCAGTTCAACAAGACTCATTTAAATTGCTTTGAGTCACTATAAACACTCCTATATAACAAGATCTGCCATATTCATATGTGTATTTTAGCAACTAAAGATGTGGCACGCTCAGGGGAAGTGCTGAGGACCTCAGTGCTTACACTGCCATTCCCCTCTCAAGGCAACACAAAGCCCTTGCTCAAGCTTGTGAGTGACAAAACAATCAGACTGACCTGGATGATAACTTCTGATGTGTAATTCCAAGTGCACTTTTCTATCCCTCCTCTGCCCACAGCTGATTACCCAACCTGGGGAAAGCTTCCTGATGTTTCCCAAAGTCTTGTGAAAACTGTTCATGTTTTTCACCAAAAATATTCTTGACAAAATTTGAATCTTTCCTCTTGGTTCTACTAGGAGGTCCCCTCCCCAGCAAAGTGAACCTGTCATCTTGGCTCACCCCACTGCCAAAATGCATCAGAAGTGCAGAGGGTGGGAGGACGAGACCAGCAGAGGATGAGGACTCTGTCAGGAATCTCAAGAGAACTTGGACCATAGGTGTTCATGGGACTTGGTGGGCTGCATCCAAGGTTGCTGCTGCCCTTGTAAGGTCACCCTCTGTCACCTTTGAGAGGTCTCAGGGAGAAGGAGAGGTCCCTAAGATGTGGAGGAGAGCAAATTTTGCACCTGTCTTCAGAAAAGACCAAAAGAATAACTTGGGGAATACAAGCCAGTTAGCCTAACTTTGGTCACTGATAAAATCATTGAGTTCTCCAGGAATGCTTTTCTTCAATGGATGGTATTTATTAGCAAGGCTTTTGACACTGTCTCCTGTGATATTCTTGCATCCATTGTGGTCTGGATGGGTGGGCAACTGGTGTCTAAAAGCAGCTGGGATGGTTGGGCTCCGAGGGTAGAGTGAATCCTGTACCTGGTGGCCAGTAACAAGTGGAGTGCAGCAGGCACATCCTGGGACCTGCCAGGCTTCACATCCTCATCAATGACACCAAGAGTGCACTCTCAGCAAGTTTACACCAAATGGCTGCACCATTCAGTAAAGAGGATGGCAGGTCTGCCAGCAGAGGGACACACTAAAGGAATTGGCCAGCAGGAATGTCCTAAAATTCAACAGGGATGAGTGCCACATCCTGCACTTTGGAAAGAGCAATCCCTTGTAGGGACACAACTGGTGCCCAGCTGGCTGGGAAGCAGCTCTGCCAAGATGGACCCAGGGATATCAGTGGGTACAAGCTGGGCATGATCTGGCAGTGTGCCCTGGCAGCAAACGTGGCCAGGTGTTACCAGGGCTGTATTAATGAGAGTGTGGCCAGGAGGCCAAGGGAACAGCCCCTTTGCTCACCAGTAGTGAGGCTATGTCTGCAGTCCTCTGCCCAGTTCTGATCCTTTGAAATGAAAGGAAGAGGATGAGGAGCTGGGTGAGTTTGGCAAGAGCCTACAGGCTGGTTGGAGACTGGAGTGCTTCCCTCTGAGGACAGACTGAGGAAACTGGACTTGTCCAGTCTGGAGAAAAGATGGCTTTGGAGGCACCTAACAGCAGCCACCCAGCATCTGTGGGGAGAACAAGAAGGAGGCAGGGCCAGGATTTTAACACACAGAGACACATGGCAGGAGAATGAGAGACAACAGATGATGAAACAAGAGAGGTTCAGACAGAATGTGTGGAGAAAGATTTTCCCCACAAGGACAATCAGACAGTGGTGCAGCTGCCCTGAGAGGCTGTGCAGGCTCCATCCTCAGGGCTTTCAAGAAATAACTGTATCAAGCCTTGAGAAACCTGGTCTAACCTCAGAGCTGGCCCTGCTCTGAGCCCAGGCTGGACCAGTGATCTCCCGGGGATCATTTCGATGTGAATCATCCTGGGATCACAGGAGTCTGTGGTAATGGAGCCTTGTTTATAGACTCCATAAACAAGGATCCTTGTTGTAGGTGGTATCACTGAGAATAAGAGATGCAGTTTTGAGTTTTTTTGCTTCCCCTAAATTTAAATTGTCATTAAAAATGATGGATTATTTCAGCGGGGTTTTTTGCATCACCCAGAGATATTCATGTATATGCACATCCATATATATAGAAACAGAGATCGTCTGTGCATTTTCCTCTGTGTATTTATCCACTAAATGCATGTTTTATAATCCTCAGTGTTTTGCAAGGCTACAGGGTAATCTGCTTCATTCAGTAGTTACTCCTGCTCAGGAAATGCACAACAGCCACAAATGCTCCACAGCTTGGTTGCTGGGTAAACTGTAGCTCATTTGTATTCAGCACACTGTGTAAAAGTGATAAGAAGCCAAATACTCCTAGGAAACAGCACAAATGAAATACAGCACGCAGGAGGCAAAGTATTTATAGAAACAAAATATCAGCATTTTCCACACATTTACACAAAGCAATTTCAGTCTTTTCATAGGAAAAAAAGAACATCTCTGGCACTCATTTACTCATTTCCCTGCAGTCATATATTTTGGCCAAAAAGCACTGACTACATGGAAAACCTTCAGGTCATAGCAAATTAAAGATCAATGACAACCTAAAATAGATGCTGTCATATTTTCACTCCTAACATGTCTTTGCAATAAGAGCATTGTTTTAGCAAGTAAATAACGTGACATTTCTGCTTGAATGGGATTTTAGCATTGTGGCTGAACCCTGTCCGCAGATCCCCAGCCTGTGAGGAGAGAAGGAGTTATATCTGTGTTTAACTCCTTGGGACCTCTGAATTGATTCACTGAAGCCCATTAAGTGCAAGACAGAGGCTGCCCATTGGAAAAGCAGCTGACCACATCTCCCTTTGTGTGCACTTCTCAGCCACAGGTTCTGTTTGGGGTGGGGAAGCCTTGCTGTGTCCAGGTGTGATGCTCACTGCAGCCCTGGAGACAAGCCCCCTGTGCCACCAGGGCTGAAATGCTTCAGGTGTGCTCAAGAGAAGGGAGGGAAGGACTCTCCCCACTCATGTCAGACTGGCTGCACTGGCAGAGGGGGCAGCAGGTCAGGCCAGGCCCCCACTGTCCCCCAGTGCCTGGTGTTGCTGCACAATCCCCTCAAGCCATTGAGCACAGCACCCGTGCCACTGCCTCTGGCACCCAGCTGACAGAGTCACTTGTCCTCTGTCTTTGAGTGAGTAGGTAGGAAGAGAGAGCTGTTTTTCAAGCGTAGGTAATTGATTCTTCAGTCTGTCAGTGATGTTTTGAGACTCTGATTGTTATGTGTCATCAGCCCTCCTGTCTCTCATACAGTCTTATGAGTACCATTAAGCCTACACAATAGCTCTAATGGGCTGGAGCAAAAATACAGTTATTTAGTAATTCCACAGTAAAATAATAGAATAGGATTTTTTTTTTCATTAAGCTTAGAGAGTAAACACCTGTGTAACTAATTTCAAGTATTATTTCAATTTGGCTAGCATGTGAGTGAAGGCTGGGAGACACCACCAGTTCTACCTTCTCCTAAGATCCCTTGGCTTTAATGATTTCCTATTTGTGGATTTTGGGGGTAGGGCTTTGGAAATTCATGGAGAATACATGATTAAATCCCATCTGAAGTGTGAATTTAGCTTTTATTGATATTTTATGTTTGGAATTTTCATTAATTTTCATGGAATTTTTATTTCCTAAGAAACAGGAAAAATAAGAGAAAATGCTGAAACTGTCTAGTACAAAACAAAGAAATAAAACACTGGAAAAAAGCATCTGAGCTTGGAAACAGCAGAAAGACCTAAAAATGTCTTTTTGTTGCCATAGCATACAACTGAGTCAAAAATATTTTAGACAGAAATTGTCTTGTCTATTAGCAGAAAATACACTAAATTTAATGGTACTAAGTAATCATTTGCACGTCTCTATTTAAGACTCTGTTCTCTTCAATCTTTACCAACATTGAATAAGCAACTAAACACATAGTGGTCAGTCCAGTCCAGTGATTTATAAAGAGAAAAACAAGGCTTGGACAGCACTGGAGGCTGTGCAGCAGGACCCACAAGGTGCTGTTGTGCTCAACATAGTTCAACAAAGAATTTTCTCCAGTCTATACCTACACTCCCAATGTCTGCAGGTAAAACAAAGATATTTACAAAATGTATTCCTGCAGAACAGGTTTTGTGCTCTACACCAGCCTGCAAAGCTTCAAATCTGTTCCTACCTGGCAGAGGAGTGACAATATGTACCAGTTCTAGACAAGACTGAAAAAATGGAATAAACTGGGGGGAAAAAGGATGCAGTTACAAAATTTATCAAAAGCTGATCCTGAAGCAGCTGCAAAGCACCAAATCTAAAACTTTTCCTGGCTAAAAATGTGGAGGCTTTGCAAGTTATTCTGTTTAGGAGAAATTGATGCTATTTTGTTTCTAACAAAATTTCTGAGCCCTGTTCCTTTGTGCACTGGAGGGATTAAGAAAACAAAGATAGTTTCTGTGCTTCTAACAAGCCTCTTCCAGGCAGCCTATTTCCAAAACTGCCTTTCTGGTCTTTATTTTGTGTAAGCCTGGCTTTCTGCTCAGTTCTGTTTTACTCTTCCCTTACACCTATAGTCAAGGATCAGAAAAGTTTCTCTTCATTCGGTTTCTTCAGTGAATGTGTCATACATTGGATCTGGTGCTGATACTAAGTTAAAGATGTTTGCTTCACCAATTTCTGTAAAACAGCTAGGCTTGTATGGAACCTATCAGAGACATAGATGAATATTCATGCTCAGGACATTTGTTTCACCCTTCAAGATGCTTACTGATTTACTGACATCTTTAAAATTAATGTGTAGGCTCATTATGTTTTGGATCATGTGGCTAAACTGATCCGGTTTCTCCAGAGCTGTAACAAGGATGTCAATGTTTCCCAGTGTGTACCCAAACAATATCTCTTTTCCTCAGATCAGATTTCTATTTCCCATGCTAGGATCCTTTTTATCTTTCAATACTCATAAATCATACTCATGCAACAAAACAATTCCTTTTATTGTGGAATCTCCTACAGGGTCAGCAAGATCTTATCTAGAGCAATGCACTCACGTCAGAAGCTGCAGTTTAAGAGTTGTACTTTTCAGTTAAACTCAAAAAGACAGGCTGGGAAAGTAAGGTTATCCCTCTCTGTACAGGGTGTAGGTGCAGAGCACTGAAACTTCGGTAAGGTATCAGATGGACCTTGGAGAGCACAAGACACTTCCTACCCATAGGCAGGAGGATGGATCAGTAACAACAACTAACTCAGGGTAGGCCGGAGGGAAAAAGAAGAAAACCTGATTTAGAGGTGCAAGAATGATGATAGAGGCTTCCCTTCTTGTGCCTTGTCTGAAGCCAAACTGGCTGCATAGCTTGGGAATTTGGGCATCATCTAAAGAATATGGTTTTCAATAATGAGGTGGCTGCCTGTCAAATAACTTCATTGTTGCCCAGCTCTGGTGGGTCCTAAGGTCAAAAGGTGCCCATGTCCAAAACTGCTCAAAACTAAGGGTTCCAGGTCAGACATGCTTAAATTCAAAGGTGATGCAGAAATGGAGTTTGTTGGCCTCTGCCCCCATGAAAGCTTTGAGCCACTCTATTTCCTTAAAGCATAACAAGGGATCAAGACCTTCACAAAATGCAGTTCTGGACACTATTTTAAAAATATTATGATAACCACCATGTTCCTCCCTCACACAATGCTTTTCTGATCATCATCCAATGAGGAAATGACAAATCCATTCTCAGTATTGACCCAAAAGATTCTCTAAGCTTTGGGGAAAGAGTCTTACTCTGAGGCTTAGAGTCTCCTCCTCCCCAGAAGGAGGAGAGATGTGCTTCACCCTTCCAGATGTGACAAACAGAAAAAAAATATCCCTTCAACATTCATTAAGTTGAGCAGAAGGAAAAAATAGCTTGACAACCTTTGGTGTCATAACCTGGGAGGTGAAGAGCAATGTTCCAAGGGTGCTGCTGCTCTCCAAGTGCCTGGCACAGGTTCCCAGCTGAGGCCCAGCCAGGGCCTTCCACTGTTGCCTGTGCCTCCAAGTGAAGCACTCCAGCTCTTTGGACATGTCAGAGGGCTCAGAGTATCTATACTTTTTAGGTCAGAAGGACTTTTATATACTCTAGGGGCTATGGATGACATTCAAAATGGTGAGAGAGCACAGAATTGCATGAAACACTTGGAGCTGATGGCTGATGGAAATCTTAACATGAGCCAGCAATGTGCACTTGCAGGCCAGAAATCCAAGAGAATCCTGGGCTGTATCAAAAGGAGAGTGGCAGCAGGTCAAAGGAGGTGATTCTCCCTCTCCATTCTGCCCTTGTGAGACCCTACCTGAAGTACTGTGTACAGTTCTGGTGCTGCCAACATAAGGAGAACATGGAACTGCTGGAGCAAGTCCAGAGGAGGACCATGGAGTTGGTAAGAGGACTGGAGCACCTCTCCTATGATGACAGGCTGTGAAGGATTGGGCTGTTCATCTTGGAGAACACTGTGGAGACCTCATAACAACCTTCCAATATCTGAATGGACCTGCAGGGAAGCCAGAGAGGGACTTTTCATCAGGAACTGTAGTGACAGGACAGAGAGTATTGGGCATAAATTGAAAAAGGGGAAATTTAGGTTAGATACTAGGAAGACATTCTTTACTGTGAGGGTGGTGAGACACTGGAACAGGTTGCCCAGGGAGGTTGTGGATGCTCCAACCTGTCAGTGTACAAGGTCAGGTTGGACAAGACCTTAAGCAACTTGGTCTAGTGGGAGATACCCCTGCCCCTTGCAGAAGGGGCTTGGGACTAGAGGATCTTTAAGGCCCATTCTAACCCCTTAACATTCCATGATTCTAAAATTCTATGACCTGAAGTAGTCACTTTTTTTTTTTCTTTTCTCTTCTTTTTTCTTTTTCTTTTTTTATTTTCCCTGGCAATTAGAAATCAAGCCTCTGGGGATGCAGTCTCTTACCAAAAGTGTTCTGGCCTAGATAAACCCTCTAAGAGTCAGGAGGAAACCCAGGGAAATGGACAGACCATAGTGTACTGCAGGGGTGCTGGAACTGGCAGCTTTTCTCCTCTTACAGGGTATGCCCTGCTCCAGACCCAGGCTGGCAGAAGTGCCCCAGTCAGTATTTGCTTAGAGTTAAGTCTATTGCTTTTTGTAGGCAGCCCTGGAAAAAAAGTCTTGCCAAAGCTGTTACAAATGCAAACGTGTCCCCTGAATACCAGCTATGAGAGGAGGCATGTTGGTCTCTGGTGGGGAGGCTTGGCTCACGTGGCCCCACTGGTCCAGCTGTCACTGGCACTTCCTGGCTCCTGCACAGGGCTCAGGACAACATTAAGTGCAATGCTGACAGCTGGATAGTGATGAGCCTGACTCTCCTCATCAGTGCAAATCTAATATCATGTCTTCCATCAGGAGAATCATCACTATGATAACTGCAAGCTGGAGTTACAGGATACTGCCCTGAACCAGTCACTGAAAGCAGAATACACCTATCAGTTTGAATTCTGAATCAACGAGCAAAAAGAATATCCTTGCTTAAGATAAAAGACTGGTATCACCAGATCTGCTCTACACCATTTGGCAGATTTTGCTTTATGTTTATATGACCTTTTCCTTTCTTCAAGTTTTTGCTTCTGCATTCAAAAGCAGAATTTTATACAAGTTCTAGTCAAGATGGCTTTGAGTGAAAATGATTAATTTGTTTTGGAGCACTGTTAAGAACCATTTTCAGAAAAAATGGAAAAATACAGTCATGATAAAAGAACTTTGAATGAAGACAAAGGTAAGCTCTTTGGGAGTGCAGCCAAAGCTCTGGGCGTGGGAATCACGTTCCCAGAAGTTCCTGCTTGACAGCTGGCTGCAAAAGACTGGAGCATGGGGAAAAACCAAAAACTAGTGTGCAAGAGCAACTAAAGGTCAGAGCAGCAAAGAAGGAATATGAAAATATGAGATCATTCTGTTGGGAATTGTGTATTCATCAACGAAAGGCTTTGAGAAATACTTGTCAGGAAGATGAGTATGCAGGAGAATTAGCTTGAGAGACAAACAGGAAGAATCTCGCATTGAATTTGGAATGAGTAGCACCACCTATTGGTGACCATCTGGGGTGGCAAAATGCTGGCATGTTCCCAGTTACACTTATGCAGATAAAGGAGAAAAGCTGCTGCTACTATGACGTCTGTTTTTATGATGGACACCTGAAATATTTACAAAGATGGGAATCTTAGTTGCTCTTCTTGTGGCATAGTTGATGTCAATTCTCAATAATGCCCCAAGTACTCGAAAAATAAATAGGTTTGAGCTTGACAAGACATGATTTGGCCAGCATTACATCTGACCTAATTTCAATTAAAATAAGAGAAAATCCACAGAAAAACCTTTCCCCTGTATCACACCAGTATTTAAAAATACAAGCAAAACTCTCCATATGCACTAACAAGCACCAGAGTGGAAAAGACTACAAGACAAATATCTGTAATAAAGAACTTGGTGCCTTCTCTCCAAAGTGTCTAATCAATCAAAATGTATTTTGCTCTGCATATTTGCCTATTATATTTGCTGACTTGTGTGAGTAAAGCTTATAAATATTGACAGTCTTGTGCTTTTTGGGAAAGAAGGTTTCAAGTAAGGAGCCATTCATCATAGCATCAGCGTTCTTAGGAGATGTTTAGAAATAAACTAGGACTTCTTGGGTTCTTCTAGGGGCCCTCAGTTATCATTTGTCATTGCTATAGGAATGGTTGCTGGATGGTTACCCTCAGTAAAGGGGTTTCTATCCCAGCACATGTAGCTTGGATATGGTGCAATTAATTTGTCTATTCCCTGTGCCCATCTTCCTTTATTTGCTGTTTGTTTGGTGTTTGAGTTTGTTGTTTTGGTGGGTTTTTTTCCTTTTATGGCTAGCCTGTTAGCCATACACAGCCACACACATTCCACTCCGAGGAAGCAGACTTGTGTGCAGGTCAGACAGGTTAAACTCTAGAGGGAAAGGCTTATGTGGAGAGAGCTGATAAAGGTCCATCAGGAGCTGCAGTTGATGCCCAGGTTGATGCCAAGTACCAGCAAGAGCCTCAGCTTTCCCTGAAGTTCATTTGCTGTTTGCCAGCAGCTGGTAGGATCAGGCCACGTTCCTGCAAGCTCTATTAAGGTATAATTGGATATGTTCAGTGGTGTTCCCAAAGAGCACTGTTCTGTCTCTTGCCTTAGTTATCTTTCACTCATTTAGCAGCTGATAAACGACAGACACAGGTGAGAGGGAGCAGTTCTGCTGGGGCCTGCCTGGGCTCAGCCCAGCTGCCCAGCAGTGATGGGCGACCCGCGGCGCCCTCGCAGAGCCCACAGCTCCTGCCTCTGTCTGCTGCATCTGCACATCACTGCTGGAAAAGCAGCTGGATTTCTTTCTGTTCGACATTTCTGAATGCAGTGGTTGATTCTGTCAACTATTAGATAACTACAATACGGTTATGTATAAAGTGATACATACTGTAACTATAATATAAACTAATATAACTAAATTATTATCTGGATTTTGGAAAAAATTGGGAAAGGTACTTGTATACTGAAAGTGTTCTTGGAAAATGTGAAATCTCAGGGGAAATTTTGTGTAGTATGGATGAATTGTGGCTTAGATGACTTAGGACTTATGGCACCTATATTTTAATGATTCAAACTACTCTCTTAGTTGTATTTTTAAAAAAAAAATATGTCTTAGAAATGAACGGTTTGGATAATGTTTGCCTTTGTTGAGACTTTGCAGTAAAATTGAAAGCAGACCTCAGCAGCAACCTAAGTTTGGACAAAAGTTATAAACTCTTCGGAAAACAACCCAAATCTCTGCATATAGATGCAGCATATGATGCTTCTGTTCTCCACTCCATGTTAAAAATAAAAGATCTATCCTGAGATAGAACCAGAAAAAGAATGAACGTTTCAAACTGATAGCACTGAAATTTTTCCTGACAAAATCTTATTTTAGACACCTTGTTTCCTGGGAAGCTACAAGTAACAGCTTACAAAAGAATAACATTTTATAATGTCAAAAAGTTAATTGCTTAATTTTCAGCAACTTGTATTAAATTTTCCTAAAACCATAGACTTCAAAGGTAGGGTTGGTAGCATGCAAGAGGCTACATAACTATAGTTGCTGAGATATTATTTTTAATTATTTGAAGTATCTGTTGATAGTCCTGAAAATTGACTTTTTTTTTTTCTGGCAGTGCATGTTCAATAAACTGAGAGCAGCAGAAATGGTGATAGCTCTCTTCACTGCTCCTCCATCCCTCTGGAAGGAAATCAGAGATCTTTTCTATGCTCCTTTCACCTTAGGCCATTTGAAATTATTGAAGGAGCTGCCCAGTCAAAGCCAGTAGCTTGCAGCTTGGGAGCTGCTGATTTTATACCCATATATTGCCCTAATGTGATGTTAACCTTGTGGATCCTATAACAAACATTATTCAGGCAAAAATGTATTTATCCTTGTTTAAGTAGAACACAGTTAAAAACGGAAGATTTGAAGCAATCTGCATGTGAAAGAGAGAGAGACAAGGACAGGGACTGTGTGTGTCCTGAGCTACCTGTGTCGTACCTCACGCTTTGACCTGCTGCTTTGGGCCTCTGACAGAGCCAAAGGGCATAGCAGCACAGCTACATGGAAGGCAACTGGCCTTCTGAGGAGATCCTGCTGTCTTGTTCCTGTTACCTGTAAAATGGGAAGGATACTTATTCAGCTCCATCTCACAGACTGATGGAAAAATCCATGCTTTCCATTTCAGGTTTTGTAGTCCTCAGGCAAAAATAAAAGTTACATGCAAGTGTTGTACAGCCAAAATGATAAAATAAAGAATGAAATGGAATGTTTAAATTAAAACATTTATGAGTTTTTTTGTACATGCAAAGGCTTCTCTGAGATCAGCTCTCCCTTTTTTATGCCACTGTGAGTTTCTGTTGGTCTTTTTGGAAGGACTTGAACCGAGTCCTTCATGACATATGTGTTCTTAGTCTGGACCAGTGACATGATCAGTCTTCTGAGTCATCCCTGTGCTTTCATGACACACTGCTTGCACTGCCATGTCTTACTGAGACTCACAGATTCCTAAATAAAATGCCTGTTACTGCAGAGTAAGGAAGAAAACCAGAAGCAATGACAATCCCTGCACAGCCCTGCCACATAGGACACACCACCAGGATATACTTGAGCATGGGGCCATGTAGCAAGTCCCTAAACATAGGATTTCTGCAAAGGAAGTCTGTTTCTTTCCAGCCAGCACAGGGGTGATGAAGAAAGAAAGGAGCTACAGCACTGCCCTGTACATGAAAATATCAGCCCTGCAGTGTAGGAACAAAAAAACTGGGGCAAACAGTGGGGAGGGGAAAGTTGAAGGCACCTTACAATTTAATAAACTCATGCCTGATTAATACAGGAGCAAACGCAAGAACCTTGCAGGCCTGTCTACACAAAGGACTGGGGAAAAGCCCAAAGTAGGGCTAATCCCTTCACAAACCCTTACAGCTCTTCTACTCCTCACTGAGTTCAAGACCCGTTTAAACCTTATCCAAACAATTCAAATCAGCACTTTATGAACATCATGCAGCCATGGCACTGACAGCTACAGTCACATTAGCCCTGGAGGCAGCACCACCTGCATGTCCTCCTCTGACAGACCCCACCTTGATTGAAGGTGGAACGCAGCAGAAGGTGAGATGGAGTCTCAGAAATTCAAAGCAGCATGCAGAAAACCAAGTTTGTAAGGTAAAAAGCAGAAGAACACACAGCCACTGTATGAAAACAGGCAGGGGGTCAGAGCAATCTGGTAAACTGAAAAAGGAGAAGGAATCACAGAATTCCAGAATGGGTAAGGTTGGAAGGGACCACAGTGGGTCATTTGCTCCAAACTCCCTGCACAAGCAGGGCCATCCTAGAGCACATGGCACAGGATTGTGTCCAGATGGCTCTTGAGCATCTCCGTGGAAGGAGTCTCCACAACCTCTTTGGGCAACCTGTTCCAACACCTGCTCACTCACACAATAAAGAAGTTCTTCCTCACATTGATGAGCTCCCCTCTCCATCGTCTCTTCTTAGGGTTGAACAGGCCCAGCTCCCTCAGCCTTTCCTTGTAGTAGAGGTTTTCCTGTCCCTTAATCATCCTCAAAGCCCTCTGTTGGACCTGCTCCAGGAGCTCCCTGTCTCTCTTGTACTGAGGAGCCCAGATGCACTCCAGATGCACCTCACCAGGGCTGAGTAGAGGGACAGGATCACCTCCCTCAACCTGCTGTCAATGCTCTCCCTAATGCACCCCAGGGTACCACTGGCCCTCTTGGCCACAAGGGCACTGCTGGCTCATGGACACTTGGTATCCCCCAGGTCCTTCTCTGCAGAGCTGCTTTCCAGCAGTTTGGCCCCAAGCATGTGCTGGTCCCTGGGGTTATTGTTCCCCAGGTGCAGGATCCTGCATTTGCCTTTGTGGAATTTCAAATGGTCCCTTCCTGCCCATCTCCTGAATCTGCCCAGGTCCTTCTGAAGGGCTGCACAGCACATGGGGGGATCAGCCCAAAGCTTCTACTCACTTTGTGTCATCCATGAACTTGCTGAGGAGGCATCTGGACCTTCATCCAAGTCACTGATGAATAAATTAAACAGTACTGGGCCCAGTATTGAACACTGGGGGACACCACTTGTGACAGGCCTCTAACTAGAGCCCATGCCACTGATTATGACCCTCTGGGATCTGCTGTTCAGCCAGTTCTCAATCCATCAGGAAGGAGGAACTGTTAGAAGAGTGAGAAGATTTATCATTTAAAAAAACCCCTCTGCTCTTCCCAATGTGTTTATTTTGAGAACACATTTATTGTGCATGTGCAGCTTATCTCTATAGCTCAGAGAAGAGAATAGATCAGCTCTCTGCTGTCACCTCGACTGACAGACAGCTGTTGCTGTGGCAGAGTGACAGCTGAAAAGCCATGTGAGTGATTCCAACTCCGTCTTGCTCGATTTCAGCTAACGAGAGGCTTGTGTTCACTCTGCCTTTATTGAAGTGATTTCTTCTAATTGTCTATTTAACACATTAAAAAATACTGGGAGATACAGGTCAGTGCTCCAGTAAGCTGATGTTCAGGCAATGTTTTCCAGGTACAAATGAAGATTTGCTTATGCTCAACACAAAGACTAAAGAGAAAAAAATTAATGATCTTATCAGGTAAAGCAGGTGTTGTGGTCACACCACCAAGGTCACTAGCATTAACAAAACACTTTGAAAACAGAGCTGTGGCGTGTTCCCAGCAAGGTGCTGGAGTGTTGTAGAGATAATGTACTCAGCCTCAAGGGGAAAAAATATGATGCGCTAACACTCGCTAACAGCTGGTGACGGCAGAGAATTGTGGACAGGAGAAGGATGTTTGACCTACCAGTCCTTTGGAGGAAGATGTAAACAACTGGCTCAATTCCCCACTGCCTTGTCCCTACTATGGCCCTCCATGCTTATGCCAAGTAAATGCAGCATATATGCTAAATGCTCTCACAGCAAAAGAGCTGAGTTTTGCCACCACTTGCATGGTTGTAAAAATCTACAAAAACTGCAAGGTAGAGGAAAACTAGGGCGTGCAAATGCAGGGAGAGGGGTTTATGCAAGAACAAAGCAAACAGGGAAACTGAGAAATGCAGATATATAGCAACTAAATGAAAGTGGCATCTTTTAACTCTGCTAAGTGGTGCCCCAGGAGTCCTGAGTCACTGCCCCTGCCTTCCATGACAAAAATACATTGTTACTGCCTCTGCTTTCTGAGCCCGCGGCAGGGCCATCACATCTAGGAAAGAGAAAACACCATTCCCTTCCACATCAGCACACTGGACAACCCAAGGCCAGCTGCACACTTCACTTCAGCCTAGCTGACACCTGCAGGAGGGCCACCACAAGCCCTGCCTCCCTTGGCACAGCAATGGCATTTCAGGATGAGGAGAAAAAGTTGTGCCATCATCCGAGCTGAAATACCCTCGGGTCCTGCTCCACCCCACTAGCAAATCCACATAGGCCTTACAGCCCTGTTTGAAGAGCAGCAGTGTTTCACTTGCCATAACTTTAAATACTGATAAGGGTGTAGAAGCAATAAAGAAGCATTTATACTGCCCATCGCAGTGCAAAAATAGATGGAAAGCTATTTACTTGTAAATGAGCTTATGGATCCAGAAGTCACTGGGTGAAGACAGCACAAGACACTCTGAAGAGCCCACAAAGACCTCCACTTTCTCAGTGACACACAGTCATGGAGAAATATCTCTCTTCAAGAGGCCTTGGATTAATGAGGCTGAAATTCCTAAGCCTATCTCCAGAGATGGAAAATGAACTCTGTGGGGCCCAATGAAAACATGCACTGCTAGGTCAACATGAGGTGCATCTTTTCTGAAACTTGAAGCACTATCCTTTAGCAGATTTAGACACAGATTTAACATTCAGCAGAAATTTTTAGAAACCAAACCAAAGAGGAAACCAGAGCATGACAGTTTGTGCCATCTGCATGGGATATGAGCATGAGTTTTAATGACACTAGTTAAAAAATTATTAAAAAAATTATATTCAAATCCATTTACTGATTATAAATCCTCTAACAAAAAAAAAAGCTAGTGGCATGTGCACTTGCACCTGCTGCTGTTGTGTGCTCCAGCTGACTTCTCACATAGGAGGTTCTGCATCAGTGGGGATGGCAATTCACTGGTAGGCATCCTTCCTCCCTTCCCATCCTTTTTTTGGTGCACTAGTAAAGCAGAGTCTAAAAAAAAAAACCCACATCCAAAATTACTCAGTGGGGTGAGGGCTGAACAGAGTACTGGAAATGCATAGTATTAGAGAGTACCACTGTGATGAAATGAGAGCTACATTTTGACAGTATTCTCTGGTGCTTGCAGTGTGCAGGAGGTCAAGACTTTACTATGCAAATTCTGATCCTCCTGGAGACTCAAAACCTCCTCAACTGCACAGCAAGCATTTCAGGCTATTTCTATTTTTATGAACTTTCTAGACACTTTCCTCATCTTCCATTTAAAAATGTGTCTTTACTGTATCCCAAGCCTCTCCACCCACTAAGTTATTTGCAATTCCTCTACCACTCCTGAAGTAGAGGCTGTATAGAATCAGAAGCCAGAAGACAATGAGAGTAGTAAGCAAACCTGTATTTAATCAAGAGTTTATACAGTATGTTGCAATTTTAAAAAAGACATTTCTATAGAAAATAACAGGCATTATTTTTCCTCAAGAGCTACATTTCTCAGTTTGAAATATTGTAGACCAAACTAAGCTCTTTTCCCTTCTGCAGTTCCTTAGACTCCAGAAAGTTGCAGGTTTAACTCCTCAACAGTAGCTGTGTCTGCAAACTAGTTCTATTTCACATGTGCTTGGCAGCCCAATATCAAAGCAAAGCAGGAATGCTTTCCCCCACTGAATTCTCTGGCAGCCAGAGCTCAGGGCTGCAGCCATGACCCACCAGCTGCAGTAGTGCACCCGCCCTACAGAGGTAGCTCAGAAATAGTTTAGGTAAGAGACAAGAATGGCTGCAAACATTCTTTACATGAGCTACCATAGCAATATGAGCTTTATGCATTGCAAGAGCCAAACACATATAACCAACGCAGAAAGCTTCAAAGATGTTGGAGACCTTGCTCCTTTCCCCTGTATTTTGGCCACGTCCTCCTCTGGTACACTTCATCAGACCAGCAGCAATGCTACGTGCTCATCTTGGATTCCCAAGTGATGTGTTCCTACTTGGGGTGCCTAGAAAAAGCTCAATAACACACACACATCTGCTGCTGTCATTGTACATGTACATGATCAATGCCACCCTCCAAACAGCCCAGGTGTAAGACAGCAGCCTAATGTTTGCAGCCCTTTGAGAACAAGTAATAGGAAAGGCAGCACCCAGATGAAACCCCTGCATTCTATTCACGTTACGTTAAAAATCAAACAGTTATAATTCTGCTATAACTGACTCAGCCTGGATTAGAACACAGGATCTAAAGGCAAATTAAATTTCACCATCCACATTAAGAAATCAATTCAGCTTCTGAACTGGATCAGCTTTGAATTTAGTTGAAATGCGGCTTGATGAAAGACTGCTGTTCGGCAGCGGATATAATTATCACACCCATCTTAATTAGATCATGAACTTGACTTTAGGATCCCCAAAAGAGTATTGAAAGCTTGGTCCACTTACACTGAACTTGGTCCAGAACACTGAAGCTTATCCATCAAGATAAATATATTACCAGTTCTTTGATACAACAGATGCTTGATGAGTAATGGAGCAAATGCCTTTTTAACTATGGCTTTTTAAAAGGATTATTAAATTGCACTAAAGTGTATGCTGTTATCTTTGAGGGAAAAAAAGTATAATATGTGAAAAACAGTTATTACAGAGCACATGGAACACAATTTTTCAAGCACTAGTTTCAGAATTAAAAACATTTGAACAAAGGTTCTCTGTGGAGCATCACTTTGTAACCAACTGAAGGCTTTAAATAGCTATTGTTTAAAAAAATGGTCAGCTATAGAAATTGTTTTCCCTTCAGATTCCAAATCCTGTCAGACCAGGGTGATTAAAATGTTGCATTAAAAAAAAGGGGGGGGGAAGGCAATCTAATTTCCCCTTATAAAAGTAAAAGCAGCAACTCAGTTTTTAAAGTACCATGAACAAAAGGCTGTAGCCCATCTATCATTCACATATGGATCCATGTAATGATTCTTCAATTAGAATTATTATCTGTACAGCAGCTGAAGACTGAGAACTGCTGATACACTGCAGATGAGAACGTTTGCTAGTCTCTGGGCTCCAGCCTTTCTTAAAAAATGATGATCACACAATATAGATTGCTCGGTTTATATGTGTATTAAGCTGCAATGCCAGCATTTACATTTGCAACATTACAATTTTGCTTTCTTAGGCTCAAGAGAATTTGCTGCATCTGGTAGATTTTATTTGCTTTGTATCTTAGGCAATTGTTACGAGCAAAGCACAAATAGGCAATATTATTGCTCCAAGTCCTTTGTTTTGTTGATTATCTCAGATACTACAAAAAAAAAAGTAAACTAAGAGTGGGCCTGTGAGATGGGTCATTCAGTGTCAATTCACTTGCACTCTATTATCCCAGTGTTATTTTTATAAGGCAGAGCCATCTGCTCCCTCATTTCTTCCACCTGTATAGATCCAGATAGTCTAAGATGCAACATCAGAGGGAAAGAAAAGCATCTCACACAACAGTTGCAGGCCCTGTAAGGGAGCAAAGTCACTTCGATGATTCAGACTGCAGCAGCCTGAGTGGTCCCTGCCTACCCTTGCACCCTAGCTACATGCTCGACCTAGAAGATGATGGAGAAAGGTAGATACATAAATAGTAGCTGTGAGACAGCCTTACTAAATGGGCAGCTCTTCTTGGCGTTTCTACTAAGGATCCCTGGTCTGTGAACCCTGAGTATGTTCTGGAGCCCAGGCAGCCTTCCCAGATGTCTCCTTCAATGTGAAACCTGGAGGCAGCAAGTTGGCCCTTACAGATTTTTGAGCTACGTGAAAGCCTTTAGTGGTGTGTGTATGTAGAGATTAGAAAAAGGGCTGCAACTTAATTAAGAAGCTTTTCTACTCCACTGTACAATCTTGGAAAGATCTTCCTAGAAGGCAAACACTGCTAATGTATTCGTTATTTGTTTTACACTGTGCAGTTGGGTACCTGCCCCTGTCACTGCCATCTTTCACAGTACTGCTTTTAGTGGGCAAGACCTGCCATAGCCATGAAATCTCCCTGTAACTGTTATACAAAGGAAATGAAACCTCTGCTCATGGGTATATGCTCCAGTGTTATTTCACTACTTTATTATAGACATTACTGAATAGAGAGTAAGAAATATATAACCTTACTTGAAAAATACTTATCCTCTACTGAATCTCCTGTTTTACAGCATAAATATGCTGTAAAGAACCATGTCTTCTCCATTTACTTGGAAGGATATTGCCATTTGAATGACTTAAAATTTCCTTACATTTATGTGACATTATATAATGGTTCTGTCTCTAAAAAATTAATATTAATTAAAACAAAACATTTATGGTGATAAAGCAAGCAAACAAAACTGAAAACTGGTACAAAAGCTTAATAAAACAATATAACGTGAATACTTAGTTCAAGGGTTTATACATTGTGGTGGGACACATTTCTCAAAATATTTAAGATTTTCTCACTTGGGGTGACTTTCCTAAGATCTGTGAAAAACTTGAATGACACAAATTAAATTCTATATTTCTTTTCAATTAAAGCCATCACCTTATTTTTTTTTTTTACTAAAAAAGGTTTCAGAAGTAAAACCCAAAACCTACTTAGGTCTATGAACTCTTGTTTAGAGCTTTGTTGAAATTTTCAGCTTTGATTGCAAATGGGAAACATTTCAAAGACAGAAAAAGCCATTAATCAAGGAAGCAGTTCAATCTGTGTTAGAAGTGCCTGAATTACTTTCAGCAGACAATAAATTATGAGACCAAAAAAGGCAGATATGTCTTCCTCTCAGAGAGTGCAACTGCTGTTTCCTTTATTCAGAATCAGGATACTACTCATCAAAATGTTTATTTTAGCTGCTATAACACATCTCCCTAAACCCTTGTAGTAATAGTGCTAACATTCACATTCTGTGGCTGGTCATCTAAATCAGTAATTTATACTCATTCAGGCAATATCAAAAGCCAGGAAGAAAGGTATCACTAAGGCCTGGTGTTTTCACTGGCTGCTCCAATTTACAGAATACTGAGGCAGTAAGCTGCAGAGATGTGGCTCCAAAGTTTGTGGAAGTTTTACTGACTGGAAAAACTGAGGTACAGTATGGTCTCATAAAAAAAAAAAAAAAAAAGGAGGAGGGAGGGAGGAGAGGGGAAAGAGAGAGAGAGAGAGGGAGAAAAGACAAGCTATTTACATCTTCTTACAGCCACAAGGGCTCAGTGGCCAAGTTACCTGACATGTCTCCTAGGATGTGTTTGTACAGCAAACAACAATGGTGACTGCAGTCTGGGGAGCTGTACCTGCACAACCTTTAATCAATCTAATGTGTAACTCCAGCAATAACAATGTGGAAGCAGCAGTTCAACTTAAGCTGAAGATACAATGGACCTCATTAAGTGAGAGCACCTTCATGATGATTAGCACATTATTAACTCCCACATACTAGCATCACCTTTTGCATGAATTAATTTGAATGTGCTGGACAGACAATCTCTCAAAAGCACCAGTATTTTGATTAAGTGATTTACAGAGGGCTCTGAAGGATCCATGTCTCAGATCCCACACAACAAAGTAACGAAAACATTTCCTGACACTTAGAACTCATTAATGTTGGTATCCTGAACAACACTACATTACAAACAGACAATGAAAATGTCTCTGAACATTATGCTTGCTTTCAACAGTAAATTACAGAGAAGCTATGTACAATGTAGTAACCATATTGAAGAATAACTACACATTTTGCAACCTGCAGCACTGTCACTCCAGTGATATGGAACCTTTGAGGAACAGATTCTGAACCTATTGTTTGCTTAATGAATTCAAATCAGCAACTGCACAGATCTACAGAAGCAACAGTGACAATGACAAGAGACACTACAAAAATGGAAGTATATATATTTCAACAACAGTAGATTAAAAATGCCAAAATACTCTCAGGTCCCACTGGCTCTTAAAACTGCATTACTCCTACATGGCATTCCTCCTTTCCAGTGAGTTTTTGATCTGATCACTCTGTCAAATTGGAAGAACAAAAAACAACAACAACAACAACAACAACAAACACACACACAAAAAAAAAACCAAAACAAACCAAACCAAAAAAAAAAAAACCACACACCAGCCAAAACTCCCCAATGACTGTATCTCTTTACTTCACAACCCCTGATGCTCAGTATTAAAGCTCCTTTGGGTGCTGAACTATGCAAATGTTTTCAAGAGCTGAGTCCTGACAGGATATGAGGTACTCTAGGTTCCTCTTTGCCACTGGAGGCTGACTAGTTCTAGGTAGTTCATGACAGGTGAGAGCACCTGAAAAACATTACTATTCCAACTCTGTCATTTACCCATGCAGTCTGAACACTGTATGTAGTAAGTGCTATCCCAACATTTGCATATATCTTTGAAAAGTAATTAAAAGTGACACATTCATTGATGAAAAACAAAGTATTTTGAGAGCAGAGAAATGTGTTGCTTGGATGGTCTATACCTAGGAGGGAATTCAGTCACTGCCACAGACAATACTGTTAAACAAAAACATGTGAATAAACATACTGTGATTTGGTAAACACTGTCCAAATAGCCACACACATATTGAAAGGCAAACTGTAAGTGTTTGAACATAAAGCTTTACTTTGGCAGATATTAAGTGCATTTCATACATTGCAAAAAACTTGTGTCTGGTCCTTTGCTCTTGGAGAGAGTATCACCGACTTTCTTAAAGCTGAATTCCATCCAAATTTTTATTATTGTTTTCAATAACAAGAATATAAGATCAAGAATAAATTTCTGCACTGCAGATGTATAGTCCTAACCCAATACAAACCTGACATACTTCAGACAAAACCTTATCTTCCTGTGTTACTAAATCTGTATCTTCTAGTCTTCAAGTTGTTCTGTGGCTGCGTTTGCATCACTTATTTCATTTATACTTTTTTCTTGCTTTGCTTCTTTTCTAAAAGTCTTCAAACACTTGTCAAGTCTTTTTAGGAATACATCTACATCTTGCTTTTTAATTCCAATTGCTGAGGCAGCATTGAGGTAAGCACAAGGATAGTCATTTGCATGTGACATAAAGCCTTTAAAAGTGTAGTTATTCACAGTTTGTACAGATCCACAGGGAACAACCCTGAAACAAAAAAAATCACGATTCAGTTAAAGATGCCTTGACATTTTATGTGGTACCTAGGTTGAACACAATTACACAAGTTCCTATTGAAGTAGGGTGTTGGTATTCCTACCACTGATGCTCAACACCAGCATAACTTAAAACCTGTTGAAATGCCGGGTAAACCAGTGAACACAAAATAATTACTTATGTAACAAAAGGGAAAACCTGAAACCTTCACATCAGGGAAAGAATTGGAGAGTTTTAACTTCAAAAATTGAAACTCTTGAACAATTTCAGCCAAAAACAGTTAAAATTACAGGACCAGCCAAGGTTAGGACAGGCAAATTAAAAAGAGCATCTAACCACAGTACATATAGATTTACTGTCATTCATCTGTGCAGGAAGTGGAATAATCCAAGCTAATGAAGCATACCTTCTGATGTGGAAACATTCAGCTCTGCCACAAAAAAATAACATTAAGTCTATGGCAGAAGATAGCATGGCAGCAGTAATATTCAGATTAAGGAATGCTGCCAAAACAAATTTTAAATAATTCTCTTCTTCTAAAAGGTTTAAACCAAAATCATTAAAGATTATTTGGCTTGCATTTCATTGTAACAGTGTCTCTAAGAATAAATTTAGCTCAGACTGGCTCAGGTTATAGATTTTTAATTTTTAATTTTTTTTTTAACACAATTAGTTCCAGAAAGCAGAATTTTTTTTCCATTTGACAAAAAGCTGTGTAGGATATTAAAAGCTTATTCCCTTGACATCCAGCATAACCACATTTGTGCTGCGATAAACAAAACAAAGATCATCCGTTGTAGCTTACACCTATACTGTAAGATCAGACAACATCTGGAAACTACATGAAATTAAGGGATACTAGGGAATAATTACACTAATTTAAATGGGCATAGATTATCTATTTAAGATACCAAAATAGACATAGAAAGCCTCACTGCTAACTCAGGCAGGGA
Organism: Peucedramus taeniatus; assembly: GCA_013400575.1. Taxonomy (NCBI): domain Eukaryota; kingdom Metazoa; phylum Chordata; class Aves; order Passeriformes; family Fringillidae; genus Peucedramus; species Peucedramus taeniatus. The sequence continues at coordinate 106,330 of WBNO01017284.1, forward strand.
GACATTACTACTCTGTAACAGTGATGCTGAAGGGTGATTACTCTCTAACTCGTTAGACTGCCTTCTGTAATCGTCACATTGGTATAAAACACTTCACAGGATTCTGTACAATATATGCTAATACACCCCCCCACTCTCCCAATCTCTTAAATTCATAGTATCCTTACCTTGCTCCAGAAACTTGTCTTGTGAAAAGCATAGATCCAAGCTGGGTAACAGCAGCATCATTACTTTCATCTAGAGTCTTCAGTGACATGGCTAAAGTGATATAAGGTCAGGTTAAACTGCTACAAAACTACTTTTTCTCCTAAGAACCACCACAAATGACTAGCTGCTTTCCAACAGCAAGAATCTAGTCACATATTTGTGTTCACATACAAAGAAAAAAAAGAAACACTACATATAATTTTAAATTTTTCCACAAGCTGTCATAGATTACTTCCTTGGTTAGACTGTATGCAGATTCTGCACAGGTGTACAGTATTATTTTGGTGTTCAGCAGAATTTTTGGTTAGAACAAATACCTTGAGTAGGAATTCCATAATTTCTTTTACAACACTAAGATGATGAGTAATTATACCCTAATTTATTTTTAAATCTAATTTTTATGAAGTATTGGTACATGCTAACATCTTCAGCCTGTCTTGAATCAATTTCTGTTAAATGAATATGTTGGACAGGAGCAAAATAATGGGTCCATGTTGCTACACTTCTTTTATAGTAGATAACCTTTTTGGTAACCTTATTGAATTATTATTCAATTTAGTAAAGTGTAGTGATGTTTAATATATAGGAATGGTATGTAGAAGTGCATTATGAATCCACAGTATATTAGGTTTTCTTTAAAGTTAAAACCCCAACAATTACCTAAGGAAATGGGATTATGTGGTGTGTCTAACAGTCTCTCATTGTGGTTATCTGCCAGCTTCTTCAGCTCACTTGAAAGATACGAAAACATCTCCTGAAAAAAAGATGCAATATTTTTGTTATTAGCTATCAAACAGAGAAAATAGCACCTATTTCACAAAACTGTTATGTGTCCATTACATCCTACAGGTGCTCAGCTGATTCTCTTTTCCTGTGTACCAAGTAAGTGGATCAGACAATTCTCTGAAATAATTCTATAAAGGAACAGCTCCATTTCCTGAGCACTGTTCTTATCTCTCAAGCTGATACAAAATTCTCTATCTGGTCTAATATATGTGCTTGAGATGTCATTCATTCTCTCTGTGGCCCTGAAACCTAGGGAGGTAAAAAATCTTGAAGAGATTCCCACTGCACCCCACACTACTTTTCAAGAGCCTTCCCATGCCCTAGCCCCCTAAGCCACTGAGAATGAACTGTTACCATCACAGGTGGCCACGTTTTGGCAAACTGCTCCTTACTTTGTCTTCTTTAGTACATTCCAGACTAAAAGCAGTATATTTTGCTACCATGTATTGCACAATCACATTTCCCTCTAGTGCAGAGATTTCTTCTTCTGTATGAGAATAAAAATCCAGTCTCTTAAAGAAGCTATAAGTACACATTTGACTGTATTTTCTTTCACACAATATACACTCTCCTGAATACTTAGCTCTGTTGAGCAGTCTGTCCTTTTCCTAGGACCCCACTCCTGTTCAAGCTGACTATAAGAATGGAAATATCTGAATTTCTGTTATCACTTAATTGGATTGCACCTTTACTGTGAAAGTGTCATAAGACTGAGATTCATAAATACTTTGGCACAGATACAAGCCACACTGCACATAAAAGGCTGTTTCTCTTACTTCATCTGTATTTTATATCCTCCCTCTTCCTGAGTAGTAAGCCATGATAATTGCTCATGCTCTTCCTCAGTTTAATATATTCCTCTTCAGATATCAGCTCAAAACACTTATGGGCAGAGTGAGAATAAACACCATTCTTATTGTAAGCTTTAGCATTTTTTTCCATCCTTTTTAATGCTTAGTCTCTCATAAAAACTAGCAAAACCATACAGACACTGGGTAGCCTTTTTAAAAGATATTAAACACCAGGCTTCTCCTCTTTCAGGCCATAAAAACTGTCCTGCTTATCTGCTTCAGTGTGACTGCCTGTTTAAGCATCCTCATCAATTTCTGGACCTGACAAGTGATTTTTCATTCTTTAAATAGAATTACTGCTTCTGTTTGTAGACCATTATCCTGCTTTGACCTATGGACTCTGACAGATATAAATTACAGCTTGTGATCAAAATTATGCTTTTGAACAGAACCTCCCCAAGGTCTTAGGAAACCAAATGAGGTTTGTGGTACTTAAATTAGAAGAATGTTACAGCTGCTTTTCTTGAACCACTACAGGAAACCTCGCCTCCCTTCATGAGCAACTAAATGAACACAGCTCCCCACCTGTACTTCCTACTACCACAGAACAAATACAGATGGAGAGAAAAAAGTACCCTCTTACTGTCTAAATGAATTAGGCTATTGATACAACTATTAAAAAAACCCCATAAAGCTTCTGTAATACTTGAAAAAAACAAAATTTTGGGAGGTATCTATGTTTAATTAACAGAACTTGAAATCTGTGAAAAATCATTCTTATTTCTCGTAAATCAAGTGATTTTATGGTTTTAGTTCAGAGTTTATTTATGGTTCAGTCACAGAAGCTGAAAAATATTTATATTTCAAATGTTCAGACACTTCTGCATTACCTCTGGTCCCTCACTGTATATAAACACATTATTAATTTGTTACTTTCCATAATAAGCATCATTAATATAACAGCCCTTTTATTAATATTTCTTTTGGATTACAAATCATAAATTAATTTGTGCTCCCTCTGCTGGCTATTTACTTCTAAAACTGAAGCAAAATATTATAGAAATACACATAAATTGTACCTACTCTGCAGATATTATTGGTGAAATTAGTACTGAGAAAAAATATACTGGAACAAGACCAATTACCAAATAATTTTTGTGTGTTGTATCTAGGAAATTCTCTGATACATCTCTTACAGTATTACTAAAAGGACTGCTGAGAAGAATAGTGGAAGTATTACTGAAAGTTGGTATAAAAAGTTACCCACTGAATAAACACATAAAATTTAATTAAATCTATTCAATGAAATTAAGTTAGTAGATGAGCCTTTACATACATAGGAATTCGTTAAGACCAAGGACAATGGAAAGATGGCAAAAAAAATTCAAGTATGTATTTTCATCAGTTTGACTAAAGCTACATGAACACAAATTCAAAACTTCCTGGTTTTATGAACAACAATATTTTTTGCATCTTTCCATTGGAAGCCCTCTAGATATTTTATAGTTTCAGAAATTTGTTGCAAAATAGATTAACTGCCTTTCCAAAAAAAAAGGACTAAAGCAATATTTTTGTGAGGTCAAATCTATAACCAACCTCCATTATAAAATATTTCTCTTATATGGAAAATTTATAAGCACCCTAAGCAATTATATATAATTGAGCTCTTACATAATAGATTTTCTGTAGCAGGCACTCAAGTTTTCTCCAAAGAAGCCAAATATTATGCTGAAGTTACACTGAACAACTCAAGCACTAAATGTCAGTTAAGTTCCATTATTTAATTCACTCCTTTACCTTAGAAACTTATCACAAAATCTTGTTAGGCTAGACAAATGAATGCTAAACTATGTGGAAGTGTCCTTCACCTCTGGTTCTCCGAGCACCTAAGCCAACAAAACATCTTAAAAAACAAAGAACAAGTCAACAATACAGTCTGCATCAAATAGGCCAAATAATTGTTTGGATGAAACAGTCTACTTTCACATACATATACAAAAGTATTTTCAATAAGTGTTGCAACAATCATTAAAAAATATTTGAATCATACTATATTTACACTATAAAACTATTTTTAATAGAACCTACACTAGCATGGGTGACTCTTCATTTGTTCCTCCATTGTGACAGGCACTGTTCTTGCAAATGAAAATAAGAAGAGGGAAACAAGTAAGGAAAAAGCCAGTAACTCCTGGGAAAAAGAAGATGGGGGCACTGAATAAGCCATCAGTCCCATACCAGCAGACAAAGAGGCAAGAGATGAAGGCTGGAAAAGTTTTTGTGCAGAGTTGAAGCTATCCTAGCTGGGTCTAAGTACCCAGCTTGCTTACACTCCGAGTCTGTAACACTCTGCCTTCCTCCCTGTGTCACTCTCACCTGAAAAGACGAGCTGTCCTCAGGGAACAGTCACAGAGCTGTGGATGGTGCTGAAGAGGACATTGCACAGGAGTCATTTTACAGCCCCTCCACACAGACTGCCAGCTCTCTTATGCTTGCCTGAGACCAATCTGCTCCCACCTTACTTTGCAGCAGCAGCTGTTTTATAATGCAACCATCACAGCCTCTCCTGCTTCATGCCCCAGGAGGACCAGCTGCTTCTGAGCTGTGATCTGCCCAGACCACTTGGTGCACCACACCACCCAGCAGAGGAGCTGCAGTGCTGAGCACGGAGTCCTGCCAGCAGATGAGAGCCCAGAAGGAGGCTCAGTTTCCTGAAGTGCAGCCAAACACATGACAAACTATATGTGTGTGTGACACCTGCATATACTACACACCCTCCTAAGCAGATTCTCTTGCACTGCAGGAATTTTGTTATGGATTTACACTAAAAAGTTTTAAAAACATGAAATTAATTAGAGAACCTTTAAATCTTTATAACATCTGTATCTAATATATGCATAATCTAACAGAAAGTGCCCAGTAAGCCTTGCCAATCTGATTTGGTAACACTAACATTCACATTTTTTTAAAGGTTTTTCTTAACAACAGCAATCAACACATTTTCTCTTCAGCACTTGTGAGACCTTGAGTTCAGGCTCTGTGACCCACACTTCACCACAGAGTCTAAGTATGGAGGCTTCTCTGAAATTTCTATTCGTGCTTGGCACTTGTTTAATTACAATTTAAAACAGTTCATTTAAACCACTTGGCATCTAGCTACTCTAAAGTTTGAATATGGTTACATATTCTTCGCATGAGGAAAATCCTCCAATATTCTCATATTTGACATGCTACAGTGTAACAAGCTGACTAGAAAAAAAAAAGAGGAGTAACAAAAATCTATCTTGCTTTGAGAATACCTGATTTTTTTACATTTTTAATATCCCTCATGAAATGGCTTTCCTCTTCTTCCATCGTAAGTAGAGCAGCAATACAAACTCGCACTGAACTGTACAAATAATTTATTCCAGTCAGAACAACTGCATCAATGATAAGTCATGAAACATAAACCCAGTATTATACTGAATTGTAAAACCCAAACAATTTCCTCCCACTCTGTATGACCTTAAATATTTTAGATACATACTCCATAAGGACATAAAAATAACTCCAGTTTTACTCTCAAAGTATGCAGACAGATGTATACCAATATAAAAAGCTCTATCACATCCCACAGTAACACAGAAATGCATTTAAGAAAATGAGAATTATCTTGATTGTTAAGTCTAATGAGGAAATCCATAACTGCTGTAAACAAAACCATCACCTCTTCAATAATACCGGTATAGTAATTAGTAAGTGGATTAAAAGGACCATATTGGATAATAGCAGGTATTAAACCTGGCCTGTAGGGTTCTGAATGTAAACCCTGAACGCAGGGTTCTTGTTATCCATGAAATCTGAGATGATAACTAAGCCTGTTTATGCCATTACACAGTGAAACAACTATATTTACTTCACATGCCCTGGTTAAGACACACATATACATATATGAAAATAGCAACTTTTATGACCTAGAAATGTAAAATACAGGACATAACATAAGCTGTACTAAGGCATCAAAAGTTTCTATAAAAACACAACCTTTACATACAGTTCTTTAAAAGCAAAGATATTATCGAATTTGACTATGGACCAGCTGTTACCTGCACTGCAAAAGGACCTAGAATCACCTACTGAAATCAGAAAACCACTGTTATAACCCTCACATACACATATAAAAAGGAATTCTGAAAAGTCAGTACTTCTTCATATCACTACATATAATCTCATACTCTTGGACAATTGCACACTCCACAACTCCCAGCTTGTCAAAAAAATCTCACTCCATGTACATGCTCCTGTCCCTCATATAATATCTTCCCTTCCTGTATTAAATAGCTAATCTGTGTAAAAGAAAAACTGGGCAGATTATTTTGTTCCTTGTTGGTGTGAGACTAATCTCTTCTCAGTAATATTCTGGTCTTTCTGGCCTAAGATCAAATAACCTGAAGTAACACCCATGCGAATGAGGATTAGGTAAAAAGAGAAAGAAAAAAAATATACCTCAAGTTTTTTATAGCTGATTTTTTTGTGTGAGTAGGTGCAGCTGCACCAATATAGAAAGGAGTACTCAATGTCAAGCTATAAATAGCTCCTGCTGGAAGCTTAATAGCTCTGCCTCTGCTTCCTCAGAGCACAGGCAATAAACTACCACTATTGCACTTTAACAATTCAGGAACAAACAGATTTAGGCAAAAATGTTTCCCTTTCTATAGCAAATCCAATAAAAGAAACATATTTATGCCATATATAAGGCTCTGTTTATAGAGTATATTCACATTTGAAATAAAAAGACCTGAAGTTGTAAAAATATAATAGTGTATTCACTTTAGAATTCTACTTCCAAGAAAATTAGATGACTCAAAGTATACAGCTATTCATTAAGACATTTATGAAAGAATTATTATTTATGACTCGGACAATATTTCTCATGCCCTTTATGCATCTGCTACTGGTAGAAATCTAACAACAAAATCAGCTTTGTAGAAAATAATAAATTCACTTGAGATTCTTCTGGACAAAAGAGTAAAGGGGAAAAAATACAATTTGCTTTTAATGGAGACAAAAAACATAAATTGCAATACATACAACGGTCCAGAATAAATCACTGCAGTAGAGGCAAAAGTAACGGGTTTCAGCATTTCACAAGCTGTTTTCACTTTAGTTGCACAGATCACTTCTTAGTCATTGTAAGGCCACTAAGTTGGTTTGGTTTTCTATAGTCTAGCTATTCCTATGGGACCCCAGTTCCAGTACAGAGTTTATGGATGCCTCCATAAGCAGCTAGAAACAAGTCACAGCATCCAGAACTACTGCTCTACCACATAATCAGAGACAGCAGCAAGCTGTCAGCAGAAAACAATTGGAACATAGTTTTCAAATAAAATAATGAAACAGATAATGCATAACTTAAAATTATTAATTTAATAGTACTTAATTCACAGCATTTCCTTATATGAAGCCTCTATAAAAAGAATCTTCTGCATTACTACATAAAGAGAGAAAAATCAGACATATTAATTCCAGAAGTAAGGATAACTCAAGATATACAATTTCCAACCTGACATGCACTGGATTTTTGTGCTGTGCGATTATACCCAACTTAAAACCTATAGTCTGTGAAAAGCAGAGAAGAAACTTAGCTGTGTGTCTAGATGAATAACTAAAACAACAATATTCTTCTCTTTTTGTGGCAATGCACAGTATTTATAACCCAACAAGAAGCTGTGATTCTTCAGAGAATGTGGCACACAAACATTTAATTAAGCACTACCATAGCACAAAGGCACAATAGGGACAAAAGAGGAAGAGCACAGACTCTGGGTTACTCTGGGTGTCCAGTCTCCTGTCCAGGAAGCAGTGTGACCATGATAAAACAGTTCAGTACTTCTCCATTTAAGTTTTTGTGGACAAAATTCTACTATATTAGTCATATTTAGGAACAACAAATATGAATACTGTACAAGACAGTACAGGCCCTCCGTTTAGCCTCCCAGTTTGAACAAACAACATGGAAATCATGCTTATTCATGAGCACCATTTAGACAAGAAGTAATTATATAATACTGACTTCCCAGATTCAGAGCTCTGAGCTCAGAATACGCTCAATGGCTTTCTAGACAGAAACTGGATTTACTACACAAAGCAGTTTTGCAACAAGACTTTGTTAACAGCTGACTTCAAAAAAATACTGCTTGCCAAAAAGCTTACCTTTCTCTCTTTCAGTAACTTTTTGTAGCCACTGGTTCCCAGAGACAGAAGTGTAATGAGGACATCTAAAGAAGGAGACGCAGATGCTCTTCCTGAAAAAAACCCCAATATACAGATTAAAGTGGCAAAAATAAATTTTATGTGAAAGAAAGCTGATAATCAAGTTTTCTACAGCTATTCTGTATGGCTGAAATCAGCCCATGAACTAGTTACCTGGATACATTTTGCTGATCTCCTGAATGAAGGACTCGTTGAAGCCAGCAATGATAGCACCACCTACTGGAACCATAAAATTTTTGTCCAAGCTCTGAACAAAGGCATCTATTCTGCCAACTCGAGCACCCTTTTTCAAAAAGGACAAAAAATCCACAGCATACATTAGAAAAAAAGGAAATGTGATAGCATCATAATTAGATAAAAGTGTAGCTAAAATAAATATAACTCCTGAAACTCTCAGATATTGCATTTGTGAACAAAACATAAAAATCAGAGTATTACCATTTCAGCACTGTTTACTATTAGTACCATTGCCTGCCCAACATAGAACCTTACAAATTCCCATTTTTCTGTGATTTAAAATACTGATTTTAGCTCCTGCAAGTCTAAGTGTGACTCCACTTCAGCAACAACCAAAAAGAAACCCCTCAAAATTTAATGGGAATTATACAGTTAAAACTGTTCAATCATGAACACTTCTTACAATTCTCACAATAAAAGGCTATGAGATAATGCTTCATTAGCAAAGCTTTTTTAAATACATATATAAATTTGCATTAAACAAACAGGCTTATTACAGCACTTCTTCTTCTAAGGCTGCTTTCAAAATTAAGATGCAAGTAACTTATGTTAGATATCCTCCACATCCTTATACCAAACAACTCATATTTTTAAAGGAAAAAATGTAGTTTCTGCAGTATACCTTCAGTTTGAGTAGCATGTAACTGTGAATTGTACAATTAAAGAGTATGCAGCATAAGAGAACCTGAAAAGTAGGTTAAACCCCATACACCTGAAAATACATGCAAATACACATATTTTTAAGACTACATGCTAAAGGTAAGAAGTAGAAACAGAGTTAATACCTACGGCAAACAGACAGAAAAAAGCAGAGCCAACTAAACCTCATTTATTAGTTCTATGTTTTGATAGCTTAATGCACAGGAGACAGGAAGAACACTCCAAGTTTGTCAGCTTTTTGTTGGGAACATAAATGCCAGCAGCAACCATTTGATTTAACTGACAGGAGAGCACCAGAGGAAAAGCACAACATGAAATGGTCTCAAGAGCTTTTTCCTGTGGTACTCTTGAAAGTTGTATTCACACTCCACTCAGCATATATGTATTCCTAAGTGTTCATTAATAACTACTTTCTCATAAACAGAACATTTTCTAGCACAAATAATAATTTCTGTAAAAATGTAAAACAAATCAGAGCTCAAATATATACATTTGCATAAGCAAGGAACAAGTAACCTATTGAGTCTAGAAAAAACACAGTAACAAATATGGTAAAAATTATATTTGTAGCATTATAGTCTGAAATGTTTATCATTAGAACATTTCATGCAGCAAAATCCAGCACTTCCACAGCCTCATTCATGTTAGTCTCTCACTAAACTTGAGCAAGTTAAATACAATAAGCATGTACTAAGTACACTACAAATAAAGCATATACCATTTTCTATTTTATAAATTCCCTCAGTCTTTCAAGATTTAGAAATGCCAACATGATGTTCTTTCATAATTGTACATTAAGCTGGTCTGTGTCCTGTTAGTAATGTCCTAGCAATCAGAAAAAAAAAAAAAACCAGCATATTTTACATTACTAATAGTTCAGGATCCTCTAGATCCTATCAAAATATAACCCCCTATTCTTTTGAATAGGTAACAGAAAAGAGAATATTGAAGAACAATGCACATACAATAAAATGAAGAAAAAGGCAAGAATTCTATTTCATGACTGATCTTAGATATCAAGCAACATCCTCTTCAAACTAAACAGCAACAGAAATTAAACTTTTTTGAACATAACATTGAACTTAAACCAGTTTCCTCAGCCATTCTCTGTGCCAACAATATTTTAACAGTGACAACTTTTACCAATTGCTGCTGTAGAATTCTGTATCTTCAATTAAAAATCTGTAACTCATTCTGTTGAAGGCTTAATTTTTATTCAAGAAATTCCTATTCATCCATTATGTCACTTCTAGTCAACAACTTTAGGGAATACTATAAGAAAGCTTGTTAAGGATATTTTTCCATTATAAAGACACATGAACATACACAAAAACTAAATAAATTTAGGGTTACATAAAAAGCTCATAATATAAATAACTATTATGCCTAAATTCTCTTTCTGTCTGTTGTGCTTTCCCAGAACATTGTTCAAATATCAGACATGCATGGGGTTACTCTCAAAGCTATGAAGCATCTGATAAAATTTGCTAGGTTGTCTACAATCACAGATTTACTTATACTTGCTAAAAAATATTATTGGAAATACACATCTCCTACCTGCTGGATAAGATGCATACATTTTGAAGACTGAACTCCATATGCATTGTTGACAATATGTGGAATGTCATAATTAGTACAAATTACAGCCAATTCCTCCAGCCTGTGAGCATAAAATTGTAATTTAGAGAAGCACTGATTACTGTAGCTCATCTTACAAGTCAGACCATTAAAAGACTGAAAGGTGTACAAGGAAGTCAGAAGGAGAAAAGTAACTTTTTTTATTAGTACCTCAAGGCAGTATTCGTCAGCTTAAGCTATAAAGTTAAGATGAAAATTCTATTGGCTTTTACATATATTGCAAATTGTTGATCTAGTCTGACATTTTTCTTGCTTCACTTTAGCTTTTGTCTGGACACCAGTTAATATATTCCAAATCATTAAGCTTTAGGTACAAGTTTTTTTTTTGTTTGTTGTTGTTGCTTTACTATTAACTAACATAGCTTTAGCTAGTTACTTTTTTTTCCTTTTCTCTAGTATTCAATGTGAAAACAGTCTATAGCACTTTCAAGAGTCTTGGGAATCAAAACCATCCTATAACAGGAAGTTTTTACATGTTTCTGTTTATCTCAAAGAACTAGTATTTCGATCCTTTGGCTGGAATCTCACTTGCATGTTTCAGATAAACTGATTAAAAGAAAATAAATTCTTTAAAGGAATGGAGAGCCCTAAAATGTCTGAATATGGACATCAACAAATTGATAATTTGTTCAGCTGTTTACTCTTCACTTTCCTTTAGAACCCTCTGAAAGCACAGTGAGCTCAACCTGGATTGATTAATCAGTCAAATTAAGATTTATGTGAGCACACAGATCATTTTAAGCAAGATCCTTTGGCATTTTAACCATACTTATATGCAGTACTCTTTTCTGAAGCACTCCAATCATTCTATATTTTTAAAAAAAATTACTCACGATTTTCCCCAAACTTTTGAATCTATTTTAGAAATATAATCTACTTGAAAAAATTAGGCAATATAAAATAAAGTGATGATAAAGGTAATATTACCTTAAAAAAAAAAACAACCAGGAAACTCTACTTCCAATGCATTTTTACTCTATCTCCTCCTGTACAGCCTCTCACTGTAATTTACTGACATACATATAAAATGTGACAGAGTACGAAAACATCTTCCAAGAGGTGACATTCCTTTGCATTCTATTTCTATTACATTGTCTAGTGTTGTTCTGCAATGCAAAATTCTGCTGCAAGCATCATTTTAATTTTTCCAAACATGAATTCTCAGGGAATCATCATCACCGTATTATCCTTAAAAAATCAAAAGTAATTTATCATTAGGAAACAAGTATCTTGTAGAAGACAACTCAAAGTAATATAATGTACATATTGATCTTCTACCATCAAAATATTTGTGAGGAGCTGCATTTCCAATAATTTTCCACATTTATCAACACAGAATTACAAAATATTCCGAGTTGGAAGGGACCCACAAACATCATCGAGGACAACTCCTGGCCCTGTGCAGTACAATCCCCAGGAGTCACACCATGCACCTGAGAACATTGTCCAAATGCCTCTTGAGCTCTGTCAGGCTTGGTGCTGTGACTGCTTCCCTGGGGAGCCTGTTCCAGTCCCCAAACACCCTCTGGGTGAGGAACCTTTTCCTAATATCCAACCTAAACCTCCCCCAGCTCGGCTTCTGCCCATTCCCTTGGGTCCTGTCACTGGTCACCACAGAGTGAGTGCCTGGCCCTCCTCTTTCCCTCACAAGGAAGTTGTAACTGCAATGAGGCCTCCACTCAGTCTCCTCCAGAATGAACAGACCAAGGGACCTCAGCTGCCCCTCATGTGGCTTCCCCTCATTAATAGAATACTTGAGCAAACACAATATGCAGGGCAAAGTTTTTGCCTTCTGATCTGCTGGCTCTTAATCAGACACATTCCTCATCTTCTAGAGAGACTCAAAGGAACATAGTTTCCTTCCTACAGGCTTCTTTTCAAGCGCAGGCAGAGAATGTCATCAAACTAGAAACACAAACTTGAGGGTGTACAGCTATGTATGTTTATCTTTCTCACCTTCTGAAAATTAAAGGAGCAATAACCTATTTTCTACAAGTACTGAAAACAGAAACGTTTTTTTTTTCCCTAAAAATATTCTATTGAACAATTATATCCATTTTGCAATACAGAATGAGAATGCTACATTTTGAAGACAATGTGTTAGTATGCAAGGAAGCAAACAATGCACAGCACCTGTGTGTACCTGCATCTGCTTCCAAGGCCTAGAATGCAGCATTGAAAGTGCTACTAATGGATCATAAAAATAAAGCATTAATGTAAGTTGGCTACTGAAGTTCTTAATAGTCACAAACACAGAAGTATTTCCCAGTTTATTCTTCCTTTCTTTCTCCTGTTTCTTAAAGTTCATGAACAGAAAGCTTTATTCTTTTTTTCTACTACTGAAAATAAAAAGATACAGAATTCTGCTAAGTACACAGACCAACTAAAAGGGACATTTTCCCTTTGGTTCTCTTAAATGCAGTAGTTTTACAAACACCTTACAGCAACAGCAGGTAGAATACTGAGAAAGAGGGTTTATACACTAGAGAATTACTCCCATGGAGTTAAACAGTACTTCAAAGGAAAGCCGTCTGTACGGCAGCCATAAAACTACTAAAAATTTTAAAACACGACCACCACAACTAAATAATGCCTTACAAATGCAGATATTTTAAAACAGACATTTAAAATTGCACCCTTCAGAAATGCTGTCAGGGTTTTCCTTTCCATAGGAAAATGAAGGTTATGGTCTTCAATAGGTGACAGTTTCTTTTAAACAGAAAGTACATTCAAATCTTCCTGTATCTGTGGTATATTATAACATAGTGCCACTACCTAATAATTCATCTCTTAGTTGTAGAGGACAAAACAATAGCAGCATGTCAAAAAGAGGAAGCAGATAAGGAGAAGATTCATTTACCCAAGCTATAAAACAGACCATTCAGTTTTGATAGCTGTGATTTAAGTTAGCCAATAAATCTGCAAGTCAACTTCAAGCAATGTTCATAGTATTCTGACAGGATTATATGGTTTTAACTCCCATCTTTCCCCCTAGCAACTAGGTTAACCTATGATAAATACTGGGTTTTTTTTAAGGTAGGAGAGGAGAGTGAAATATATTTTTACTTGTCACATTTTAGAGTCAATAACATTTCTTTCCTATGCTTGTGGAGAAGAGTAGAAAAGGCAACAGTAACATAAAAAAATGGCATTAGCTATGGAGCTACATTTTCTGGTTTTTGCTTCCACGAGAATCTACTTTTACTACTTCCATGAAATTTCACAAAAACCACTAGCAAAATGACATGAATTTCACCACAAGAGAGCAACACTAACCTCACTTACATAACAGAGGAAAAATCTTCTGTGTAATTCTCACTTTTTAAATATACTTTTCTGGAAGGGGATTGAAGAACCTTCACTATTTGTTGGCAGAAGCAATTTTAGGAAGATGGATGGTCAAAATACGGAGGTGTCGGTTGGTTGGGTTTTGTTGTTGTTGTTGGGGGGTGGGGAGGATGTTTATTTGTTTTAACAGTAATAAATAACACACTTCTTACAAAGACTGCTTACCTATCAGGTACCCTTGGAGCAAAGCAAGATGTTGTAGAATGCACACAAAGAATATTTTCAGCACCAAGAGCCTTGATTTTGGCCTCCACTGCTTTGAGGTCTGTCCGTAGCTCATCACCTTCTAATACATTTTCTATCACCACAGGCTCAAAACCTGACCAAAGAAAGCAAGAACTGAATGTAACTCAAATCTCTGAGTAATTGTGGGGGTTAGTTCCAATATACATCTGAAAAATACTTCACGCTACTATTGTTTTAATAGACTCTAACAGAAAAGACTGCAAATCAGACAGATTGTTACCTTCTGATCACAATTCCTAGGACACAAGTTTTTGCATAAATTTGAGAGAGAGATTTGAACCATGAGCTTTGGTTTTACATAACTCTAAGGACAGCAGATTAGGCATCTTACTCTGAGGGCAAACTGTAACTTCCTTAGCATTGTGTTCTCACTTAACTCCTCTATACACCTCTGTACACTGCACACACCTGCATTTTGCAAGGCATTAGGAAGACAGCATGCATGTTTTGATTATGTGTTAGAAATCAGGAGTGCACAAATAAAGCAGAACTACCATGCATTAGGCCTTTTTTGTATCTTATTACAAGGATATGAATTGATTACTCTGATAGGTGGAAGTTTCATATCTGTTAGAAGAACACACACTGTGTCATCAATCAGTTACCTTCTTACCTGCAGTTATCATTGATTTAAAGCAAGATTTCTGGTCTATACGTGGCCAGATAATGTATTTTGCCTTTGGTCTCTTGTGCCTCAATGTTAAAAAACACAGAGTTAGACTCATGCCTGTTGCCATAGGAACCACAAAGCAACTGGTCACTGTCCGGACACCTGCATGTAAAAAGCAAGTCAGAAATTAACATGAAGAATCCATGATGTAACTTCACAAACTAGTGAGATTTTTCAGAATTACACCTACCAGCCAGCTTTATAACATCCAGAACTACTGAATTAGTGAGTTTGTTCAAAAGGCTTGAGCCCGCAGCTTTAGGCTGTACTGCAGAAATATCACCTGACCTTCCAATTCCATGGATCAACCTGAACAAAAGAAGTTGAAAACACACATCAAGATTTTCACATTGCAAACCCATAAAGGCTTGCTGACTGAAGAGAATTTAATTTGATAAACAATTGTGGAAAACTTTGTACACAATGCAACATCAATATCTGCCACAGTCAATTCCATTTCAACAAACTACATATATTTTTATGAAATTTTGTTGTTTTTTTTTTAACAGTAGATTAACAATGTGCCTGCATGCAAGTAAAAACTTTGAGAAGACCCACAGCAGCAACACCTTTAGCATCTGGCAGGTCTCCTTTTAAGTTTCCTTTTTTCCATATAAGTTTCCTTTTAACACCTCAGCACTTCTTGATGTTTGTCAAAACAGCATTATAAATGCTGACATGTTCAGACACACAACCAAAGAAAACAAAAATGAGTTGTCTACAGTGTAGTGTAACATAGGTATAGTGGTATTATAGATACTCCCTTGACAAATGCCTCATCTCCATAAGGCAAGGATATAATATACACAAAGGGATATACATGGATATATGTATGGCTTTTCCTATCTTATACATCTTCACTTCATCTATCATTTTGCTATTCAATGTCATCTATCATGGAATACTATGTCTCTCTGCATTTTGTTTATAAACTATGGTTATAAACTGTGTTTGTAAATATTAAACATTATTTAGCTCAGGAGTGGAGGGTCCTGAAGTAATTGATAGAATACAAGCTTGAATACAGAATGAATACAAGCTTGAATACAGAATGAATTTACCCGTGGCTGAAATGCAGCAGCTGCTCAAGTAAACTAGTAACAGTATACACCTACTTATAGCTTTAATTCAATTTTTGTCTTGGCAACAGAATAACATGTAGTCCAATGAGTATATGATATTCAGAACTTCTTGGAGCATGGTTTTACAGCTTAAATTTATTTTCCTGTTTCAAGTTCTAAGTTGAAATCAACAAACACTTGATAATTAATTGAAACTTACATGTAATACTCACTCTACCTAAAATATTTTCTTCCCTCATTCCTGCTATATTCTTAATAGCTGTCTCATATCAGTACTTTTTATTTTGTGCACTTATGTACTGCTTCCTAAGAAGTAATCTTCCCTAAGACTGCCCCCTTATTAAGCTAAAAGGAGAGACAGCTTGAAAACCATCTCCTGCTACCTCCATCACTCCCAAAGTCACCTGTAAAACTTATTGCAGAAATAAGTGGAGGAGAGGACATCTTGCTATTGCTGACACTCACAGGAGAGGCGAGATGCCAGGTGACAAAGCTGCAATGGAACAACAGTAGTGAACACCAGTTCTGGCTCCCTCTGGCCAGAAGCAAGGCATGCTTTCTCCAGCACTGTTCAAAAGCAGAACTTCCTCAGATATCCTCCCCTACCAGCATATCCTAGTCTAGAGAGCTGTACACATAACTAAAAAAGCCAAATTGATATATCACTGGATTTTGACATGAATTTATCATGATACTACAGGGATTATGAAACCCACCAAGCCTAAGTAACTCAACCTTCATAAGGTAAAGCTTACTAAATTTCTGGCCTATAATATGTTTTTGTGTTTGTCTCTCAAGAAGAAACATCCTGGAACTTTCACTTTGTTTCACTCCTGTTGGATGAAACAACACAGCAAGGTACTCAGCACAGAACTCAACACACACATACAAAAAGTACATACATAAGGAAATTAATGCAGAGCTTCTAAAATGATAGCATCCAACATACCCATTAGGTAAATATCAGAAGGGCTACAAGCTTATAAAAGCTCTTTTTGTCTTTAGAGTTCTCCTTACTCCATATAAAATCTATTCTAGATGGACTGGGGTTTCATCTGCTTATAAACTCATCACATTATACAGCTACTAACAAATATAAAAAAATACAAACAGCTGTTCCTTGTCAATGTTCAGTATTGTGCAGCTACAATGCACAGTAGTTTTTACTAATATACAGATGAAAAGCTGCACCTTGTTATAAAAGTCATGTAAAGCATAGATTATTTTTAAAACAGTAAGATCTCTGCTTCTCTTGTAGAAGACAACTCAACATCTTCAGCTGCTACAAATTCAGCATACAGGACATAATCCTGACAAAACATTTTTGCTTCATTCAAGACTTTCTAATGAGTTATTAATGAAAATTTAATATAGAAAGCTGTATCAATTCAATGATCACATTCTATCATTTTTCTCAAATGCTATCGTCTTAGATAAACAAAGCCACAATAAAATATGCCAATGGAAAGCACTAATAATAATCCTGAATAATTCAAACAGTCAATAACTTTGTACCTGTAATGCCTTCGGGCAACAAGTCCTGACGCCACTCTTCCTTCCCTCTCACCAACGCCACAGTTGCCCAGGAAGTTATTGCTATCCATTATAGCAAGTTCATGAAGAAACAATTCAATGGTGCTTTCATCCCATCCATCTTCAGGACATTTCCCCTTAATAATAATAATAATATGAATACAAAATTTGGAAATGAAAAATGAACAAAACTTTATGCAACTTGTTTGACTATTGTTACCCTTCTTTCTCAGGCTAAGCAGCAGCTCGTATTTTCATTATTCTCTTTTATATCATCTAATGTTATGAACCTGTATTCAGAGAAAAGTTAAATAATAATTCTTCCATGTGTTAAATACAATTACATTAGCACATCCCGACATTAAAACAATCAGGATATTTTTTACCTTCAAGTGTTCTCTATGGTACACACAAAACCACTGCAGGGCATACATGTTAATTACTCCCTAAAAGACTACAGGTTATTTGATGTATTCTCTAGACATGATGTACGACTACAAGAACTCAAGAGCGAAAACTGCACAAAAGGGAAGATATTTAGATATTAGGGAAGCAAAAACATAAGCAGAAGGGAAATACAGTTCTAATGTAATACATCTTCCTATCTACACATTTTCCTTTCTAGTTATTATCTAACAGGGAAGGAAACCATTTCCAAAATATGTCAAAACCTGCAACCAGAAACATGTTCTTTCTTGTGCTCTTTAATGAATTAACAACTGCACCCATCTTTTGCAAATTGCAAAGATTCTCAAAGCAGGGACACATAAAATAATGAAGGTTTTTTATAGGTCCAGAGGCTTTTTCACATGCCCCAGTAACAAAACAGCCAATTCAGTAAATCTAATTAGTTTTTGAAGTGTGGTATCGAAGTTAAGTTGGAAACAGTAGATGACATGACTGAGGATGCTCAAGAACTGAAACATTTGCTAATTCATTGACAACGATTTTTATACGATGGAGGCAATGGAATACGTTGTTTTGGCACCTTACAAGTATCACGTTTAACCTCATGCAACAATGTGCTAATATCTTACTGTTTAAAAACATTTATTTAACTGTTTGCTGGGCCTTTCTCTGCAAATGAACAACCCAGGGCAGTAATTTTCTTTTCCTCCCAGACGTGGCCTTTCACTCTGGGGCTCCGTCAGGTCCCTGCCATCACGGCAGCGGCCCTCCCGAGCCCCGGCCGGACACCGCGGCGGCGCCGTGCCAG
>WBNO01017286.1:0-109078 GCA_013400575.1 Peucedramus taeniatus
TTTTATTATATTTATCCTATAATGCTAGAAAGAGCCTCTATAAGCTCTTTCTAGCACTATAAAATTAGTCAAAAATCCTTTATTCTAATGAAACACTTATTTTGTGCCATTTTAATTTGGCTATTTGTCATATTTAAACTTATCTAGTGACCTATGGTGTCACAGCTCCCATGGAGCAGAATGCATTACTGGAGAAGAAGATTGAGCTCCTGTTGTTTCCACATTCCAAGTAAGTATAAACTCTTTTTTTTTCCTTCCCTCATTCCTAAACAAAAAGACCTGTGGTCCTTTGGATTATCAAGCAGTTATTTCAGCAGTCATGACATACCTCTGAATTTTGTCCATTCTTGTACAGCTCTGGCAGACGTAGGAGTGTTTCTGCAGAAACATCTTTGTCAAGGGCTCCAAAGAGAAGAGGGGGCACTGAGGTGAAGAAGAGGTTGAAAAAAATCATCTGCCAGTAATCTAACATGGTGCTGCCTGAGAAGCCACAGAAGAACTGGTACCAGAAGAGCAGGTTGACGTAGCACTGGGGAGAAGCAAATACAAACAGTTCTGCCTGTGGCATTTATTGAGACACCAGTTATTAACAGAGCCTCCTAAGAGGACAGGGTTTTGGTTAAAGGCACTGCACTTTATTCCACTTAAGGGTCTGCTTCATAGTGATCCACTGTCACAGAGCTTTTTAAAAACCATTATGGTTCTTTGAGAACATATCAGAGAATAATTAAGTAAACTGTTCACAGCCCTGAGCACCAGATTTTAGAATCCTTTTAGAATCTTGTTCTAAACATGTGGAATCAAAGGTGTGCTGCTCCCTAATGCTACGGGGGAGATTAAAGAACAGCAGCATCCTAGTCTGGAGAGCTATTTCACATTGCAAATAAGTAGCCTTTGAACTCTAAAAGGATGTCCAGTGAAAAAAAGGAAAACGTTAATTTCCAGTACAAATTTTAACAGTAATAAGAAGTAATCCTTATTGAAAATTAATAACAACTCCACAAAAAATAAATATCTTGAATTCTAGGAAAAAAGACTTTCATGCTCAGAGTGTATTTCATGTCAAATGGACTTGTTTTCCCAGTTTTGCAGAAACTGAATTACTTAATTTTTTCCACATTATATCATACTTCAATGCATAGATCCTTTGCATTTACATTAAGTTTTTAATAAAAATGACAGGTATCACTGCATCATTACTTGCAAGTGGTTCCTATAAAAATTCAGAGGTTTCACAGGCAGGCAATTCTTAGTGCACACTCATCTACATTTGAGTGCTAATAATCTGATGTCCCTTATGCAAATTTTATTTTGAGGCTCATGGGTACTATTAATAAAGTTTCTTGTGTTACCATATAAAGTTACTAAGCCTTGAGTCCTTTTTCCCTGTGGAATAATGCTATTTCAAAATATATTTAGAGCCTGTATTTTTCTCAGTGCTCTATGCAGCACCTTGCTCAGAAGGAAGGGGCATAGTATAAACTTGCAAAGTGAAGAAACATGAACTGTAGCTTCATAAAAAGTAAGAGTATAACCTGCAAAAACCAAAAAACAACAACCAAGAAAACTCTCAGGCCTGGAATTAACCTTTGCTAGGATGAAAACTTCAAAATTTTAATAATCTTACCACATTTTTGTAGAAAAAGTAAATCACCATCTTTGCCAGGCGAGCATAGCACCAATGTCCGTGGACAAGAAGGAGCTTTTTGAGGTGCTTAAATCGGGATATTGCAAAGTCACTGGCCATCACAGCCTTTGGAAGAAGGAACAGAAGGTCATTTTCACATGCTGTGTAATGAAATTTGAACACAGACATTGAAATAATTTCATACTATTGAATATTGTAGAAGCAACAAACCAACAATCCAACCCTCAAGAACATAGCTGGAATTTTATATCTCTCCAGAACTCTCCATTTAAGGAGAATAAGGAAGAGAGATGTGTGGGAAAGGCTTGAGTGTAGAAGACAGTGGAAGAGAATCCACTAAACCTAGAAACCTGGAAATGCAGCAGCAGAGAAGATTCAGAAACCAGATGCTCACCTAACACTGGGCAGACATCTGCTAATTTTCCAGTCTTGTGAGCAAACACAGGTTTGTCCTCACATGATAATTTTTTGGCTCAAAATGCTCTTATTTTTTTTGCAGCTGGACCCATAATTACAAACTGCATATTAATTTATGATGCCAACTTGCATTTTTAAGATGACACTTGAGAGTGTAGGGCTGCTATGAAACTTATTAAGCCTCAAGGGACTAGCTGACAAAAGAGGAAAGAAACTGAGAGGATACCTGCATGCCTTCTTGGCCAGATATTCCAATTCCAACATCAGCTGCTTGAATCATACTTACGTCGTTTGCACCATCCCCTAGAGTGGGAAGAGAGGAGGGAACAATAACAGTACAGGAAAGGTTGCCTCCATCAGAAGAAAGAAATAATCTCAGCTACGCTGATTATTTCAAATATTCTGTACTACCATGCATCTTGATTAGGAGAATGATGCATGGCATCAAGCATGACATCAAGGCTCTGGTCTTGGTCTCCCTCCTTCCCAGGAGACCTGGTTCCACCAGGGCAAAATCCAGCATTGGGACCAGCTGGGTGGTGACACAGCAGCCCCAACACCATTTACATCAGCATCATTTTGTGTTTCTGCTTGGCCAAGCCCATATGCTCAGGAACATGTTTTGCAACACCCTATTTCACTGAATTCTCTGAATCTATGACAAATTTGATTGCAGATGACAACGTAACAAGCCAGTTTCAAGAATTATTTTGCTCATTTCAACTCATAGCAACATGTTAAATATGTAACCAAATTTCCAGGGAAAGAACAGCCATGCTTATTGCTTGCAACGTGGAGATTGTAAATTAGGTTAGCTGGTAAAGTAAATGAAGCAGAAGGCTGAAAGCTGATGGTTTGAACTGTAAGGCAAAGTAATATTTCAAAAATACAATAGACTCTTCCTTTTCTGTTTTGTCCACAGAGGTGTATTTGTTTAGTTTGGAGTCATCTAAATCAATTCATCAAGGATTTTAGTGGCATCACTTACCATAGATGTGGAAGAAAACTCAAAGCATTTCACAATATTTGGAGGTAAAAGGCAAATGAGTCAGTGCTTAATACCACTCTGGAGATAATTCTGTTTTCACCAGGGGAAATCTGACAGGAAAAGGGGTTTATGAAAAGATGAAATAGTGACTAACCATGAGTGATTTCCAGGCCCAAAACAAGGACATTTTGGAGGTAATGTGTATGTGGGTACTGATGTGCATGAAAGGGACTGCTGGGAGATTCTGAATTGGAGTGCCTTCACCTTGTTTAAAGGGGGGCAGATTTGCTTAGTGAAAGCTGAAGAAGGACTTTTATATGAGTTTGGATCAGGAAAGATTAATCAATGCTGTTTCCTCACTGCATCTACCTGAGGCACAAAAATCTGCCCCGTACAATATATTCCACACATTTCTCTTCAAGAAAGAGCCTGCCTCCCCTGTCCCTGTGAGGTGCAGAGTGGAGGTACCTATGGAGAGGGTCATGGCTTTCAGCTGCCTCCGGACGAGCTTGACCACCATGCTCTTCTGCAGAGGGGTGGAGCAGCAGCAGAGCACGGAGCGGCAGAGCCGCGCCAGCTCCAGGAACTTCTCCTCCAGCCCTCCCTGGAAGATGATGTTCAACGTCCGTCCATCAATCACCAGCCCAAACTCGGGGCTGGGGGCCTCAGAGACTGGGAAAGATGTTGGGATGATGCCAAAAAATTTCCTCTGCGGTTTGTCGTACTCGTAATTCTTCTTCACCTCTTCCAGGGTTAAATTCAAGAGAGATTCACAAGTTTCCTGTGAGAAAACAGACGTGGTTCTAGAAATAGTTATCTCCATCTCCCTTTACAGCACAGCACCTTGCCAAATGTATGTTTGTATAATCATGCCAGTGGGTTTAAGCCTATCAGATAAACATTAGGGGAAATTTACTGAGAAATGCACTGATTCATCTGATTGGAGATTATTTCAATATGACACCATCCAATCCCTCAGTGAAAACACTGCATATTTTATCAGCCAGTTAACTGAGGTAAGGAATTATTTTAAAAGAAAATATAATAAACTTTACATCAGGAAGGCATATGTGCATTTATGCTGAGAGTTCAGAAATTAAAAAGAAAATATTTTCTTTTAAGGAGATTGAAAAATCTAGTTCTGATATGAATGATGTGAGATATTGCAGCTTTGGCTACCACAAAAAATAAATTGTGGTAAGAGAAACAAGAGGTCCAGATTTTCATAATTACCCAGTAACTTTCAGAGTTAGGCCTTTTCTATGTCACCTATCAGGCATATGTCACAATTAGGAACAGAAATAAAACTTCATATTTTCAAGCGCTGTGCCTCAAACACAAAGTCCTTCTGTCTTAGCAAATCTGCTTCATGCTGGATCAAATTCCCTTTTAGATGCCAACAACTGGAATTGACTTGGTACTAAATAGAAACAGATTTAAGGGGAAAACTCTTACCTCTCCCATCCAGATCTCCTAAATTGGCACATCACTATCAGAGAAAATCCAAAATGACATCAAACTTATTTTGCTTCCTCTTAGTACTCAAAGTCCTCCTTCTGTGGCATGGCCCTGAATAACTGAGGAGCTAATCACTCCTTTTTCTGTCAGCTTTATTGAGTGATGATTCAGTTCTATAATGTTATTTTCACTTTATGTAGCATAAGGTACATGTGTAGGATGTTTGCAAGATTTAAATTACACTTCAGTGGGAGGTTCTGGAATCAAATGTACCTCTGACATCTAATAAAAACCTGCACCTAGCCTGCACACTTAAAACCCCTAAAAATATTGAAGAAACATCATCTTTTTGTGAACAAACCAAAAACAGTAGTGGAAATTCCTGGTTTGCCTTGACTTGCCTTTAGGAGCAAGTCTGCCGAGCTACCTAATTATGCTGCATCTTCTTGGAAGATATTTCATTTTCAGTGTTTGAATAATCTGCTGGGCTCAGGGGTAAGGAGAGGCCCTTCTCACTGACGCCACTTCAAGACCTAACTTTGCCAAAATTAACAGGTTAAATGCTTTGTATATATTACTTGTGTCACTCACTGCTGCTGTTGGGAGCCTCTTTCAGAAGTTTGTCTTTTTCAAAAAAGACAATTTTTTAAAATTTTTTTAAATTTTGAAAGTGAGGGAACTAAATCTTATTGTGGAGAAAGTCCAGTGTCCCTGATCATGGGGATTCCCACAAGTCCCCATGTGTATTCAGGCTGAGCCTGGATCAGGGCACAGAGGGTAAGTGCCCATGCTGGCATTTCTGGGAGCCAGGGTGGTCCTGCCTGTAGCATCTCTGCTCTGGCACAAGCCACTGTCTAATTTCCATCCTAAATGTATTCATTCTGCTTCCCGTTAAAGCAGATATGTGTTTCAAATGAAATTACACCTTGGAATGTTTCCTGTGCCAGATTCCACATCATCTTTGTGTGTTCCTCTATTTCCTTGACATTAAAAGAAACAGATATTTGCACAGGATTTTTTCTCATTTGGAGAGCTACTAGCTGCAGACAAAAGCAGATAGAAAGCAGGCCATCTCACTGCTCCATGCAACTGCCTACCATAAGGAAAACAGTCAGTATTTTAACAGTATTTACTTAATCCTCACAATAGCTTTATTGGAAAAAACAAGCTTGTACTGGTAACCCTGGTTCTCTGTGGACAAAAGCTGAAACAACTCAGATGGGTAAATTGTGTGGTCACACAAGGAAGCCCTGCCTGCCCTCCACAGCCTGGTGCCAGCCCTTGGAGAGCTGAACTCACTGTGCCTCTTGCTTCTAATGCTATTTGGGGTTTTTTGACTGTTCTTTGTTAAGTGAGGTCTAAAGCAATGGAATGCCAAACTGCAAGACACAAAGAAATGGTAAGATAGCAAATTATGTGCATTTTGTCTTTCTTTACTCACCTTATTTTCAGTGTTAATGGTGAAGACAGTGTCTCTTTGGTTCAGAAGTTTACAGGAGTATGCAATGTTAACTGCTGTCTCCTGTTTGTCTCCTGTCAGCACCCAAATTTTTATCCCAGCTTCTCGGAGAGACAGAATAGTGTCAGGTACTCCATCTTGCAGGCGATCTTCAATCCCTGTTGCTCCTGGGAAAACAGGAAAAGAAGAGAAATAATTTTCTTTTTCTTGAAAACCAAGTTGCTATTTTCTTGTTTAAAAAAAGCTCTTTGCTTTCCAATCACAGTCCTGAACTTATTGAGAATTGAACCAAGGTTTTGTCCAACAAATAAATATGCAGACACATGATCTGCATTTGGATTAAGGTCTGACTGTGTCAACAATCAAAGTTCAAATCAAGTTCTGTCTCTTCATTTTGCTCATTGCAAGAACAATGCATTTCATTTCTTCTTAATAATCCAAAATGACAATGTGCTGGCAGAGGAATCACAGCATATGAATTTTAAAAATACTGCATTAAGTCCCATCAAAGCAACCAGAAAAGATGAACTTTGACTGTTTAAATGGATGCTGTCCCTGTTGTCAAGTCAGATGCTTCAGCCATCAAAGGCAGAAGAAACAGTACAGTACGTTTTCTTTTTGAAGATGCACAAACTTAGAAGCAGATGCCAACATTCATCCTGATGATGTTGGGAAATCACCATCTGAATGCTATAATACTCCTTATCCCTTCCACTAGAGGTCAGTTTGAAGATGCTGTAACTGTGGTACACTAAAGATAGATATTGATTTAGGCTAAGGGAACACTTTTTGCAAATTAAAGTGTGAAAGCGCACAGAGCCTTAGTAATTGGCAAAGGTAATAGACTCTGACAAGATCTACATTGCCTCTTATGTGGTCTGCTTATGGCATTTACCATTATTACTCTAATTTTTTAAATCACTGCAGAGATTATGAGAAGCCATAATGCAAGCTATTGCTTGCAATCACAGAAATTCAACAAAGTAAGGGCACAAATTGTAGTCAGAGAAAAATGAGACTGAGACAACTCCAAAAATCAAAGTCATAAAGAACGAAATGTTTGCAAACAAAATAGAACAGAAAGCACTGAAGTGCTCCATAATTTAACAGACTGATGTTGTTAGATATGATGGTGATGAATGATGCAGAAATGTCAATCAATGTAGGTTTTAACACTAAACATCTTTTTACAAAGTGCACAAAGCAAGCACAACAATGCAACAACAGCAGGAACTCAGTAGCAAAACACCTACATTTTTAAGTAACTGGATTTTTAACACAGTTCAATTACCAAAATTGCCTCGGAATTCGTGCTCAAAACTGAAGTTAATTTATAGTATTTTACAGGTTTATCTAAGGATATGGATGCACAATTGAATTGTGGGAACTTCATTATCTACTGTGTCAGCTGAGCCACAGTAACAGCTGATGTACATGCTCTTTGCTTGGGGCACACAATTGTTTCAGTACACTTTTTCAAAGTTACTGCTGCCCAAAATGCATGAGAACTTGTATAGACACTGTCATTGGATTTTATCTCCCTAGCCTGGAGATTTCCAAACCACAGAGGAAGTATTTTATATATAAATTAGTATAAGCTGTTGTCTGCCATACTGCCAAGACTATCACAGGAGAGCAAGTGATACTTCATGTAATGACAATTCTTATTTTTAGCTACCCAGCAGAGTGAGTTTGGTCTCCAGATGCTGTGCTGTCTCTATTAACAGCTCCTCTCTGTTGTCAATTGCAGCTTCTGCCTCCCGACGAAAATTGGCCCATTTTTGAAAGTCATCTTCATTCAAGACCTGCATAACACAATTTAAACAGTGTTTATTTGAAATTTAAATAAGAGAGGAATGCCAGCATTCTGGATCACAGAGACTTAACTCCTATCCAAACTGGTAAAGTACTGTCATCTCTAAAATAACACAGACTTTTCCAAGAGAAAACTGCAAGAACAAGTAGTTTGTACAAATGACCTACAGCTGAGACTCAAAAATATGATGTAGAGAAACTCTTGCTTAGCTGAGAGCACAAAGTTTCTGAGGGCTGATCTACATTTCTCCAGAGCTTGAATATGATCTATTTGTTGCACATTGACAACTTCTGTATGAAAGTATGACACTAAAATACACTAACTCAGGCTGAGAGCAAGATTTTTGAAAGTTGAATGCCAAGCAGAAGAGAAGAAGGTTGGCTGCTCTGCAGACTCTTTGTTTCTTGCTTGGAAGCACTGTAGAGTAGGTCAGCTGGAGTTACTATATGAGAAACAGAAATAAATGTTTTGAGACTGACTAAAAATCCCTCATTTGGTCACATCGAAGAAAAAGAAAAAAAAAAGACTCCAGACAAGGCAAATAGAGGTGCAAAAAGATGGGCTATATCTGTCTGGTTGTCTGAAGCAGAACTGTAACCACTACATTTAGCTAGCAATTCTATTGACATGTACAGAACCTGGTGCTCTCCCACCTTCTTAGCTATGCACAGAGTTCTCAGTCCATCACGGGCATAGTAGTCCAGATGTTTCTGTGTTCTTTCTTTTATTCTTTTCAGTCTCTTGTCTGTGCTAATGTCACCTGTGAAACACAGGGAAAAGATTCCATACTTTAAGGACAGGTAATTTTGATCTAATGGCCTAAGATTAAAGAAGAATGGGCATTGGAGAAAAGTGGATTCCATTGTAATACCAATTTTTTTAAAAGTTCAAAAACATTGACTGTGCAGAAGCTGAGATCTTGCTAAAAACTCTTGTTTCCTTTAAGATAACATTATTTGTGTTTTTATTTATTAATATTATAGCACTCTTGCTGACAACCTGAAAAACAATGGTCAGGCCCTTATGACAGTATTATTGCAGAGTACACAATGCACATGGGTTAGTATTATCAGTGAATTTTAATTATCCCATTCCATACTCTAAGCACTTCTGAAGTTAAATAAATAGCTCTGATCTGCAAGGATAATACTAGACAAAGCTTATTCTTTCTTTATATTCCTAAAATACCTAGGTATAATTTTTCATGCAGAAAAGACTACAGCAAACTTATTGTCAGGAGACACAACAGAAAAAGCTCCCTGGCCAATTACCTTTGGTGGAGTCATCCAGCAGGTCCATTATTACAGAGTCAGCACCTTTTGTGTAGACAACAATCTCCTTGGTTAGAGGGTGTCTCACCACTACAGACATCCTTTTCCTGACTGAGTCAAACCCCAACGTGTAGAGGATGTCAAAGGTCAGGAGGGTGCCCTGTGGCAGCTGCACCATGACCTGTTCGGGCGCGCGGGACACGAGGATGAAGCCGTAGGCCTGGGCAGCATAGACCAGAGCTGCCTCATCCGGGCTCTCAGCCTCGTAGCAAAAGTCTGTTGGCAGAGAAGTGTTGGTTGCAGACCTAAAAACTTCATCCAAGGAAGCAGTTCCAATCTCTGTGCTGCCCTTGTCCTGGAGTTCCTGGCCTCCACTGCTGGCACAGCAGTCGTTTTCATTGTCACAGCTCTCCAGCACAGCAAGAGGCTCCTCGGTGTTCTTTGCACTGAAGCTGGCCCCAAGTTGTGAGCTAGACTGAGATGATGAAAAAGATTGACTAAGGCTTGCTAATTTTAGCCTTTGAAATATCTGATGAATCTTCTCCAGGGTGATTCCTGAAGGTTTAATTGGTGGTGGGATTGTGACCTAGAAATAGGAGAAAAACAAAGGTTAAAAATAAATAAATGTGAACTTCAAGAGCCTTCTCAAAACCTCTCTCTACTTTTCTGCACCTAAATGACGATAAATGCAACTTCCCCTTTTCCCCTCTCCTGCCATTTAACTGTGGTGGAAGGATTCAATAGAGAAGTCATATGAGAGATGGCATCCAAATTTGATGGTTATTTGTATCTCTGCTTCTGAAGCAAAGATATAATGAAGTCCTTGTAGTTCTGTCAATTGCCTTGCAGATCAGAGGAAACCCAGTATGTTCAACAACTTCTTACAGCATATATCACACAAAATCTAAAAGAAAAAGTGCAGATCCTGTGGTAGCCTTATTCATCAAACGTAAGAATACAAGCTAGGAAGAGATCCACAGGCATAGAAGCATTAGATATTACAGAAAATGTAAAGGAACTAGAGGACAACTCTCAAACCATTTTTCAGTTTTCACTGGACACTACTCTATATAGTTAAATGGAAGCATGATCCATTTTCCTCATTTATTTAAAGTTAGATTACCCTTTGTCTTGGCTCAGTAGCTGTGGAGACCAGAACTGTATTACAAATGGCAAGGGCAAGAAAAAAGTCAGTAAAGGATGTGGAAGTCTTCATATGTATAAAAGGAGAAAAGTTTTCAGTCTGGAGGGCAGCTTCTCTCACTCGCCTCAGCAGCCTGCTATCAGGAGTCACGTCCTTTTCCTGGAAGAGAAATTACATGGTGAGGATTATTTTCATTTACCCTTGTCCTCAAGGAATAACTGGCAACTTCATAGACTTCTTGAATTTAAACCTAGAAAATGCCTTTTGTAGTTAACATCTATAGAAAAAAAGATGTCTTTCAAAAAGCTGCATAACTAGATAATTAGAAGGAAATGCATCTTCAAAAGGATGATGATCTCAGAATTTTATTTGAGATCTACTAAAAATCATAAAAATTTATACTGTATCCTTTAACTTATATCCTTATACTGTATCCTAAACTGCTGACTCCTGAATTAAAGGGCATTCCAGAAGAGTGTATACCTGGGTCTCCCAGTTCACTGTGGAAGCTGATAGTTATTTCAAAAGAGAACATTTTGTGCTTGTGGTTTAGTTTACAGCACTATCACTTTTTGTTTCCAGAGCAATTTCATTTTGCACTCAGAAAGAGAAGTGCTCTCAAACTTTTCTTCTTCAGTTTTTGCAATAAAGAACTACATACCTACATATTTACTTGTTCCTGAAATGTTTCCGTAATTTTACTACCACTCTCTTTCTAATCAAACCTAAATTTGCAAGCCAAACTACTTAACAATGTCACTTCCCTACAATTTAATCTGATGTAGAGCTATGGGAGTACTACATTTAATAGACATTTTGTGTTAACAGAATCTGGTTTGGATTAAATTCAGGGCCATATTTAACAAGGAATTCCAAATTTAAAGGACGTCTTCCCATCAACCAACAGTTTTGCATACCTTCTTTAAGGAACTGCCAAAGTTATTTAGCTGCTTCCTAGCTCACCTCAGCTATTATCCTCGCCTTATTCAATCTGGCTCAGTTTTCCCAAGTTCCATAAACCTGCAACAGAAGTCACCCAAGCACCTTTCTGGCTGTGCTGTGCTGAATGTTATACCCCATCTCCTGCTTACTAAAGTGACAAGCAGTTCTTAAATAACCCTAATGATTGCAAATGAATCTACTGCTCGTTTTGCAGCTCAACTGAAATCCAAAGCTGGAACAAGGCTTTGCACTTCCCTGCTGCAGAGAGCTCTGGTTCTTCTGGCTCAGTATTTTAATGCATTTTTACTTCACATACAGGCACACGTTTGCAGTATTGATACAGTCCTTTCTCTAACAAACAAAAACATGCTAAGGATAAGCCTGATTTTTTAGTCATCTTCTCAAGTCTCCTAAAAAGAATCAGAGGCAGAAAAGTTAAGGCTGCTGATTTTAAGAAACCATTTCACAATATTGCACTGCAGCAGTTCTGTGGGTGACGGGGCTGTGCCAATACCATGCTTTGTACACAGAACAATCCCAAATAGCTGAACAGGACAAATCCATTGAAGAACACATATGTGCAGATACAACTGTCCAAACAGTTATGTTGGGAATTCTATTAAATTTGAAACATGAAAGATTAGAATCTCACCAACACCTTGCACAATTTTTCATCCAATTTTTTCATGCATTGCCACAATTAGAATGAACATCACAAACACCTAATTATTACATGTGTATCTCATCTCTCCTATCTGGCATCATCCCAATTAATTTTTTTTTTCATCTACATCCTCAGTGTCTGCTGCAAGTTCTTGTCAAAAAGGACAGTGCACTACTGGGAATTTCACTTCAGCAGCAACTTTCTGAACTCAAAAGTTTCCTCTGGAAAAATCAATAACTGATAGGCTAATTTTGGCCTCAGAGACAGGTTTTAAAAACAAAACAATTAAAAAAATCAATATTTATCAGAACAATTTTTTTCTTCTTTTTCACATTAAGTGAAAACAGTGCTGACCTGAATTTTCAGCCTGAACATATATTAAAAACCCTAACCAAGCAAAAAAGAAACGGAATAAAACAGCACTAATGATGATAATCATTTAAATTTGCTACCTTTTCAATGTTAACAATTTTGTTAGTGAAAATGCTGACATAAAATGTCTAGTGCCATTCAGTTTTAAGGTTTCCTCATTAACTTGATAGCATTTCTTCTACTTGATGGCATGAAAATCTGATGACCATGGGACAATGAAAATCTTTGTTAAATGTTTCTAATAGCAAGGCACTACTTATTGGAACTATTAAATCTAGAAGGAAATGTACTGTCACTCTCTTAATTCATAAGAACTCCTAAAGGTAGAGAGAGTAAATGTTTATTTTCTATTGTGTTCCATTGCTGAAAGATGGATTTTTCTTACAAGCTTCTATCTGCTGACATGCACACAGGTCTACAAACACACTCTGTACACCAGGAGTACTCAGGATGCTGCAGATTTGTAGCAGAGTAAAAATGTATCAGATGAGATGATGCAAGTTCCAAAGGGCAGGAACTACAGAGGCACCAAAAATTTATTATTCCCATTTTATTAATAGGGAATTGGCTCAGGTGGCAAAGGATAGTACTATGTCTCATTTAAAGGTCATATAGGGCAGGCTCTGTGCAATATCTAAATGTCTCTATTTTACAACATCTTCACAATTGTCATAGGGCATTAAAACAATTTATCCAGATAGAGTGACACCTGTGAGCAGTTAAGGCTAGTTATTTCCATAACAGCAGGTTAATGTTCTTCTACAAAAGAGGCATTTAATACTAGTTCCTCAGATATTGCTTTACAGTGAATTTAAAAAATGTTTATTTCTAGAAGAAAAAGAAAAGGCCTGGCAGTAAAAAATGTAATTGGAAAATATACTGGCAATAAATTTCTTTATCATCCTTCAATAGTCATGACCTATAAGAAGTTTTCAGAAGTGATGGCTCATGGGTTCTCAAGAATCCACAGAGATGTTCTCAGCAGTTCATGAGGCTTGGGCTAGAAAATACCAGGATAACAACTTACAGAACTCCCATATTCCAAGAACAGTGGGAGTTCTGAGTGGTACTTACTACATGACAGCAGAATTGACTGAGGTAAGTAGGATCTTATAACAACTGCAGCAAATAAAGTTCTTAGAATTCTGCATTTATTAGACTATTTTTTTTAATAAAAAGATTTGGATGGGCTTTCCAGGCCTTTAATTTTCATTGGAATTCTAATTTTGAAAGTGTATGACCTTTTAGTGTTCACAAAAGCCTTGTCTGAAACATCTGTTAAAAAAATTTTCACGAAGAGTAAAATAGTTTGATTTTAATTAGGTTGTAGGTGAATTTGGGAAGTTTCAAACCTAGATTGCAACAGATCCTGCTCCCCCCTGACAGCATGCAGCCTGCATGCTCTAATTGAGGACTTTGATTCTTTGTCTCCCCCTTCCCTCTCTTAGCTCCAGCAAGGCTTGGATTTCTCCTCTCTACCTGTTGGCTTTCTGTGGCTGTTGTTACATTAATTGAAGGGACAGGACCACGATCGGACTAAGAATGGTTTATTGCTCAGATAACATCAGTCTCAAAGGCCATGAGATTTATAAGACAGCAGGCAATTGGCCATAGTCTAAGATGGTCACAAGTTCTTTGTTGCAAGACAGTATATAACTTTCTAATCCAATGGACAGTTGCCACAGAGTATGTTTTGCTTTTCTAAGCTGTCACCTTTATTTCTTTCTTCTGCAATGCCGATACTTTTGTCCAATAAGGTCTTATTACATGCACACACATATGTCTCTATTATAACATCTAAACTCTTAGCTTATTCTCTTACAATCCCATTACAACACTATAAAACCCTTCATCATCTTATCTAATAGTTTCTTACTTAAGGCATATTCTTTAGAAACATAAGTTTGTGATTTTCTGTTCAGTGTCTATGTACATTCCTTTCACATCAATCTAGCCTTCTTCTAAGGCTGTGAATCAAACCCTCTTGAGTCTGTGATTTCTACCTTTCAGATTCCCACAGCTTTCCATCACAAAACAAACAGAAGGGATAACTTGGATAAGTGCTGGCTCAGGCTGCTGGTACTCACAATGGGGCTGCTGAAGGCCACCTGGGACTGGCTGCTGTCGCGTCGACCGACTGACCTGCTCCTGGTGTGCCCCTGAGAACGCGCCCGGTCGCTCTGGCACCTCCTCAGAGGCCTCATGGTGTTGTGCTTGTAGGTGGCTGGTCTCTCAAGATTCATGGGAGGAAGAGTAAAATGCTGAAACTTTGCAAAATCCTCATTGTCTAAATCCAACTCTCTCTGTGTTTTCAGTCGCCTGTCTGCAAAAGAAAAATGAAGTCTGACCTCTGATTCGTCTCTGATTTTTTTTTTTGTTGTTTGGGAGGAGTTCCTTGATCAGTTAAAAAACCTGAAATGAACTAAACCAAAGGCAAAAGCCATCACCAGAAAGATTTCACTGCCCAAAGTTTCTGGCACTGTTATTATTGCAAGAAAATAAAAATGTGTTTTGAAAGTGATCAGTCACTTTTATGGGCTTCTCTTAATGTTTTGTCTCTTCAGCTGCTTTTTGCAGTTGGAACAGGAGACCGAAATATGGTAATTCACAAATCTGCTCATGTTTTCAGTCACAGAACACAAACATCTTTTTGGCAGCTGCTTGCCAGCTTAACAGGATCCTTTCCACTACACAGAGCATGAAAGTAACGACGGAGAAGGGGCCTGAGTCAACACTGTGAATTCAGAGCACTGAGTGCCAGGATCCTTCAGACCCGGACTGCAGCCAGCAGCCACTCCAGGAAAAGAATACCTGTATTTTTCATATCACACAGAAGTGTACGTTTACATATTCACAGAAATAATAACTTTTGGACCCACTGAGTTTAAATATTAACTAGTATCAGTTTGTGAGCTTGTAAGAGGTTGTCTGGTGTTCATTTAGAAATGAAAGTTTTCTCTTTGTGTGCTCTTTGAATGCAGGGCAAATCCTGGAGGTGCCTGCAGAAGGATCTGGAAAACCTTTCCCATCTGACTTCTGAATCATTTAAAACTCCTTCACTTTTGTGAATCTCTGTAACAGCAGCCCCTTACAAAAAAGTGACTATTCCACAAAACTCTACATTCAATCAGAGGGCTCATTATGTTTAGGTATTAATATTTAAATTAATGGCATTTAATTGCTCAGACAAAAAACCAAGTATAAAAAAGTGTCTCTCACCATTTTCTTGATGGGAAAACTCAATTCCATCAACAGTACAGCGTCGGAATACCATTTTGTTTTCTGTTAGTGTCCCAGTTTTGTCTGAGAAGATATACTGGATCTGTCCAAGGTCTTCAGTAATAGTGAGGGAACGGCACTGGATGGGCAAATCTGCTTCTTCATCATACAGGTCAATGTCATTGTGAATTAAGAAGACTTGGCCCAGTTTGACCAACTCAATTGACACATAAAGAGATATGGGGATTAAAATCTGAAAGAGAGTTTAAATTCTCAGTGAGGGGTGAGATACATTTCACTGCTTTCTATCAGCAATGTCCTGGCACAGGTATACTAATGATTTCCAAAGAAACACTTTTTCCTAGAGATGTATTTTAGGACTGATGAATTCAGGGATGAAAAAAAATCCTGCACACAATAGCAATGGAGAAACAGGGATAAGTGGCAAACTTAGGACTAAATTCCTAGAGTACTAAATTCAAAGGTGAGTTTTTCAGAGGATACCCTTACAAAGCACATTTTCTGGACATTAGGATCATGCTTGCTCTTACCCTTCTGAAACTCTGAAAGGATGGACTAGCACAGACTAA
This sequence comes from Peucedramus taeniatus, assembly GCA_013400575.1. Lineage (NCBI taxonomy): Eukaryota > Metazoa > Chordata > Aves > Passeriformes > Fringillidae > Peucedramus > Peucedramus taeniatus. Next base: position 15,989 of record WBNO01017286.1, read on the forward strand.
CTCTTAGTGCAGAAAAATTCACAAACCATTACTTTGCACACAACACTTCCCACCCACAAGCTTCCTTGCCCTGAAAAAATAATGAATTATTAAGATGCACAAATATTCTGTTTCAGTAATGAAGAATAATCCCCCAAGGAATCTCTGAGCAGCTCTGAAAGTTATATTCAGATTTTGCTCATATTAAAGAAATTCTGTCCACTTAAATCTCAGCACTGACATAAAGAAATCTGAAAAGTAAATGTAATTTTTTTCCTCACCCAATAAAATATTCTTTCCCAATTAGGCTTAATCACTCAGATACACAAGTATCCTGTTTCTAATTTAGCTTCTTTCCTAGACCAGATGAACCATACCTATTTATTATTCCCCACTGGCAAATTGGCAATTTTCATTTCACTGTTTTTCTGAGCTGTTAAGTGGCCTTCTTACTTTGGAATTCTGGATATAGGCAGAAAAAAAAAAAAAAGCTGGCTAAGGCTATTTGGATGTAAATATCTTCTTTATTGCATCTGCTAGATATTCTGAGTTAAAGATATTATACATGTGTTTCCTATCTATATCCTTGTGGGGTTTCAATAGCAAGAAAAAAATCTGCAGTTAGAAAGAAAAAAAAAAGGAAAAAAGAAACATTATTTCACACTTGGCTGGTTTGAAACACTCCTGGCAATAGTTTCAAGTAGGATTAAGAAGGCACTGTACAGCTATTAATTGATATTAATTGTTCATTAGTAATTATACTCAATTTTGAGTAGCTTCTTCCTTGGAGATAACAGAAGGGTTTTTGTCTTTTACCTGCAACAGGATTATCATTGTCAGGAACATGTAGAAACCAGCAAGAACTGGAGCCACAAAACTGCCATTCGAATCTGGGACATCATAAGGTGGATGCTCTGAAAAGTTTCCTGTCCAAATGCCATGCCCTGTGGGAATGAGATACAACACTGAAACTGGCTGAGCAGTGGAGTGAGTGACAAAGCTTTGAAATATGTATATAATATATAAATAAATATATATATATATATAATGTGCTGACTGCTCTGCTAATAAAACAGAGAAAGCATTTCCAAAACAATGCTCCCCAAGCAATGCTGCAAATCTTTTGGAGAATGCAAAACATCTGCAGAGCTCTGTAGCACATGCACATAATTGATATGCTAGTGAGAAATAAGTATTCAGGGATATTTTCATTCACCTCTGCTTCATCAGGTGTTTCCCATGCTGTTAGCTCTGCACAGGCCTTTTCTCATTCTGTGTTTCCCTGCTGGAAGACTCCATCTCTATCACCTATCCATAAAAATCCTCAGTGCTGAAGACTCGCTTTCCTCTCACAGAAATAAACCTTAGAACCTTTGTATATAGACAAACTAAAACATTTCTTACTCTTCTGACCATTCTTGATTTCAATCTTTGTTAAGAGTTGACAAATCCCCTAAACTCATCTTTACACTCCTTCAATTAAATCATATCTCAAACTGCTTCTTCCTCCATGTTTTAAATACCAGTAGATACCATTGCACTCCTACAGCAAAGGCTCTGGCCCAGGACTTAACAGCATCCCATCACAATTGTTTCACCACTTTCCATACTGTTCTTATTGAAATAAACTTTTGTCAAGGAGGTTACTAAATTTACAGCATCAGAAGCTTCCCACAGAGCTAAGGCAAGCAACTTGGTTTCCCTCATTGCATCATTTGTCCAGATGCCAAGAACCTCTATCAGTCCAGCTCAAATAAAACTTCCATTAGCACCAGTTAACTGAGCAGTTGTTTTGCAGCATCTGCCCACTAAAATGCTGCCAAAAATATTCAAATTATTTCAGCAATGCTCTTTGGCTGCTTCAGACCACAGTCACATCTGAACAGGGACAACTCTGCTCTACAAGTCACATCTTACCCCAATTTATCACTATGTGCAAGAACAATCCTGATAACTGATCGACCAGTGATACTTTTTCCTAGAACCCTACATTCAGACAAGGCTGCAAAGCAAGAACTCATGGCAGAGCCTCTGGACATTTTGGATGGCTGAAAGGTAATAGACTTCTTATGCTTTTACATGTTTCACTTAGACTATGAATATTTTTTTTAACCTGACCGGATAAATTATTTTTCAAATGCTGATTTTTTAATCTGAGACTTCTTTTAACCTTAAATTGAAGGACTTTATTACTCAAGAGCCCTTACACACCAGACAAGGCAAGTCTCTAAATCCACATGACAGCAGCCAGGAAAGAAGTTAAATAAAATCTCTCCCTCACACAGAGCGCAGATGTGAAACTGAAATCCCATTTTGGTGCCAAAAGTCCCACTGCAACATGAAGCAGTAATACTAAAGAAGTGATCAAGTCAGTTCAGTTTTTCATCTGTTTTGGATGGTCCTTACTTCCCATGGTATTACACCTGATGACTGACTGGTGTGCCACATCACATTCCTCCAGGGCAGGCACAGGAAAACTTGATTTGACTGTTGCTTAATCAGAGCAGTAGCACCAAGCAAGTTGTCACTGAAACAAAATCCATTAAAAGAAAAAGGGGCTCATGGGAGCCCCTGTTATCTCTTTAAAGCATTGCCCCATTCAAAAGTCAATACACTTAAAATTTGGTCCTTTGCTCTGAATGATGAGATCCTTTTAATTCTGGCCTGCCTGGGGTAGATTGCAATCAGAGCTGGAAGGCAAGCAGGTGCTTACATGCAGTGAAGATGATCTTTTTGAGATTACCAATCCAGTAAACTCCAGTCAGTTAACAAACACCAGTTAATAAATTCACACGTGCTCACCTGCAAGGACCCCAGAAAAATGCAGGCTATTTCAACATAAGCAATTATTCCATTTCACAGCCTGATGTAAAGGGGCTTTTGAGAAGGAAGGAAGCTGTGGAGGATGCAAACTGAATGAATTTGTTATGAGCAGCTCATGGGTTCTAAATTGTGTGTCTCTGTTTAATATAATTCCCAAAACATATTAGAGGAAGATGCTGCTGAAATGAAATAAAGCAAAATCATTTTACTTTTGCTCTTATGCACAAAGAACAAACACCCCCTCAGGAAGCACTCAGGAAGGAAGGAAGATCTCAGCTGGCAAATATCGATTCCTACAATGCAGTCACAGGGTGGCTTTCTCTTGCTTTACATGTATGATGCTGTGGTGGGGATGAATCTTATCTGAAACATTTATAGCCATGTTTTCTTCATCTGAATTGCTCCTATTTGCCTTTTTAACTCACCTACTGGAAAGACCAAGGAGCCTAAAGGCCCCAAAAGCATTCAGCTGTAGATCTCACTCATGTCTATAACATCAATTTTAACCACCATTTAGGAAATAGATTTTTGTCAGTGTTTCATACCTACAGCTCCAACAAGGCACATCAAAAACAGGAGTCCCACACATAAGAAAATATCCCTGTTCATCCTCTGCTCGATCCTGCTGCGCTTGTACCGAGGACCGCTGTTGTTCAGCATGGCCTTTGTTTCATGGCCTTCAAAACACAAATGAATATTATCAGGTTTATGTAATATTTTGTATTTTGGTTTGGTTTTTTAAACAGTACTTTCTCCCCAAATGAGAGCAGGATGACTAATGTTGACATTCAGAATTTTTCTTGTCCATCTTCCTACTTGACTGAATACATCAGAGTCTAAATCATGAAGTTTACTAAAAACCTCCATTATATCACAGGTTTTAGCTGTCATATACATTTTTTCTGTCCCAATGACAGCAGATTTACTAGGATCATAAGGTTTATATAAACTATCAAAAGCTAAATATCCATGAGAAGAACAAGAAAATGAATGATAGTATTATATTTTTGCACTTTATGAACAAATTATTTAGGTGCTATACAGATTCCTAAAACGTACATTTGAATATTTTTTCAGCAGCAATTCAAAAGCCACTAGATACATTTTGTATATTAAATAAAATTCAACAAGTCAGTGAAGAACAATGATATTTAGCTTTTCACTATTTAGTTATAAAATGCTGACAAAACAGTCATATGAGAAAAAAAAAATACCCCAGTCCTTAAACTTAGTGAGACAGAATTGAGCTGCTATAATAATAATAATGAAAAAAAGGAGTGCTGCAAGAAGTCAAGAAGCAGAAATTACTTTTTCAATTCTATTAATGTTATCTAAACTGTGGCTTCACAACTGGGATATCTGGACACCATCTGTTGTTGATTGGTATCTTTTATGTTTATTTCTGCAGTCCTTTTCCCTGAAAATACAGACCCTGCAGACTCGTATTTAGTTCTCATTTGTATGTTCATGATGTGTGTGACTAGGACTGTTTTCCAAGCTGCCTTTTAGCTTTCTCTAGGGAAGTGATTTAACCTAAAAACTGGAAGTTAGGTGCAGTTCAATCACACCTGCTGGATTCATTCCAGGTTTACATCAGTGGTTATTAATTAAGAAGACAGCTAGAGAGAAAATTACTCTCCAGCCTTATGTTCAGGACCTTCACTCAAGAGCTGGGGCTCCTGGTTTATTATTCCAATGAATATGCAAATATGTACACAACCTGGAGCTGTCAGTGGGACCAGTTTATCCCACCAGAGCTCCTGCCTTTCCAACTCACACATAAGCACAAACCCTCTTGTTCCACTTAGGCAGGTATTCAGTGAACAGGCTGTGAAGCAGGAGATGTCTGTTCACTCCCATACAGGCAGAACTCAGGACAGATCTTAAGCCTTCCCTTTGGTGAGCAAAACCTCTTAATGACAGAGCTACACTGAAGGGGAGAGCACTGCTGCGTGAACTTCTGTTCCTCCAGCAGCTGTGTGAATCTTATTCCTCACTTTTCTTTTATGTCAAGTGTAATGGAATGCTTTGTATTGAAATAAAAACAAGCCAAAGCCCTCTAATCTCTCCCAGAAAACCCTTAAGGAAATGCTGATGAATTTATTTCAGGAAGAAATCGTGATGGGCTTCTTTCCAAATATCAGTTCTACCATTTCTTTCCATTTCAAGTGATCATCAGGAAAAGGACACTTCTGTAACACAGTTAACACCTTGTACAGAACAGAAAATCAGAAATATGAGAAATAAACTGCTTTGTTCTCCTCTAATCTTCACACTTTCCTGTGCTGTGAGGAACAGCCCCTCACCTACCACCCCAATGGTACCTTCTCTCTCTATTTCTAGATGCTGATGGGCTCATCTAAAAGTTCTTTCTGGTATTTTAGTATATGAAAAGCATATAATTCTTACTGCTGTCCCAATCAGAATGAGAAAACTACATTGGCTGTCACACTGTAATGAGGTTTTTGTGTTTTAGTGCTATTGCTTTGTGTAGAACAATTTGAGTAGCCATGAAAAGTATAACTGTCCTCGGGTCAGATGAGAACTGCACAGACCAAGCAATTGCACTAAGTGATGGCTGCAGTCCTCACAAAGGCTTCCATTGGAAAGAAAGTCTGAGGAGTAATAGAGTCATAAAAATGGAAAATGTGCCATCTTATTATGTGACTGATCTTGAGTGTTCAGAAAAGGTCACAGACCATGATTAAAAGCCAGAGTATAATCAATGTCAAAGAACCCTAGAAATGAAGCTGATACTGACTGAAGCCAATCTAATTTTAGGAAAAAAGCCCCAACTTTTATGCTGACATTAACAATAAGAACTCAGTTGGAAATGGATTTGAAGACCTACTCATATGAAAACCACCATGTCTTGGGAATAACTTTAAAACTACAACCTTTTCTACTGGCAGCTTAAGCAACATAAATGGAAATCCCCATTAGGATCTGTGCTGGTGGTGAAGGGAACATACTGGGAAATCTGAGCTAAACAGAAGAAAATGAGGAACTACAACAGGAGAAGGGAAGATAAATTACTCCAATTATATCAGGAATGATCCCTACTGAGATTTTTATACAGTAGCTACTTCAGAAAAAAAAAAAAAAAGATTGCAGAATTTGGCTCTGGCTCTCCTCCTCTGCTTGGTGGGCACCACCCTTGCACGTGGTGCTGACAGAGACACACAATGAAAGACCTGCAAAGGCAAAGCTGCCTTGGAAACATATGGGAGCTGCAGACATTTAGAGTCCAGTGGTGCAGTAGTGAAACAGACAGTCTGTTGTCAGGAAAATTGTTCCGGGCTGTGGAGATTAATCCAAGCTAAATGACTCTTGTAAAGGCATGACTTCTTTTTTCTCTTAGGTGGCTCAACCCTAAACTTCTTGCTGCTGATTAGACATAAAACAGTTAATATAACTCTACTGGAAAGATAATAATAGCTAATGGGATTAATTGTTGTGTTTGAATTGACTTTTATTTAATCTACAAAGAAGAGGGTAGCTGATACACTCTATCTGATGCAGAAGAGGACACAGCGGGCAAAGCCAGTGATAAATTATGCTCACTGAGTAAAAGCAGTGGTAACACTCCAAAGGTAAAAGATGCTGAGAAATGAATTGACCCACTGCTGAACCTGGCACTGCTGCATTTTTTCTGGGCACCAACGCTGTCTCTTTGTCCATGTGTCTCCTGCATGAAGCTCATGGTTGCACAGACACACTCTGTCTGTGTCAGCACAAACCTGTGCTGCTGCTGCCTTTTCTGTCACCTCCAGCTGCTGCCTCACTGCCTCCTGTGTGCTGGCACTGGCACAGATTGAATGGATGAATGAAATTCACAGATGATGGGTTTTTTTTTTCCTAATTAGCTCTTTAGCTGCTCCAGTTTCTACCCTGAGGAGCCAGTGAGACCTCCCTTAGGGAAGCTGTGTAGATTTTATGACAGATGGAATCAGTAGTATAGCAAGAGCTGAGGGTTAAATACACCTGAGCAATTTTTTACTTGTCTGGATATTTTTACAAGATATTTGACATGCACAAGGATGCTGTCACTTGCCAAAGACCCAGTGCAAGACTTGCTGGCTTTGGAGATGGATGAGTAATACCCTCACTTAAAAAAAAAATTATGTACTTTTTCTGTACACTACCAGTTTTTAAAACAAAATGTCAAATTATGTTGCAATATTAGACTATACTTATTTTTTAAGGATATTTACAGGGAAATTCTCAGTTTACCTAAATAAAAAGTACATCTTACCTGCATAAATAACAATTCCTACTATGGCCTCAGTGTTTCTGATTGTACATCCACGAAGCAAGAGGTTTTCAATGTTGAGACCCACCTGTTCATGGTTTGGCTCCTCCCTAGAAGAGATATAATCAAATAGAGCAATAATTAATTTTTGTGTTCTAATGGAGTGCTAAAAAAACCGTTTGTGTGCATGTCTGTTTCAAGTTGAAATAAAATAATTTTGTAGGCTCTTTTTTCCTTTTATTTCCCTCAGTTTCAAGGAAACATTTACAGCAAAAAGTTACAGAGAAGTCCAAGTCTTTATTTTAAAGACCACTTGCAGTGTGTGTGTCATGATGCCAGTACAAAGCAAGTTTGGCTTTCACTTGGAAACTCATCTGACAGATTCAATATCTTATGAAAGAAACCAAGAGTAATTTTGCAACTTCTTACAGACAAATTTATTTTAAAAAGATGAGCAGAGGTTCAGACAAATACATCTACACCCTGCAAGAGCCTCTGTGACTCCGTCAGCCACCAAAGGGCTTTGTGAATCTCAGCTCACTCAAGCAGTCTTCAGGCTGAGGAGCTCTTCCTCATTCTCATCCTGGATAGAAGACTTTTCATCCTGGCTAAAGGTGCCCCATCACACCAGATCCTTGCAGAACAAACTGGTGAAAACCATAATGCCAGTGTCCATCAGGCAGGCAATTTGTTGCTTGCCTCTGAAAATTAATGGCACACACCTACCCCTACTCACAGCTTTTATTTTACACAGGTAGGTTCTTCCTGAGATCTCTTCCAAAGCTGAGAGCTTCTATTTCAATCGCTTTGTCTTGTTCTGTTATGTAAAGGTCAGGGTGGGAAAAGACCTTTTTTTCCCTAGAATAATCATCTCTTTCTATTTTCTATTTGGTATTTCTGTGTTTCATTTACCAGTAAATAGTCTCATCTCTCAAATGAAGGGCAAGGCTAGGTGTTATATCAGAGCCAAGTACAGTCCAATGTCTAAGTGCAGATGCACATGATTACACAACTTAAACTCAATAAGGGAAGAGGTGTAGGTGCCAGCAACCTACAGCTGGTGGAATTGTAAAAACATAATGCCAGAAATCTGTTTTGCTTGGAATCTAAATTCAGCCTTGGGGAACTCATTTAATAGAAGCCTTCTTACATCCCCTTGAACAGAATTTTCTGTGATCGGACATGTCAGCTGGATGTCACAAAGTTATTTCTTATCATTTTTATCAGACAGTACTCCTGCTATTTTATAGCAAGGCGATAGAGCCTCAATCATTTATTAAGGGTTCATGGAGAAAAAGGTAGCCTGCTCCAAATAATTTTTGATAACAAAATAGCTCAAATCTCAGCAGACCAAAGACAGAAACTCCACTAACTCTTAGCAAGTAATTTTCCCCAGCAAATTCTTTCTTCTCTTCCTGAAGAGGGGAGAGAAAGGCAGCTAATTCCATGTTCCATCAAGCAAGTGAGATAATAGGCTTTCACCAAAGAGATTTCTGCTACAGACTTTCAGTCGAAAATTGAATATTTTGAAGCCAGTTCTGGGTCCTAAGGGTGTGTATTTGTGTGTGTTTCCTTGTGACATATCTCCAACATTTCTATAATCTCAGTGCTCTTTGCTAATTGGAGGGATTGCTTCAATTTAGATTATACTCAGTGGTCCCTGAAGCCAACAACCACAGCCAGCAATCAATAAAAACATGACCTCTTTTTCCCTTGTAAGATATTGCAGCAGAGGAGAAATGGCATTGCTATTAGAGGCACCATTCTTACAGGGCACAGCCTCAAACCCAGATTAGATATGGTCAGTGCTAATGGGAGAGAATCCCTGGTTTACTCTGTCAGAGAGCTGGCCATTTGCAGCTCCTCCAGGTGCAACACTCTCACTGATTCTTGCAGAGCCATTAACTCCTGGCTTAGCTACTGACAAACTTAACAAAGCTGGGGCATGGATGAGGATGCTGGCACATTCATGCAGTTAAATTATTTGCATAACAATGCATTTGGTCTGGGGCAGTAGGTATTTTGGACAATTATCTGCTGTGGTGTGGGAATAAACTGCTCCGTGTTGGAGGGTAAGAGAATTTTAAGACATGAGCCATGACACAGAAATTTACCTTATAATTCATAAATGGGGTTAAATCTGCTGAATTTGCTATTATGCCTGTGCCAGAATTATTTGACGAAGAAAGACAAAAAAGAAACCTACCCTACTTTTTTACTAGTCTAGCATATCAGTTCAATAGCATTTTTCATGCATGTTTGCTTTTTCTGCTTTTCTGATAAGAAGAAACTCTGGATTGTTTATTACAAAAATAATAAAATAATGTTTATTAATAATTGTGTTTATTAAACAAATAAACACAATAATGTTTATTGGACACCTTTTCCCTGTAGCTGTAAATGTGAAGAAACTAGAGCCATGCAGCTGGATCCCTTTAAACAATTGGAAGGATTTATCTAAAATCCAGTTTACTCTAATCATCAGGTCAGTGTAAATGAGCTTATGTCTAAATTTCGAAGACAGCTGAAGCTTTGTGAAAATAGTTTGTATGAAACAACTGCAAATGCAATGCCAAGCCTTGGTTCTACCTTGCCACAAAACAGAATCCAAGTCTACATTTTATATTGACTCTGAATCTGGGAATAGATAATAGTGACAACCATCAATTTCCTCAAAATATGTTCCTTCCATCCAATTCTTCCAAGAGCAATATCAAAATACAGATCCAAAATGTATTTATGGATAACAAGTACTTACATAAAACCTTTGAATTTATTGAGATCATTGTTTGGCATTTCACAGATGATGGTGTTTTGGAAAAATTCCGGTTCAAACATAGTATCCTACAAGAGAAAACACACTGAGTGTCAAACCCAATGAGTATATGAAATGCTAAACACGAAGAAAAGCTTAATTTAGACCACCAGGGCTGGAGCACTTGCCCTAGAAGGAGAGACAAAGACATTTTAGCTAATTCATCCTGAAGCAAAGCTCCAGAAGGGCTGAGTATTTCCTCCTCTTGGAATAACAACTGGTTAAATTAAATGAAGAAAATGCTGTGTATTGAACAAGACATCACAGATGCCAATTAGTGAAACCACCTGTCTTCATTTTCAGTGAATATAACAAAGATAGAAATTTAGATTACATATTAGGAAGAAATTCTTTCCTGTGAAGGTTGTGAGGCCCTGGCACAGGTTGTCCAGAGAAGCTGTGGCTGTCCCATCTCAAGTCTTCAAGGCCAGGTTGGAGGGGGCTCTGAGCAACCTGGGATAGTGGAAGGTGTCCCTGGCCTTGGCAGGGGTTAGAACAAAATGAGCTTTAAGGTTCCTTCCAGCCCAAACCATTCTGGGATTCTATGGTTCTGTGAAATATTCAGATTACTTATAAAAGAAAAACAGTGGTCAACCAAGAGCAAGCTCAAATGAAAATAATTTCAGGATTTAACAGGATTTTTGATTATGCTAGAAGACTTATGCTACCGTCCAGGATGGTATAATCATAAAGAGACCACACATTTGAATGAATGTATCATAATCAAAGAAAACTAAAAGCAAGAATAACAGCATAAAACCCCCACCACCCAACCCTAAAATGGACTAACAAGTCCAGAAGAGGGAAGGCAGTAGAATAAACCCACACTGCTGGGAGAGACAAAATGAGACAAAGCTTTTCAGGCTAAGGGCTCACTCAGAGTTTGGAGCTGAACTGAGTCACAGGATTTTGAGTTCCCCAGTGTTCAGGGAACAGCTTGGGGTTTGGACTGCATGAAGCAGTCCAGACAGCAGACAGAATGAGAGGTACTTGACTGCCGAAAGTGCTGATCTTGTCTTAACTGAAAAATACACAGAACTTTGATATTTGATTAAGAAAATGCAATAAAAATGGGATGTGAGAAATGTAAAAGATAATGATTATTGCTGTGCCACAGAATTTTAAAAGAACTGAAGCTCACTTAATACAAAATTCTCTGTTAGGAAAGCTGGAAATCAAATCTGCTACTGGGCGTCCCTACCTTTTTCAAAAGCAAGAATTGTGCTTTAAGTTTTACATTATTTTTTCTCTCTTGTTCTTTTTTTCATAATTGATACATATATTCCTTTTTAAATTTTTATTATGTACATATATATATATATATACACGTACAAAACATGAGAGAATATGATAAAAAATTGTTGGAGGAAATATAAAAACTTCAGGAATGTAAGGGCATTTTGCATACCTTCTGACCCATCTGGCTGAGTATTTTTAGAATGTCTGTTAAGAGAGAATTTTCACCTCTGCTGAATCTTGTTCAACTCCATGAACTCAAGAGGAAAATCAGTTCATATTTGGTTTTGCTAGAAGTATTTGTACAACAGGAGAACAGAAAGATACAAAAGTCACCTGGCATGTTCATTGCTAAAAAAGAAAACCATTGGGCTTCTAGACAGAAAGGGTACAGAAGAATGTTTCTTGTCTCAAATTTTTTCTCTTTTGATGACAAGAATTTTATGTTTGAAAATTCAAGTTAGAAAATGTCATAAAAGGAAAAAAATAATAATCCTTTATCTCAATCTTTTACAGAGAGTTGTATTCAATATTCCTAAGCATATCACAGAATCACAGAATGGTTTGGGTTGGAAGGGACCTTAAAGATTATCTTATTACAACCCCTGCCATGGGCAGGGACACTTTCCTCTAGACCAGGTTGATTCAGAGCCCAGTTTAGCCTGGCTTTGGACACTTCCAGGGATGGGGCACCCAAAACTTCTCAGGACAACCTGTGCCAGGACTTCACCCCCTCAAAGGGAAGAATTTCTTCTTAATATCTCATCTAAACCTACTCTCTGTCAGTTTTAAGCCATTTCCCCTTGTCCTGTCCCTCCATGCTCTTGTAAATAGTCTCTCTCCACCTTTCTTGCATCCTAAACTGAAGAGCTAACCCCAGCCCATAAGTATTTCCTCCCTGTTTAAAGAGTCCCTTTATAGGATTACGTCTGAGGGGGTTTTATGCAGTTCATAAATCACAGGACTAAGCAAAGCTCAAAGAGCAAGGAAGAAGTTGGCACAGTAAAACCTGCAGTGTGATAATAAATTCATTGGGATTTTTCATCCAGCACACTGTTTACACAAACACACCACAAGAGCAGGGTGGCTTTGTCAGCTCTGATCTTCCTAAGCACTGGCTGCCACCACAGCCAGAATTGCATTTCACCCTGTTAATAGGTATAGACATTCCTAGGCACACAGTTAATCTCAATAACAACTCAAAGTAAAGAAAATCACCGTGAATAGGCAGTCTGGGGCATAATTTAGCATGGGGGTATTTTCTGATACAATGGAAGACTTTCACACATTACAAACAACTGAGGCAAAAGTTTGCATTTTGTGTAATGGTAGAGCACCCTGTTCTCCTCTAAAAGGAAAAATAGATAGAAAACCTACCATGTAAATTAGAAGTACATGACAAAAATGCAACATTTAAAAAATATTAAGTAGCCAGCAGTTTACTGTTTTTCTGCTAAATCTCTACATATTAAAATTTCCAGTGTTTCTTAGGAACAAAACCTCTCCTTAATTATTACTGGGAGGCACTGGAAAAGGCCTATGCTATGTGCTATGGTAGCCACAATATCAGAAAGCCCTCGATTGTCTTTGCAAAGTGATTTCCATTTGAAAAACAATCAAATAACACTGGAGTACAGCACCTAATCTCAACTGGCCATGGAAATGTTGTGCTTTTATTTAATGTCTGGCTGCTCTCTGGCAGCTCTGTCCCACACACCAGTAACCCCAAAAGATCATCCTAGTGGCACAGGTACTAATTGCTAAATAAATTAATGGAATTCCCAGAATTATCTGTGAGGTTTTATTTCCTGTCTGCTGGAGTGATTCCAATGGAACAAAGTTTTCCTCCTACCATGCTACCACTCCTTAACCTTGTTCTGGGTTATTTGAAAAACTGCCTTTCTGTGTTTTTAAAGATACTTGAAAAGGTAACAACTATCCCTAAGTCATATTTTATAGTTTACTTCAGGTTTATCCAACATGAGCCACGTGAATATAGCACTAAAGTAAAGGAAAACGGTAAAAAGGAAACGATACTGACTATGAAAAAGAAATGGTGATTTTAAGAATTCAAACTGAATCACAAACTGGTGTCAAACATAAAACTTTTTTGTTTTTAATTTACCTTGAGTTCCTATTAAACTGCCAACCCAGAGTGCCTTAGAGCAGCTCCCAGCTGAGCTACCACACCTCCACCTGCCCATGCAGTGAGTGCGGTGAGTCAGGAGCAACGGAGACACAGAATCCATAAGGAAACCCACGGATGCTTTGGCAGGGGACCACGAGCTTTCTTGCAATTGCCGTGCAAAAATAAATCCCTCGGGGCAGTGGCTTTGCTGTGGCCACAGCTGGAGACAGATGTGCCCATGTGTGGGCTGCATTTCCCCAGACTGACCTGGCTGCTGAAGCCCATCACGACGCGGCGCTGTTTGAGGTTGGTCTCCCCATCGAGGTTGGCGGTTTCCAGGTGGCAGATCCCGTTCTGGTCAGAGGAGTAGAGCAGCAGGATATCTGCTGGCACGATCTCGTTACACTGCAGCTGCACAAAGTCCCCCACTCTGACATCTTTCCAGCACTTCTCCACGTAAGCATGTTCCTCCCTGTTGCATTAAAAGCATATTGTGGGTGATGAGTGACATTAGGCAGGCAGGACTGCTGGGTTGTGGGGCTTCAAAAAGAGAAAACAGGGCATGGGGGCACACTGACCTTTTCTTAAAGGACACAGCACAGAAGCTAGAAATTAATGATTCAGACACTTCCATAGCAGCACTTCACCACATGTCACCTTCAAACTAAATCTTTACATGGAATAAAACATTTACAGAAGTTCTCTTTCATTCTAGCACTCGTCCTACAATCTGCACAACAAAATATAACAGGCAGTTCAGACTAACAGAGGTATTTTTGAGTACCTTATTGAAGAAATTTAGATTACTGTTTTTGACTGTTTCCTAGATATTTTCCAACATCAGCATATAGCTCCTGAAAGAAGCAAAGTGATACCTCAGCCACACTTGCTTCAGGTCTTTCCAGTTTGTAACTCTCAAGAGGTAGTGACAAATTTTGAGCTTAGTGTAGAGAAACAACTTCAAAAGGTAGAAGAGCTGACAAATGTTCCCTTAGTATTAAACAAAAAGAATACAACCAGACCCCAAGTTTAATGGAAAAGTCAAAGTGGGAAAAAAAGAGATTATAAATTAACAAAAAAAAAAGTAAAAAAGTAAAAGAAAAAGAGACTATGGGGTTAAAGGAAAAGAAGTTACTATTTCATCAATGAACTAAGTTCAGCAAATGGCAGAATTTTTTGACATTGCATTTTCAGTAATTAATCCTTCAATTTCTCTTAATCATCTAAGCAGACCAGAAATTACACAATAAGCTTTAAAATTAGTTAATGGGAAAAATGCATTGCAACAATGTTCTTCTAACTCCTTGAGAGGAAATTGTTTTTTCAGGATGAATAACTGAATCATCTTATGCCTTGCTCTGTGAGAGGGAAAATGCTAATGATACTTTACCAGACAGACAATAAAAGTCCTTTTGTAATGACTCAGAGTCTCATTTTTTGGTTAAGTTTTTAATCATCCTCATCTATTGGATGGAGAATACTATCTTACATTGAAGTGTTTGTACCATGAGAAGGGGACCAGTGATAGAAGAGATAAAGAGTTTTACTCCAGTTCAAAGCACACATCCAAGCCCTGCTTCACTGCCAGGCCAAGGGCTGCTTCCTGATAACCTACTTTCCTGGCTTTCTGCAGGGCAGAGCCAGCCACAATGCTGCCAGGCACACCCTCACACTTGGCTTGAGCCCTTATCCACAAAACAACAACTAACAGTTACCTGTGCAATTATGCAAGAAGTTAAATTCTGCCCGTTTCCCAGTGGTACTGGCTTTTTATTAAAAAACCAGAACCTCCCAACCTGATTATTTAAATGCCTTTACTGCTGCATTTGAAGCACTTACTAAACAATGGGGTTGTAGCAATGTTTTTTAATCTCACAATAATTTTTCTTTTCTGAATTTTTCATTCTTATTTTATTTCTGATTCTACTTACCTGCACGTCCTTTTTCTTTTGTGCAACAACAGACACAAAGACCTCATGGAAGAACAGAGGTTTGTTGTAAGTTAATTAGATGTTGCTATGCATTAAAAAAAACAAAAAAAAACAAAAACAAAACAAAAAAACCCAAACAAACAAAAACTAAATTTTTATTTGGAAAGTATTTTAGCAAGTGTATGCTGAGTATTTAATCCTCTACAAAGCAGATACTAAGTTAGTATAACAAATCAACTATGTAAATACCAATCCTTTCCATGCCAAACTCCTTCTGAACAGGAATTCTTAATTTGTTTGTTTAAAACATGAAAGAAAGAGTACAAGATCAGTTTGGAGGAAGCAGATGTCTTGTCTTGCCATCCTAGACATTTGAATGCCATTTATAGTTTGCATATAATGTTTACTGTGGCTTCTCCAGGGCAATCCTACCTCTCTGTACGTCAACTCTTGCACAATTCAGAAGTTTACAGAGCATATTTCTGATTTTGTCCACTCATAAAATGCTATAGAAGGGCCTTGTCCAGCTGGCTGTGTTCCATATCAGATGGAAAAAAACAGATTAGCCCAAATAATGCACAGAAATCACGGGTTTGTAACTTTTTTTCAATAACTGCCTATGAAACCTGCATTACAAATAAAGCTTCAGGGTTCTACCCAGTCACTAATTACAGAGGAGACAGTGAGTCAGAACAGTCAAATGATCTCTTTCAGATCAGAGGAAAAGCCTTACTAGGCACAGGGACTACAGTTCAGGGATTGCTAGAATCCCAAATCTGCATTCAGGTGAACTGTCACTCTATCCCCACAAGTATTCAAAGAATACACATTTTCTGCTCCTGAAGAAAACTTCATCTGGACTAGTAAGATTAAAATTTTGATTATATTATAAGATTAATAATTAAAAATATTAAAAATAGTACAAAGCTTTTCTACAACTTTGTAGGGAATTGCCAGTGGATGAAAGGAAGAAAAGTACTTCACGATGAAACTGGTGCACCCCACGGCAGCACTGCCCTAGTTGTCTAACAAGATTTTTCAGATGAAGCAGTTTCCTTTCAGCAATCCCTGTAACTGGGAACACTGCCCATTTTCTGCTCAGTGATGAAAGTTAATAGCACAAGCTCTGGTTGCTAAATAAACAGAGGAGCTTAATAAACCCAAGATGGTCTGACAAGAAACACGGAAAGGGCAAATGTACTGAACCAATAAAATAAAAATCACCAGATGTGGGGATTTTCAATAGGTGGGAATCTGGACACTTGATTCTTACAGCATGTGGTATCAGGGCTGTGGCACACTGAAGACAAGATGAAAGTTCCTCAGTCCCTTCTCTCTTTCACCAGGCAATTTATCAAAAGCACATTCAAAAAGTGTCCCCTTGCTCACAGATATCATGATGATGCCCATCAGAGGATACTGCCAATGAAAAGAGGCCTTCAACAGTCAAAATGATGTCTGCCAGAACTGCTATTGAACTCATCAAATCTGAACTAAACAGATTTTATTAAGTGATTTCTGGGGAAAAAAAAAGACCTTAAAAATCCTGCTGCAGTTGGAGATCATGGGGGAACTTGAATAAATTATTGACTTTGTGTCAACAATTTGATTTCACTTTCTTGGATTCAGTAAAGATAAATTTCAAACAAAAACTGGATCAAAATGCATGGTGAATGGACGGAAATAAAAATTATTGTTCTGCTATACAGAAAAGATTAAGTAAAAGTAATTTTTCACATGCACTCCACAGCAAGTGTGTCTCCTAGATTGTCTTCGAGAAAGACCTTCAGAAATCTTTGTCATCTAGAAACATTTTATCAGACAATTAGTCCAGTGAATCTTATTCCCTAGAATTACTGCAAGGTCCATCTGAGGATCCTCTGCAGTTCAAAAGAAAGATATTGTTTGCTCTGCACTATACCCCCCCAAATTGTCACCAGGTCATGGCACACAGAAAAATATATTAGTATTGTCAACAGAGAAACATATACATATTAATATTTCGTTGTATGTAAATTTGCTAGGTTGCTATATTTGAAAAAGGCCTCCTTGAAGTACCACCTATTTTATAAACATATATTCTGGGATCCCAGTTCTACATGGGCAACAGGTTGAATCACACAGCTGCTTACCCTTCACAGTCTATTTTTGCAGTTAAAAATCTCGCACAGTTTTATGCTATCAAAGATTATATCAGCTTTTATACACAAACCCCTCACAAAATATTTTCAAAGATCACTTCATGTCCATGACCTCACTATTAGGAGCTACTGACACAAAACAAAAAAACTGAAAACAAAGGAGCAGATTTAGGACTCAATTCTGGAAACTGTCCATAGGTCAGAGCACAACACAATTGGCTGCTGATGTTCCTGAGCTGCAGATGCTGCCTGGGCATGGGAAGGTGCCAGGGTGTGCCTGTGGGTTTGTCACTGCTCCTGCCACCATCCCATCCCAGAGGGGTTTTTGTGTCAGCCCAGCAGCACCAACGATGTCATTTAGCAGTGGCCAGTCCTGTACCCAGCCCCAGCCTTTCCCCACAGCACCAAACTCTCAGGATTTGAACACTATGCTAAGACAGCAAAAGCACCTTTTAAAATAACTGGAACAGAATTTTTCTAAAGTCTAATAAATACATACATTTGTATCATACTGACATTCCAAATTCCTCAATGTTAATAACAGATCCTATCTTCTTATGTGCTTAAACTGCCTGTAGCATCATAACAAGTAACTAATTTTCTCAATGATACAAGCCTATGCTCAACTTCTGTAATCAACTGAAGCTTACATAAACTTTAAGTACCAAAACTTTATAAATGTATTATTTGTTCATATAAATGGTGTTGGATTTCTTTTAACTCACCTCTAAAGAAATAAAATAAAACCGATATAAACAACATGTTGCTTAGACTTTACTAGGTTAACTTTGTAAATTGTAGATTATTGTATTTAGGATTTTTTTTTAACTGCCTTGAACAAAATACTATTGTTACAATTCTTCCTGGCATCAGCTGGAAGGAACAGATAATTTCAAGGTCACTCAGTTAATGTCTCCTAATCATTAGCATTAGTTTCTATGGACTCTCATTAACTTCTGAAGTTTCTGGACAGCACAGCCTACAACAGCTTTTTTTGATAGTCATATCCTTATATGACTATGTAGCTATTGAGGTCACATGGTAGAAACCTGCCACTCTCCAGGTTTTAATGGTATTTTAAAAGTTCAGACAGTTAGGTTGAATCTTAATGCCATGAGGCCATGATTCTGCAGGGCTGAGTCAAAGCCAGAGATTCTTATTTATTTGGTCTTAATGTTTAGCCATTAGCTCCTGCTGCTAAGCCATTGCGCCTTTTCTGTGAAGCAGCTTTAATTGCCTTGGCAGCTAATAGATCTTGAAGAAAGCTCTGATCAAGCAATACATGAAGCAGTGGTAGTTTCAGTAATGTATTTTATGGATTTTCTTCCACAGAGACCGGGGATCCTCACTGTAGCAATACACCCTGACTGACAACAATTACAGCTCACTGCTCTTCCACTTTCAAGTGGTGCTGCCTGGATCATCTGAGAGCTGGTTTGCATTCAGTCGGTTCAGCATGTCCCATAATTCATAAATAATGATGCAATCATCACAAGGTGTTTTAATTTCTTCACGATTTTGGTAGCACTGGTTTCAAGCAGTGTCATGGTGACATAACACACCTGAGTGTTCTGTTGGTTAAGGACATTTTCTCAGCTCACTGCAAGGCTGAAGAATGCCTCAAGTAGAAGGCACTGTTTGTGCCTTCAATCAAACACGGCTAATTCAGGTATCCACAGCTAAACTAGGTACAAAACCTCCATAGTAGAGAGCAGGGGATGCCCAATGCCAGAGAACAACACACTCATGTTTGACATTAGGCAGGGGGGCAGTAGCTTGCAACTAACCCAAGTACGTTTTGTCGCTGTCATAGGAATGCACCTATGGGACTTCAGCCTCCAGCTGATGAGATTCCTGCACTGCTCAGGGAAGGTATCACTGAGGTGTTGAAGCCTTGATATTGCTATGCCCAAGAAAACTGATTGCAAATTTGCCTGTGGTGAGGTTTCGAGTGGGACATAAGCTTTAGACCTTTTTCTTTGTGTATAAAATGAACCCGCTAAACCCTCCAGCAGGCTCCTAGTCTTTAAAGTTCTGCTTTGTCAGAAAACAAAAATAATAAAGCAGAAATAAAAGGCTCTTCAACAAATGAAAACTCAGTGCTGCTGACCAACACCTTAAAGCGTTGGCAAGAAATCTTTCAGCTCAATGTGCCCTTGTAAGAATGGGATTTTCCTCTCATCCTGCTTTCTACTTTACAAACTTTCAGGTTCACCTTGGCTTGAATGACTTGTATATGATATTTCCTCGTCCAGAAAAAAGTTGTTTTTCTTTAAAAATAGGAGTTGATGATGGGGCAGGCAAAGATAGGATGCCTTGGGAATGTACTAGTGTTTAGTTCATGGAAAGAAAAGAGAACAATTTCCCATGGCCCTGTGCTCCCCTATGTAAATGATGAGATGTCTGATAACTCCCCACTTCTGGAAAACTCTGTTATTTGTTTCCCCATTGGTCCTTTCCCACCGATCCCTCTCACTTAGTTTCACTATTGGTTCAACCTATGTCAATCCATTCCAACTCTTCCCCCAGTCCCTCTCCTTATTGGACAATTGATACTCTGACCCCCTCCTACTCTCCTACTGTTATAGAGCCAGACTCGCCTTTGTTTGAGGCTGTTCAGCTCTGGTTTCCCTTTGGTTTAGGTTGTTCTCCTGCTTGCTCCTGCTCCTTTCCTACCTCCCTGCATCCCCAGCACCACCACCCTACCTGGCCACTCAGACCTTCCTTCAATAAACCTTTCTGGATCTGCCAAGTGAAGAGTCCTGTCGTTCATCCTGCTGAGGCACACATTACAGCACCCGGGCTGGGGTGTCTGGTGGGCTGGGGGAGCTGCCGGCGCAGCTGAGGCAGAAGCTGCTCTCAGTCTTGCTGGGACCCCGACAGCACCTGCCCGGGGAAGCCAAGAAGGCCACCCACATTTAAACTCTGAGTTTTGACAGTAGGTCAATTCCTGTTTTCAAGCATGTCCCCTACCTTTTTCTCTGCTTTTTTTCAGATGCCCCAATACCTCTGTTGGTAACTGCATCCCTGGCCAGTCCCAGGCACTATCCCAGAAATGGGGAGCACTCAGGGGAGGTACAATCTCTCCTCTGTTCAGGAATCCAGCTCAGCAGAGAGATGAAGGAGGTTCAAACAGAAGGGCAGCCTTTGTCTTTGCTGCCCAGCTTGCCATAGAAAACATAAAATACCCTGTATGTATGGTCACCTGTAGGTAAGCAAATCTCCATTGCTGTCAGAGAGAAAATTGCAGCACAGAATACTTTAATTGACTGAAAAATCTTAATTGTCTTTCAAAACAATGGGTCCAAATGAAGCCACTTTCAGTTTTCCAGCTGTTGGCAGTTCTGATTTCATGCAACACAGTTATGAGCACTTTGTTTTTTTCCTTCTTTGTATACCATTGCTCCAGGGCTAACCCAGAGTTAGCGCTGATGCAAAAATCTTTAAATGTTCTAAAACCTTACACTAAGCAGGCAAAGAGTCAGAGTGAAGGCCAGCCAAAACTTTTTGTGCCACAGACATCAGTGCACTTAGAGAGGAGGAGGATGCTTGTAGAAGCTACCTGAAAACCACAGGCTCTGACAGCATTACAGAGGAACTTTCCATGGAAAGAGTAATCAGGCTACCTCATTTATGTACTTCTCCAAAAGGTCCACAGGATGATTCAAGGCACATAAACAAGGTTTCTTTGAGTCACTGTCTCAGATATCTGAATTTAGGTTCTTACAATTAAGAAATATGAATAGCTTAAATAATCTTAATGTTTTTGTGGCTGCTGCAGTACCATACTGAACTGTGCACAGCCCTTGTATTTGTATTTTAATGTCCTCTAAAACACTGAGGAAAAAATAGGTTTAATCTTCCAAAAAAGTGAAATTGATGAAAAAACCTGTCTGGATGCTATGGAGTATTTATGGAACTCGGTATAACCCTTGGGGTATATCATAGCCATTGTATATAATAATTACATATCAGTTCATTGACCGTTGTAGAACTTCAAGAAAATGGAATAATAGTTTTTAGCAACTATTGCATTGACATTCACTTTCAGGTTTGTGTACCACATTCAGTGCTTGCCCCTGTTAGTAAGGTAATGACAAACTGAAGAGAGTTTAGATAAAAAAACCCATGGGAGGTTTGGAGGGACTGACTGACATGAAAGATGAAAAGAGCAATCTCTGCCAGTCTTGACTAAAAGGTCTCTGGGTGTTGCATATAGGTACAGCCTTAAAAAATAAGGGCCTTATTACCTTGTAAAATCCTGGCTCAGGCCTATTACTTTGGCTGAGTAGAAAAGGGCTGTGGGAAAGAGACTCAGCTGAGTTAGGGGTAGGAAAACAAATTATATAACCACTGTGTGTTCACATCGTGGTGTGTGGTGGTTGGTTGAATTATATTTGCTATGCTTTAAAACTATGTAACTGATAATGGGCTAAAAACTGCTTAAAAAGGCCTGGTTTCTGCAATAAAGCAGCTCTCCTTTGCACCTACCTGGGGACTCTGCATGGCTACAGAGCCTCACCCACATCTGGGTGCAACAAAATGAGTATGATAAAAATCACACATATTTGAAGATTATAATTAACTGTTATGGATGGAGTCTAACTAATTAGGGTTCCATGAAATAAGGTGACTTGAGAAATTTAAATGCAATTAAAGAGGGATAATAAAGTACAGTATCCTAGAAAAGGCTTTGGTGTTTTGTAGTAATGGAAGTCTGCCTTGCTTGGAAAACTTTAAAGTAGACAAAGTATATTTTAAAGAACACCATAAGAAAGCAGGCATTTAAACATAGGTCTGTACTATCTGCAATTAAATTTTTTGTTCTCTCCTTTTGGTGTTGTGTGATTCATTCCAACAGCACAGCAGATTGTCTACAGATTATGATTCCAAAAACTTTGGTTCCAAAAGTACAAACTCCTCAATTGAACATCTAGATTATTGCATCTCCCCAGGACACTCTAATGCCTATTAATTGTTTCTCATTTTTTCAATTAAACATTCTTTAAATACACTACTGGAAGTGTCTTTCATTTGACCAGCAGACTAGATTTCCCATTTCAGCTGATCTCTGTGAAAAGAAAATTAGAATAAATATGTTTAGAGGCCAGCCTATTTAATTTTAATTTCCCTTGCTCTCTGTTGAAAGAAGGCAATTTACTGCATTTCCCTTGGTCTTCAAGAAAGTTTTAGAGAACATTCAGTATCTGGAAAAGTTTGGTTTGCCTTTGTATTTCTTTTGGAACAGGTGTCAGAGTCCTTATTAAAATCTGAAATAAAGACAATATACACTCCAAGATTACTTCTTAAAATCTAAGTAATATTTCATCTATGATGGAAGATCAGTTGTTCTATTAGAAATAACTTTTTGCTGCCACAAGATTAAAAAAATTTGCAGTGTCCCAAAAAGGCTTTCACCTATGTTAAACCAGTTACCTATTTTCATGATTCATATGGAAGAAAATTAGAAGACATCATGCCCTTCCATGACTTTGCAGCTAGCAAGAAGAACAAGAAATATCAGCTTCCCAAAGCACCAGAGAAGCCTGATTGAAATTATTCACAATATAATAAGCTGTAGTGACTGATGTGATGGCAATTGTTATTACCCACAATTTTTCCAGACAGGATGAATGCTGTAGTCTGAAGCCCTTCACATTTTCCTTTCCCTTACACCACCTTTTTGGGCCATAAAACTTTGGTGAAGGACAAGATCCTAGACAAGACTGATTCATAGATGAAAATCTTTTCTATGGGATGGAATAACCAATTTTAAGGCAGGCCTGTCTCATGTTTCTGCATAACAATCTTGAATCTGGATCTGAATTTATGTTGTAATTCAATGCTGGATATTTTTCCCTTGTACAAAACAAGTTCTACTGTATTCCCTACTTCATGTTCCCATGGTAAAAGGCTTTCACATCTAAACTGGCATGATTTCTGTGTGTACAGAGGAAATAAATAAGATCCCTCTGCAGATTTATTCAGTAGCACCTACTGCCCCACTTCTTCTGTCCTGTACTGGTTTTAACAAGTGTTAACAAATAATCCATTGCCTCATAGGTAATGCAACACTGGAAAAGCTAGAACATACAAACAGACTGAAATTTCCAAGACAGACAGAAAAGGCAGTTTGCCAAAGAGCTACAATTATTGACATTCTTCACCATGGAAGAGATCTTAAATCCACAATATTTAGAAACTTGTAAAATGCCAGCTTTTTTTTAAAGGTTGGCAAGGAGTGCAGGTTTTTTAATGACAAATCATTATGTATATGCGGGCCTAATTTTAGCCCCTAAACAAGCAAACCTATTTCTTTCCTGTTTCACCAGAAAGACATAAAAATAAAAATCTGACAAACACATGCAGGAGAAACAAGCAGAAATGACAGCCCCATGTGATAAAAGGCAGAGTTCTGCAAGATCTTGCTCATGAAAGCCCATGTTATATAAAGCACTGTTGATTATTTTGAGGGATGACAGGCACATTCATGGAGATGGAAAGTTTTGCGCTTCTGACTCCCAGATGCAATATTTTATCAGGGAGAAATAATTTGCTACTTTGCTGAGAGAACAGTTTTGATACAATAAAACATAATTTTCAATCTTCTGAATGTCCTAAAAGCAAGAAGCCATGAAGCACTTTGAAGAAGTGAGCACAGACACATGTAGTTAATTCATTCAGAGGTGACTAAACAGAGGCATAAATTACTATCTTTCATTTCTAGACTGTGTTTTTACAGGTTCATTTTACATACTGCCTAAGAAAGAAAAAATAACTGAAAGCTAGTCACCAATGTAGAGTATAAAATAAAATGCAGTTCAAAGGGCCAGGTTTTTAAGCAATTTCTTGGCATCTAAGAATGCAAACAAGTCCCACAACAGATCTTGTTCTGTGCTACCTTATATTGATAGAATTAAACCCTTTTGAAAATGTCTTAGAAACTCACCTGCTTGTAGCCCTTTAAGCACCTATTTTCAGTGCACTGCATGTCTAAGAGGCTGATAGACACACCAATGTAATGAAAGTCAAACTTAACTTCACAGTACAATAATACTTTAAAAAAAAATCCCAAACTTAAATAATACAATAAAAAAAACTTAATAAATAATACTTTAAAAAAAAATCTTTCCCTGCATGAGAACAAATACCAGCTGATATAGTGGCCATGACTTCTCCCTATTTTACCTAATGACTGTGATTTTTCAGCATTTATTGATTTTTTTAAACAAGAAGCCTCACCACTGATCAAAGATCTTGACCCAATGTTTTTGGAAATAAAAGCTTTACAAAGCTTACCTGCTGTAAATGTAGCATCCCATATGATTGATTTCTTTGTCCAATTTATACCGCCGGAAGTCCTCCCAAGCATCTTTGATGGCTGTAATGGCCATTATAACACAAACTGGGATCACAGACACCTCTGGTTGGAAAGCATTCACCATTGGCACAAAATTCAGCAGTGCAATGAACACAAAATAAATATTGGCAAAGCGGTGAAACTGCTCATAGATATTTTTAGGGAGGAAAGTTAAGATGGTATATTTTGTGGTCTTAATTTCATTGGAGTCATAGTATCTGTTTGGATTTTCCTTCCACTTCTTGCTTCCAAAGGGCAAATTGGAGATGATCACACGTTTATTTTCATTTTTCTTCTTTCTTTTCCGTACTTTTCGTCTCTTCTCCAGCTCCTCATTTTGGGTTTCCATGTCTGGAGCACCACATGGGCAGCAGGTTTCCTTGAAAAAATGTTTTTTCCATGTCATTCTAGAGAAGCAGCCTGGAGCAATTTTCCTTGACATCTTGTTTTTCTTTCAAAAAGTTCCTTCAAGTTGAAGACCAACAAAGTTAGAAGAGTTCAATAGTCCAAATGAACTTCCAAACGGTGGAGAGAAGAGTTGAGATGTCCGAAGCCCAGGGCTGCCTCCTCCACTCCAACCTCCACGTCCCCAGGGCCAGGGATCATCCTGACTCAGCTGCACCAGGTCCTAGAGCCTGCTGGGGCGGCTGCACCTCACATCTGCCAAAAGCATCCTGAATG
This sequence comes from Peucedramus taeniatus, assembly GCA_013400575.1. Taxonomy (NCBI): domain Eukaryota; kingdom Metazoa; phylum Chordata; class Aves; order Passeriformes; family Fringillidae; genus Peucedramus; species Peucedramus taeniatus. The sequence goes on from WBNO01017286.1 coordinate 41,335, forward strand.
TTTTGTTCTTCCTGCCAGCAGATGCCTGGAGGCCCTGTTCAGACCATTTCCCTTCTCTGCTCGTATGAAGTGTCTCTGCTTTAACACAGAGCAGTGGCAAAGCTGAGAGCACACACACGATTTTCACAGGTCACTCCAGGAGTTTCAGAATCACTTTATAACCCTGGGAGTTGCCAGGAAGCTCAAAGGTAATGGGCAGAGCTGCGCGTCCCAGATGTCAACAAAGGATTGCTACAAGCCTCAGTACAGACAGTATTTCTCTTATTTCCTCCATCTATTGTTTGTTTTCATGACCATTACATCAATTATTATTAAACAAACAACCAACCCCCATTCCCCCAAGCTAAGTAAACTGATGATTTTGAAGTCAGAAGAATCAGACATAGACATAAGCAAGTGAAGTGCAATGTACCTGGATTGTCCCCCAGCCTGATCCTGCTCCCCAAGAGACCCCAAACCTTCCTCTCTCACCCCTTCCCCTTTGATCCTTCTTCCTCTGAAACATAAATATGTCAGTACAGATGAGGGCCAATTTCCAGAAGAGCTAATAACATGTATGTAAACCACAGCAATTTTTTTTTTTCTCTGTGGCCTGGGCTTAAGGGCAGGTGAAAAAAGGAAAGCACACAAATATTTAAACTTATTTTAAATGAAAACTCCTATTTGCTTCATGATGTAGTGACAAGTTAAGCAGACTCAAGTTAGTACTTGGACAAGAAACTCTGATGAAATTGATATGTTGCAACAAGAATTGCAGTGAAATTATTTCTTCCTTCTTAGTCAGTACTGAGCAAACAGCTTCCTGCAGGTGTTGCACCAGCTCCAAAGCCAAGCCGGGCTATATTGATCTCTCTGCTTACTGGAAGTCCTAGAACTTTTTTCATCTCCTGGTTATGATTCACCTTGAATGTAGTTGATCATTAATTTCTGTATTACTGGTTTTAGTGTGAAACATCTGAAAGACATAGTTCAAATGTTCTGTACAGCCCCAGTTTTATGTTCCAGACTTGAGTAAGTTCCATTTATCCTCCAGATCCTTCTGCTATCAGTAGAGGATGTTGTGTGTGTTGACAAGCTGCTCTGAAAACTTGGAATGAAAACCTGTATATATCAGCACACACTGTTGTGATATGAAACAAAGCCTCAGTGATGTTAGTTAGCCTCAGAGATGATTTAAGTGAGATAAATAAGGCATTTTTAAAGGTAGAAAAAATATTTTGTAAGGGTTCTTCCAAACTTACAGTATTCTGGAAGGTCAGTGAGAGAGTTACTGTAAAATCAGATGAGCAGTTTCTACCATTACAGAAGCAAGGAAGCAAAGACTTGATTTAGTTTACTTACTTGTCAAATACCCTGGTTTTAGTGAAGTTTATTGTCTTATCATACTGGTATTTGCTGTAGTCTTCAATAGCATCCTTAATCATGCTGGCAAGGAGCACCACGACCAGAGGCAGCATCGTAATCTCCCTGTGGAAGACTTCCACTCGTGGGAACCAGTTCAGAACCACCAGAAAGAAAAAGTAAAGATTACCCAGCCTGAAAAGGTATAAAATAAATTAAAAGTAGTCAGAAATTAGAACATATCCTTTCCTTAATGAACAACCCCCATTCTGTGTCAAAGGAACATTAATAATTTTATTTCTCTACCCTCTTTTTCCTTTCTCCAGAACAAATTAATCAGCTGCTTAACTGAGGTGCAAATTTTTTTTCTTCAGAAGAGCCTGTGACATACATTTTCATACTACTATAGCTAGCTCCAGTTTTCTCACATGTTGGAAGCACTATTTGTCTCTGGCATCTCCAAGGTCTTTAATGTCCCCTCACCACTTCAGTCTTGAAAATAAGCAAAAAATTAAGCAAAAGCCAAACAAACCTTAAAAAAAAACTAATCAATAAATTTATAGAAATGTTCCCATCAAGAATCCATGAAGGATTCTGCAAATGGCAGGTTGAATTAGGAATGGGCCAATCCAGTATACAGAATGAAAATTTCAAAGCTACAGATGGATATACAACCTCAATTTCTCATTTTTTGTGGTGATGGTTCCCTGGGCATCTTTTTGACTTGATTCTTTATGCTGGGGTGGGGGGTGGGATGGAGTTTACATAATTTTAAACCAGCATTTGGAAAGAAACCTGACCTTGCACTTGCACATACATATTTCTACATTGGTAGAAAGTCACATTGTGACATTAAAAATATATCAAAATGGAGCTGCTGAAATCCACAGAATTTTATAGGTGCCTCAACATATCCAATGAATTATTTTTGTTCTCTAAAACCAGAGGTTTATGTAACACAAAACCAGAAAAGATTTTTAAATAAAAACTTGATTTTTTTACAAAGAGAACTGTTGCAGGATTCAATTAAAAAAGCAGGTCACAGCAGTGGTTAAGTACTCCCTGTGCTTGTTTTAATCCACCATTTCAGTGTCAACTGAGGGCCATTTTGTTACAAATTATCATCACCTAAGTTTTAGTACAGTTGCAACTACAAAAGCAGGCCCTCTCCATCACACTCAAATATCACAGTTTCAGAGAGAAACTCCTTGAATCTCAAGCATCACTGAATTATTGCAGTTGAGCCATGATACACAGAGTATCATCATACAATTTTAGAAGGCTTCAGCCCACACAAAGTAACATAACATCACTTCAGAAGGCTGCAAGCATCTGCCCTTCTTGTTCTCCAGCCCAGCCTTTTATCCCCTGGTGTTGATGCCCTGCCCCTGTGTGCCCTCTGTCCCTTTGGTGGTTGGTCAGTGCACTGGGCACTCCATGGCTCATTGCTGTCAGTGCTGCTCACCTGCTTCTACAGCTGCACCCACTGGGGATGAGGCTGGGCCAGCCCCATCCCAATCACCACAAAAATTCATTGGATGAATTTTTTTACCTGTAAAACTGTCTCAAAAGATTCTGGGGCAAAAAAGTGAACCATGTGTATTTTGTGGTCTGTATCCTGTTTCTAGAATAAAATGTAGAAACTTGTTTCCAGTCTTTCCACTGTCGCCCATTGTCAGGCAACACAATCCTCCACTTGTTTAGACCAAGTTTTGGTTTGTCTCTGGCAGAAAACAGCAGTGGTGTTGATTCTGATAGATCCTGGGAAGGACTGTGAGCTCCCCGTTGCTGCCAGCGGTACCGAGCCGAGTCCACAGACAAAGCCATTCACAGCAGGGAGGGCAGGCTGAAAGACAAATGCATGACTAGTGCTGAAATCCAATTCCATTCTGGTAGAAAACTCCTTTCATTCCCTCAGTTTTGCAAGCTGAGGTTTAACACAAAGACAATTCTCCTGCTCAGTGGCATTGCATGTTCTTCGATCTCAGAACTTCTGCAGAGAATGCACAGAATAAAAGACGCAACAAAAATTTCAATATGAGAAAATCTATTTCTATCTCTGGGGATGAAAAAATATCTAAAATCTATTTTCTGTGTCTTAGAAGAGCAAATTGACAGAGATAAAGCCAATTTAACAGTGGTGAACATCGACTTTTCCATCATGAATCCTGTATCCTATTTTTCAAATTATAAAGTGCCACCAAATCTATTCAGGCATTTTTCTTAAAATGTCTGACTTTCTTACAATACTTTTCCTCTTCATTCTTACTTATAGCAGGACTGGTTCAGGTGTTGAATCTTAATAGCTCAGATAATAAAGAACTGCAGCATCAGCTTAATCACATTTACACACAGGTAACTGTTTTCCAAAGCCTTCAAAGAAATCTGATTTGAAAGGAAAATGCCAGCCAGCACTAAAACAATGGATGTTCTATGGGTTGGAGAGATAAAGGAATTAAATCTCCCAATACTAATCCTATTATCATTGAAAATTTGTCTCCTGGTTTGTTCATACATTCACAGTTGCAGGTGTGATGCAGCGTGCCAGAGCTTGGGCTCCAGCCACGCAGGAGTAGGTGCTGTTGTCCTCAATCTGAACACAGCAAAATCTCACTCAAACAGCTGGAGTTTGAGAACTGGAAGCTGCCATACAATGACAGGGCACTAAATGTGCAAAAGCTAACAAATATAAAAGGCACTGGCCTTGTGCAGCTTGAAGGTTCCACTGAACAAAACATATGAACTGAATTCACCTAATTCAGACTGAGGGAAATACAGAGTATATTACTTTCTTTAGAAAACAAAACAAAACAAAACAAAACCAAAACCACCCCTTAATCATATTCAAAAATATGTGCATGTTTGAGTCTTGGAAGAAGAGAAACTACTCTGCCAGTGTGTAAATGAATGAGTATTTGACTGAAATCAAAGGTATAGTCAACATATACTAACTTAGAGCCATGTCCTTACAGTGTAATCTTTAAACTATGGTGCTGAAGGATTTTATAATGAAAAGGCAGAAATTCCATTGTTGGTGGTTACCAAAAAACACACAGTGACCACTCAGTGAAAACATTGTAGTGAAATGATGCAGCCCATATTTTCTAGGTTAAAGGCTGGACACCTGGAAAATTCTGCCACCTTGTTCTTGTTCTGAGCAATTAGCTCCCCAGTTGATTTCAGCTTTAATTAAGATCTGAACAGTGGATGGAAAAGTGACCCAGATACATATTGTACTACATACATCTTTAACCACATTATACATATATGTATCTCTTCATCTAAGTTGCAGGTGACAGAGTTACTCACTACCTATCAGAGCCCCTCATTCTGTATCAGAGATATATCAAGGTCAGTTGAAATTCCTTAGAATTTATAAACGAAAAAAGCAATAATTTCAGGCATATTGCTAAAAATAAAAGCAGACAAGATTAAATAAGGCAGCTTTACACGTAATAGAACCATGTCTTCCACAACTTCCCTTGGGAAACTCTTTCTAAAGCTTCACAAATCACAATTAGGCAAGCCTGCTTGACATTCAAGAGAAGGTCTCTCTGCACTCCATCTTAACAAATTTCTTACTGTACAAATGAATTAATGAAATGACTTAGTTTTGTTCAGTTTGGAAATCAGCCCTCCTCCCGATTAGTCAAACAGTGCCATATCTATGAAGAGAGGCCAATTGCTGCCATCAGGCAACTGAATGTGTTGCAGGGAATGTAGAGATTCCTCATAAACCACACAGAACTAAGCAAGTGCTCTGGGGGGGGGAATGACACAACTGCATGCATAATCAAAGCAGCAGGATAATGGCTTTCTTATAATAATAATGACCTGTGAACTTTGGTACTGAGAGTGAAAAAGTAGCAGAAGCAAACAAAACTTTTTATTTCCGATCACTAAAAACATAAAGGATACTAAATGTGCCATCAGTGTAGCAGACCACCTAGCAGGAAAGAAGAAAGAACTCAAAGATACATCCTTCTTTAAAATGAAATTTTTCTATAATTCAGACAACTTCTTACAAGAATATTCCATTTTGCTGGAAGTTTGATGTGTTATGCCATCTTCTGTATGGCAAGAAATCTACAAAACATATTGCACTTCTTTGGCAATATATTTCATGTGTAGCAACTCTTTCTGAAAGAGCATCTTAAAATCTATTTTCTTCAATTCTACAATATTTTACACACTTATTTGATTTATACTTTCACAGAGATATCCTTGAAAGAACGTATGAAGTGTGGATTTTTTCAACATACTTTTACAAACAAAGCTGGCTTGCTTTCATCTGGTTAGTGAAGCTTCAGCAGCACAATTCATATCCTGAAAGAGAAAGATCAAGGTGATGCAGACTTTTCTAACACCATTGTGTTTGGGATTTGCCACTTATTCCACTTCAGCATAGTGATTACAACAGGTATTTTTTCCAGTGCTGGCACATTCAGAGCTATTGCAGCCTTGCCTGTGTTCCCCTTTGTCAGTCACTTCTGAAACACTGCCTTCAAAAGGAATCAGTCAGCTCCTGCTTGATTTCTGACTGGGATTTTGAGACTTTCCATGGGACAGGGTCAGAAACAGCAGACAGGGCTGTAAAAAGTTGCATTGTGCTCAGTCACCCTGTCCCTGTGCAACAGGATGAGAAATATATGGACAACCCATGGCTAAGCTGCAGCTCAGCACCTGCCAGGCTTGGAAAGGAGGGGACAAAAGAAGAAATTATCTATGTTCTTAAACTCACAAAAGCTAGTAAGTAGGAGGTAGCCACTTCAGGTAAACCATGCAGAGGAATATCCATGAGAATTCCCCCTCTGTTGCTAATCATACAGCATAAGCTTTTAGTGTCTCATGGTCCAGTCTTCTGTAAAGTTTCAGTCAATTAATGCTGTTACCATCATTCCCTAATTGAACACCTAAAAAGTTTCAGTTTCAAGAAACCATTTACCCTTTTTCTTTCTATTCTATTACTGATGGATGCACTGTGGGCAGTTTTCAACAGGGCAGACACAATTTTCCCATCTGTAACTCCTACATGGTTTTCTAGGAGAAAACAATGTAATCTAGCCTAGGGCAAGTCCCCTCTCCCCATTTGTGTAGATGCCCCTCAAAATTTCTAGACCCACAGAGATATATTCATTCTATAAAATTATAACATACCATTTCCTCTTTTATCCTTCCTTTTAGAAAAAGCACTCCTTCTCACAGTCCAATTTTTTGTTATTCTTCTCTGTTCTTCCAGTGGAGGTACTACAGTCTCAAGAGATGGGCAAAAATCTAAAACATATCTAGGTATCTCAATTCCTGAATAACTGCATCTGGAATGAACCAGACCATCAACATAAAAGTGATTAAACTACTAACTATTTACAGCAAAGGTGACTTCCCATATGGAAATATGTCAGCTAGACACTCAGTTACACTGAGATGTGACAGGATAAATGTGTAAGATGGTGTTAATGCAGGAGGGTAGATGCAGTACTCACATTATTTCACAAGCTGCATCAAAATTTCTGAAAGATGAAGCAGTAACAAAAGTGTGAAAACCTTTGCACCTCTCCCAAAAAGCTACGGAAGAAAGGGTGTCCCAGGAAGTTTTCAAGATTTCTGATATTTGATGGAAGAATGAAGTGAACGATACGCTGTAAATTAAAATGGTATCATTCACGATGTCATCAGGCAGCTATTGAATAAAGGGAATTCCTTTGCCACAAAAGGAGCACTGGCATACTTTCTGTAGAGTCTGCAGTGTCATTTGGTAACTTGTGTCATCAGCCAGTTCAGAGGAACAATGTAAGGAAACAATTTTTCTTTGTCACTTGCATGTGAATTAAAATATCCATCTTCTATTAACTAAGAGTGCATGGTGCTATTCCTGGAAGAGACACTTTTTGCCTAACGGTTTTGTAATGGTACTCTGAAAAAGTTCCTGTTTGTGACAAGCTATTGACAAGCCTGTCTCCTAAGGGGGATTTTGCATTTCACAACAGTAATGTATTCACTGCAATGAGCAGCTGTTAACTCTACCTTATAAAAACCAAGGCCACCATTTATGTTTTGAAAGCCTCTTTTATTTTCTTCTTCCTATACTTAATCAATGAATGAAGCTTTCATAATTGCTAAGATTGTGCTAAACTTCTGTCCTAAACATCTCTGAAGTCACTGTGCTCAGGATTTAGCCTGCACTGTGATAAACTTTCACAGATAGCCCTTGCCTGTGTCCATCACATAAAATATCCGGGGCACATGAACACATTTGAAAAAAGAGAGAAAGAGAGAAACAGGATAATTATTTATTCCTTTTGTTAGAAGGGCTGAAAGGCACACTGGGTTGGCTGAGACGAAGGGAATCACTGTGGCAAGTTGTTTCCAAGTGTGGATTATAACATGATCTGCATATCACTGATGTACCACCTTATACTTACCCATCTCAAGCCTTCTCAGGGAGGCCATTGTTTAGCTTAAAATTATTTTATATATGTCATATGATAATGGGAAGTTGTAGGCATTTTTATGCAAGTTGTGAACTTTCTTTTTAAGAACTTAAGAAGGAAACCAGAAGGAAGATAGCACTATACACCCTGCATGCTGTAGACACAATTTGACATTTTTATCCCCAAGTGCATTATCTTCTAGTTGTGAGTACTGCAATAGTAAGCCAGCAAAAAGTATTCAGGAAATACTTCCCTTTATTGGAAAAGGGATGCTGCAACAGTGTACTGATTTTGTTTTCCTTTTGCACTCTTGTGTCGACACTGGAAAGAGCCCTTCTCAATTTTTCATAGCTAGCCTATATAATTAGCATTCTCCCTGTGATTGATTCATCTCATCCAATACTAGAGAAAATTTCCCTCTTACATGACAGAAACAGACTGCATTAGAGAGCTATGCTGATGCTATTACCAAGAAAGGAGAGGTTGTGACATATAATTTATAAGTATTTTTTCAAATGCCCTCTCTCTTTTGAAGACTCTTGTATAGAAAAAAGGTATTTTTAAATGTAGGAGAAAGCTCACCAGAAAGTCAGCAATAAGAAAACAATTTTCTCTCTTTTGAGGTTGCCTCATTCCTGCCAAACAACAGGCTCAGCTGCAGATCTCTGCATCCCAGACTTAAAAGGCTGAGGAAAGGAGTCCTGTCTCTCTTGCATATGCAAAACAAGTTTTACACAATCATGCCTCGTGCTGTTTATTAAAGGGATCCACATTACATGAAAAACAACCCTGCTCATAGGCATATGTAAAAACAAATTCAGAAGGTAGAGATACAAAACAGTCATTTTCAGTGCCATCAAACAAAGACAAGATCTGCACCTTGTTTTCAAAAGCTAGTTTTTGGAACTTCAGGGCAAAATTTCAGACAAGGTGGAGCTTATTTTTGAAAATCAGTGAGAAAGTGCAGTGTAGCACTTGCTTTCAGGAGTGTGCATTATCAAGAGTTATAACTAAGTAAATGATTCCACGTTTTGACCTGGTATTTTCACTTCTACATTACCTGTACATCAAGAAGGTCTCAAATAACACAAGTCTCCTCTAAGGCTTTATTCCACTATTCCAAAATTTTTATTTTATTTCCTAATTGAAAGCAGCAGCAACTTTTCTTCTTGTTGCCCCATATGGATGATGCAGCATCCATTCAAAAGAGTCATTCTGGGGAAGGCTTGACCAGGGAGATAAACATTACCAAGTGAACTGAGTATAATAGAAATTTCAGCCCCCAAGCTTCTTTATCTGCTTGGCAATTATTTGCTAGAAAGCTCTTTCACTTTTTGGTGATACTATATAGAAATTCTTCCCCGGTCACAGTTCAGAGAAAGTATTGTGTAGTTAAGACTAATGGGAAAAGGAAAGGAGATTGGGGAGAATGAAGAATGCAGTTGTATTGATTAGCAGGATACAGACCACACCCTAAAATGATCCTGTAGCATTTTATAGTAGAGCTATAATACTTGCAGTATTAAAGAAAGTTGCTCGAAGGAAAAAAGAGCTCCAAAAAACGACTTCATTCAAAAATCTTAGTCAGTGCAGACTGTTGTCATTCAACTGACAAGAGAAATGTATTATGGATTAACAATTATATAATGATTTTCAGTCCAAGTTTGTGTTTGTGGGGGATAAACAGAAAAGAGCTTTTCATAAATCTAATACATCAGACCACAGAGCTTCACTGTTCTATTACTGTAATAGACTGACATGTTTTTCATGTCTTACCTAGATGCTCTTTCCTTGGGGAATAAACCAAAAAATCTTGCAATAATAGCTTAATTATAAGGCTCTTTCCTGAGCCCAGAGCAGATTTCAGTGCTTGATGCAGAACTTTGCTGTAGCTGAGCAGAGTGGAGGCATGTTCAGGCAGCTCTCCCTTCTGCAGGGCTGCAGCTGTGTTATTAAGACTGGTTTCAAAATAGATGTGCTCTCAGCATATGCTGACATACAGGTCATGCAGACAAGGATGATTATCAAATATTATTCAAGAAGGAAGTTTCCAGCTTGCAAACACTAATGCTGGATGCTGTGTTAACTTCATTCTGTGAATAAGGAGCTTGCTCTGGTCTCCCACGTTATGTGCTCATTTAAATAGAGAGAGACTAAAATTATCTGGCTTGTTGCAAGGAATATCACTGCTGCCAGCATGCCCAAGAACTATAGTGGGCTATTATTACATTTGGGCCCACTGTACTTTTCACAAGTGTAGGCAGAGGCAGCTTCTGCCACCTTTCAAAGCAGGGATTACATTTGCCCAGTTCACATTTTCAGCTGAGGAGACACTGGAAAATGACACTTGCATAGAGCCCTTACAAAGTCCAAAATGGCATGGTGTTACTTGGAGATATCAAATGGAAACAGCAGCCAGGGCTGTGGTTTTCATGACTTTTTCTCTGGCTTTTCTTACTGCCAGATTTTGGCAGCAAATTCCTAAAAATATTTTATGTGCATATATACTTTCAAATAAGTTAAAAAAAGCAGACAGAAGACTGCAGGCTCAGGCCAGTGCAGAAACGAGACTAAGAAGTTAGGTCATTTTAAGAAATAGTCAGAACTACACATCTTGGCAGGGATATTGTTTTGAGGATGCACATGGAGGTACTGTCCTAAATACAGATGTTTTCTGAAAACAGGCCTTTACTATCTTATCCAAGAAAGATAAGAGACATAATATGGAATCTCTTATAGTTCACTTTAAATAATGTTTAAAAATTTTGTATGCCACATGAACATACATTGGCCTAAACAAAACTGTATATACAGCCTATACCACTGACCTTTGGAAACAGTCTCCATATAAGGTCTTAAATACAGGCAAACATACAATTCTTTCTTTGCTTATAGAAGAAAGGGTAATTCATAGAGAAAAAGTAAAAATATTCCAGACCTAACCCCTTCCTGAGCTCTAGAAAACTTCATATCCATTTTTTCTATAACCTGGTTATCAGAAAAAAAAAAACCCAGATAAGGAAATGAAAAGATGAGTATGCTACAGTGCCTCTCACTCTTTCAGCTCACAGGACATAAATCTGCAGCTCACTGCTGCTCTTTTGAATGGATGCTGCATCATCCATATGGGGCAACAAGAAGAAAAGTTGCTGCTGCTTTCAATTAGGAAATAAAATAAAAGTTTTGGAATAATGCCTTAGAGGGCACTTGTGTTATTTGAGATCTTCTTGATTTACAGGTAATGTAGAAGTGAAAGTATCTTGATAGTGTTCTGCATCTGGGGAACCTGCCTTATCTATAAAAACACTTCAGATACCAATAATCAGAGAAAACAGCATCAACCAGCACCATCAGGGTTCTACAATTCTTACCATATCTCCATGGCTGAGAAAACTCCACCTTTAAGGATTTAAAAAGTATTAAAGAATTTCGGGCTCAGTACATTCTGGGAGTATGGAGTAACAGGCTGCAATAAGCCCTCCTAAACATGAATTAAGCATGACTAGAATAACTCAGCTTGAGCAAAGTAACCTGGGGGTAGACACAATGCTGGCCACCAGGATCAGTGTAAGAAGCCTTCTCCACCCAGATCCTGGGGAAAAGGAAGCACAGAGAGACAGACTGGAGAGGCAAGTCAAGATAGGCAGGGCAAAGTGAGGCAACTTTAGACCCACTGTACTGGAAGCCCATTTAATCAGAAAAGGTTTACTCAGTAAACTGCAAATACATGCTTCCTGCCCAATAGCTATGTCTGGGTGGGGCTTTTTTGCTTTTTGTCTTTTGTTTTTCTCTATAAATCACATGAGCAGCATTTTCTGGGACTGAGAAATGTTCCCTGTGGTCTCATCTGCCTATTTGGAAGTCCTTTGAGTTTGCTATTAGAAAGGAAACCAGTACCTGTTATCCAATGCCTCTGCCTCCAGCTCTCTGAGTGATCCTGCACACTACTTAATTAGAAGACCATGTATTTCAAACTCCAGCAACAGCAGAATTTAGTTGCATTTTAGCCCAGAAACGAGGACACCAAAATTAGAGCAATTGTCTGAATAATAATTTTTTTTGTTTGTTCCACTTAATATTCAAAATCAAAGTGAAGTGGCCTCTAAAAGACAATTTAATATTTATAGTGTGTATGATTATAAAGCACTTAGGCTGAAAATTATGTTGCAGATGTTCATGTGGGAACTCAGCAATGCTGAAAAATTCCAAAAGGAAGCAGAAAAAAATTAAAATAAACTGGAAACTGACCAGAAGATCCTTTATATGTAAAAACCTTTTATGCATCTATGTTTTTGTCAGAATGTGCTGACTCTAATTTCAGTTCTCCAAATCTGAATATTAAAGTGCCTCAAAGAGAATAGTTACTTATTTATATGAAATGGAAAGAAAAAACAGAAAAGCTAAAACCACTGCCAATTCACTAGGGCACAGTTGCATGTCAATCAAAGATCAAGGGAAAGCTTAATCAGGACCTAATCATGCAGCATTGTTGAAGGAATGTCCAGTGACACCTGGGCTGGTGGCACAGGTGTGCACAATGTGTACCCAGCATAAACTTGGGCTGGTTCTCTCCTGAGCAATTATTTTCAGGCATTTTTGAAAGAATGACATGAATATCATGTCAGTCCAGAAAAGCACTGCTGGCAGTTGTGCAGCACATGGAGAACATCTGGAGACCTGAGAGGGCCATGTCAGCTGCTGGAGGGGGGACATGGGTTAAACCAGACACAGGGAACTGATCTCCCCTTCTTGCTCACAGGTCTCCTTGGCCTTGAAGACTACCACAAATTTCTATATAAGAATCTGAGAATAAAATGCATAATAGCATGTGCTTGTAAAATGTTCCTTGTAAGCATTAATTCCCTTTTAATAACATTAGTAAAATTCCTTTCAATCCTATCTCTCCTTCTGTACTGCCATCCTCTCCCAGGCTAGGTTAAATAAGATACACATTTTTGCATTTAAATAAACTGGATAGATAAAATAGGATAATATGACAGAAACTATTTTATAAGACCACAAAAGAGTATAATACAGAAATGCACTTGTTGGCAGGGTGTTTCTCCTCAAACCGCTATTAATAAAATCTAAAAGGCCAAAATTTACAGTTTGTCCAGTTAAGGCTGGTTTTCCTACAAAAAACACCTTCTCCTATCCATATCTCTGGTCTTTCTTGCTCCTCCATCTGTCAGGTCACAGAGTTACAACATTAACCTTAGGAAATGTCACCTTCTTCCATAGAAAATGAGTCACTTGACAGGCAGCCAGCTCAGGCAGCACTGACAGGGGAGTGGGAGAGGACAGGGGTAGGAGGTAAACGCTGATGCACTCACACTGCAAATTACTGCAGGTGCCTAAAACTGGTCCAGCTATTCTGGCTCTTTCTAAACCAAGAAACCAGGGAGAAGTAGCCTACGGGCAATGTTCCATGGAGACAAAAAGAGCTTATGTTTGTACTGCAAGGTGACTCAAGCCAGACCTTTTGCAAGGAAACAGGGATTATTAAGTAATTTTGGGAAACGTCATATCTTATCCCCATAGAAAAATGCATAACTGAAGCAAGAAAAATTAACCCAGTCATGTCAGAAACTACATCTTTGCAGAATATCAGATGTACTGCAGTGAGGCAGTATAAGAGAGACCGAAAAGCACATTAAAAATTTGAGATCTACAAAAATTTCAGAACAATTATTTTAGTCCATTAGCTCAGGCTGCATTTAGAGAACATAGTGATGATATGTAAATACCAGAATTAGGAAGCAGAATTGGGTCAGACCTGATGAAGCACCTCTTTGCTATTCAGCAGTGTAGCTATTTTATAAAATTAGGAAAGGCCAAGAAAAATGGGCTGACATGAAGCAAATGCACCACACATTAACTACTTTGGGCCTAACAGACTGTTATCCCAACAGAGCTAGGTACAGACACTGCCTTGTCAGAATCTCTGGCAAATTCAAACTTCCTCCCCAATCTATGTTCAAATTCTATATTTTGCGTAAAGTTTATCACAAAATCTCTGATAAGGAAATGAAGAGCAAACATTGGCAGATTTTTATTTCTGGTCTGAAATCTTATATGAAACCTTAAGGTAAAAAGCAAATACATTCCTCTGTCCTTTTGAAGATTACCTAGGCTTACTTTTTTGTTGCTTTGCAACAAATGACTTGTGCAGTCATTTTTGTGAATGCAAAATAATCATGACAATGAGCAAACAGTTGATTGATCCCAGAAATGAGAGGCAGAATGGAATCCAAGTGATACCAGAACAGAAACTGTTAAGGCTGAACCCAAAATTAATTTGATAAATCTAATTCCAAAACGCATCTTCACTTACATCTGGTTGCAACATCTGAGACAATATTATCATAATGTGTGTTGTTAATTGCTACTTAACCAATGGAAATGAAGAAATTTTAATTTTGCTTAAGATTGCTCAAGTCTGAAATATGTCCTTAAAGCAGAATGATAAGTATCAGACTGAGAAAACATTCTGAAGATTTGCATTAAATGACAAAAACCCAAACGAGCCAATCCAAACATCTTTTCTGCTATTATTCTCTTAATTTCTAAAATTTAAGACTTTAAATTCTAACTTATGAAAACCTGTTTTGTTCTTCTGTTCTGCGAGATATTTGTTTGGTTGTATAACTTTATACTGTCATAAACACTGATAGTATAAAGTGTTTATATATTCAGGTTTTAATTAGTATTTCAGGATTTAATTAGTATGTATTTAAAGAGAAGAACATGAAGCATACAGTCACTCTGATGATTTGTAGCCAAGGTTTGTTTGAACAAAAAAAGCAAATATTTTTTGCTTGCCTTTAAAGTTTGAGGGTGGTTAATTTCTGTTACAAACTAAGACAGGTTATTCAAAGTACTCAATTAATTTAATTATAATCAAAACCAGATGACATTCAAAGTCAAACACAACCAAAAGCATTAGCAACATAAATGCTCTTTGAGTCTGATGTATTAATGACTTCACTTCCAGACTGACTTTTTACATACAGTAATTTTACTGAAATCACATTAAGTCATGAGTCTGTTTTTGAGTCAGAGGGAAAAAGTTCTTATCATCCTCTTCTTGCTTATACTGCTGACACAAGAGAGACTTTCAGCCAAGTCTTCCTCACAAATTCTGAAGTGTTACAACTGGTCCCAGAGTGTGAGAAAGAGCTCCTGTACCACTGCCAAAGGTTGTGTTTTTGTCAGAGCAGTCTACTTGTGTGTTACCACAGTGATTTCAAGCTGACTTTTCTTGCCTTTAAAAGCCCTGTATTGCAATTTATACCTTCACACTGAAGTTGATTACAGCCTGCTATTACACGTGGCATTTGACTCAGTCATCTTCTCCAGCTATTAAGTGAGCTGGGTTTAGCTGTAACTGTGAAGTGGATGGTGGAAACCATAATTTTTTTTACAGCTTTGCTTTGAGCAGGGAGTGCTGTGAGCTTGGAAAGCTGTCAGTCTAACTTCCTGGAATTTTACTCATTTGTTAGTTATCTTATGTAAGCCCAGCTGACCTGCTGTAAACCGTGGAACTTCTTTACCTCTAAATTCAGAGACAGATTCAACAACTTTACAAATTTCAACAAATTGTGTTCTTTCTTCTCTTCTATTCCTTAATTATTTTCTCTAACTTGACTGTTGTGAGTGTTGATCTCTGTGTCCTTTCTCATTACATGAGCATATAGTGAAGTTACAAATACCACAGGGTGTTGGGAGTTACATTACCTGAAATAAGAGGTGTGACATTTGCAAGTCCTTCCAAGAACAATAACAGTGATCACTGCTTGAGTGGGTGATGGTTATAAGATAACCACAGCAATCTGTAGTTACTATTACACCAGCCTAAACTAGAAGGTACTGCACGATGTTTTTACTGCTTTTCTTAGCAGTTAGAAGACAAAGTCTCTTGGCAAAATCATCTATTTCTGTACCCAGCACACACCATCTTTTCATTCATCAGTGCACTGCAGTGCCTCAAGATATGGTTTGTTACTGTGCCATGTGAATTCTACAAAAGAAATTATTTTGAGAAGTAAGTTCCCCTTGGACAAAACCCACAGGTCACATTGGTCAGCCTTGCCATTACACAACAGTCTAGCACATCTGTAATATCTCAGCAACTTGTTCATGGAACACTGGCATGAAAGGCAATACATGCACTTTAGGAACCTTGTTCACAAGGGATAAAGGAGCTGTGCTCCCACTGGTAAGAGAAAAACAAGCTGTTTTTAAAAATGGACTGTCAGTGTTCCTGGTTTTGTAGCTGTCTGAAGCATGAGATTGCATAGCCTGATTTCCTGTTAACACTCACCAATACTTCCCCATTGCCACACTTGACAGTACTTTTATCAAATTGTTCCTATATTAAGTATGTGCTTGATGGAATTCTTGATTTGACAACACTAAGAAATAAAGCAGAGATCTCTCCTTAATTTT
The DNA here is from genome assembly GCA_013400575.1 of Peucedramus taeniatus. NCBI lineage: Eukaryota > Metazoa > Chordata > Aves > Passeriformes > Fringillidae > Peucedramus > Peucedramus taeniatus. The sequence continues at coordinate 57,555 of WBNO01017286.1, forward strand.
TTTTTCCTTAATCACATAAAATACAGGTTTATATAGACACAGCAGGGTAATTTCCTACAGAAATTTGAAAGGAACAAAACCAATTTCAAGACTATTGTATAGCAAGTTCCACTTCTTGCTGGCATTTCCAAGAGGTGATGATGGTTCTTGGGATTAGTGGTACTACATGAGGCAATTCTCCTCGAGTCTGTCACACAGTATGCTGCAAAGAGGTGGTTACCCAGAGAACAGCAACACAGATGCTAAGGTTACAAAAAGAAATGCCTTTTAGAGATGTTTTCAGTGCAGATGCAAGACAGGGAGGTTGCACAACTCCAGCTAATCACCCAGGACACAAGTGAACTGTAACTAGTGACAGCATGAGAAAACAGGCAGAGAGGTCAAATATTAAATGATGCCATATCAAATGATTCTGGCTCTAATGGATATAAGAGGAGGATAAGAAACAATTTACCAATTATTTTAAAGCCCTCTGTCTGTTTTGCAATCATTAACCAGGTAGTCATTGTAAAGAGCTGATGATGTAAATGAACCACCCATTTTGCAAATAGGAATGTGACTCTTACTATCACAGGCAAGGACAAAGATTCAGAAACAACTGTCCCAGTTTTACACTCAACCCAACAGGTTTTCACATCAAACTTTTGCTTGTAAAAAGGTAGAACTCTTAAGAATATGTTGGGTTAACCCACATCAGCTGAGTATTTTACAAATCTCTGAGGTTGACAAATTCACAGCTATAATTTTAAACAGCACCATAATTAAAGGCAAACAGCAGGCAGACAATGTGGATTCAGGGCTCTATTTGCTATTTTTTTCCCTATGCTTACATGTTTTAGCTTTGCAGGATACTCCCATATTTAGAGAAAGATTAACACATTATTTTGCCCCAATTATGAAAGGAACAGCACTAAAGTAGGTCAGTGCCATTTATTAGAAATGAGTGTTTTAGTGAAAACAATATATTTATCTTGTTGCCCTTAGAGGAAAAATATCTACAGATTTTAATGGAAAAAAGACACTTTTCTACTAGATTAGATTTTGAGCATAAATTTATTAAAAACTTTCCTTTTTTTTCTTAACCTAGAAAGCGCCCTTCTTGAACCATAGAAACTAAACAAACTTCCTCTCTGAGCTATATGGTGTTAAGAAACAAACTAACAACAATCTTTCCCTTTATACAGTAACAATATTTCCTTTCATACAGCGTGAAAAGAATAAGTAGAATTAGATATGTGACTTTTATAAGTTTATGAGTTGTTCCCAGCACAGATTCAGGGCTTTTCCTCCCTGTGCAGCACAGCAGAGATCACCAGGACAGGCCCAGAGGCAGTAGGTGACTGACAGGGCACACTGAAGATGAGCCTGACACTCAGAGATATCTCTACTGAAAATATTTCCACTCAGTCTGTATCAGGCAGCAAGTGAGGTATAAACAGAGCAAAGACAACTCTTTAAGTAGCAATGCACTTATTTTCCAGCCTGCCCACCCTGCCTGCTCCCTCCATTAGAGCACTTTGCTGTGCTCCAGGAGCTCTCCTGAAGGTAGTTACATTTATGAACTGTTTGCTCTCTGCTCGCCTTGCAGCCAGCACGGCACAACCATCACTCACTGCAAGGGAAAGGGAACCTGGGGAAGAAAAACAGCTCTCCCCAAATGCCCTCATAAATTCACAAGGAGAAATAACTGTGCAGCACTACCCAAACCCTTTAGTTTTATTAATGGCAGGAAGGCAGTATTTCTTTCCAATAAATCTCCTCAGCTTCATCTATCGGTTGAAATGGAAGATGCTCCATGTTGGACAGTCCTACTTGCCTCGTTATTACAACTCCTGCAAAATATTAAATCATGTAATCTGGTTCACAGGACTGCCTGTGGCAGAAATACGCTCTAGGAGAACAAATAAGCAATGTGGGAGTTTGAGCACCAGCAGTGTTCCCTGAAAGAAGGGCTACAATGCAAGTGTAGCTATGATATTCTGCACTGGCTGATACTCCTGCCCTAAACCAGTCTTTAGAACGTGCACTGCTCAAGCATTTGTTTGTTGTTTTTTTCCAAAGAGTGTAAACAGGTTACTGAAACATGGAACATGGTGTTGTTATCAAGAACCTCACAGTTCATTTTTTTTACTACAGATCTCTAAGTGGGAGGTTCCTTTTGATGTTTTTTGCAAAATCTGAGAACAAGCTTGCAGCTCTCCAATGTGCTGCACAGGTTTTGTTCTGCTTTCTTCCCTTTCCCACCAAGGAACATACTCTCCTAAAAAATGTCTTCATTATTTTTTTTTTCCCTATTAGAGGAGGCTGCAGGAGACAGGATGGAAATGGCATCAAAACACATTTTCCACAAGAATTATGTGAAGTCCACCCTGCACAGCTTAACATTTTTAATCACTCCTAAGCACATAGCTTATGTGAGGAACAGAGATAAAACGATGTGTTTACTGAATGGTGGCAAGCCAAAAAAAGCACAAACCGGATGAACAAATACTCAAGTATCTGCTTAATTACAGTTAAATATAGGAGAACTTGTATAATTTCAGCCTTTAATACCCGCACCTGGCACTACCCACTTCTGAGCTTTGTGTGATAAGCACTCCAAGATCAGCTTTCAGATGGCCCTGGAAATGGGAAAATGGAATTCATGAACCGTGTGGATGGACCAGCCGCTGGCATGACAATATCTCCTACAACAGTGATGGTGCTGATATTGATCTACCTACTTTTGTACTACTTCATTATATTTGATTAAATGTTATGACTCAACATTATGGCCAGATTCTGGATACATGGGAGCTTCTGCAGGGGGTTTCTACATCTGGAATAATCTCTTTCTCATCACTGAATTTCAGGTCACTTTAAATACAGGGGATACAGGCCAGTGATGTTTTTCACATGATAAAAAAATTATAAAAACCAAGAGAAGGTAAAAAAGACATTGTGAAAACAGCAAAACATAATTGTATGATAGAAGAACTTTGAAAAGTTGATTTTTAGGTAAACTAGAGGCAACTAATTTACTAGTACATAGTACAAGAAACATATCGTTGGAGAGATGGCAGCTGGGATGAAGCATGCAGGAAGAAGTTCCATTTTTTAACAGGGATTTGCAATTGATGATGGGGACACTACAATGCATACAAGGTCACCTCACTTGTCACTGGAATGGAGATGCCTGTAGAGTGGAAGGTAGTTACTGATTAAGAGCAGATAACAACATTATAAAAAAAACAACTTTGAGCAATGGATTTCAAAAAGCTGTAAGGGGGAATTTTAGGTAGGCAGAATGTAATTATCCATTTGGAACTCAGCCACATACACATAACTCTGAACTCTATGTTTGCTGCCAATCTAAATAGCCCCACATCCCCACCATTTGCAGTGGCAGGACTGCTAGCTAGGCAGCTCACAGATTAAGCACCACGTACCTTGTGATCTATTTGCAGGATGGCTATAGCGAACCCTGCTGTCTGGGAAGCACAAAGCCAGCAAAAAAGCCAGAAAAGTATCAGGCAGCATGACAAACACTCTGTTACTTTGAAGTCAAGGGCCGGTCCCTTTTCACTCACTAGAGATGCAAAAAGTTATTTGTCACACCAGCCTTATTGCAAGCAACTGCAGCCATCTGGCTTTCCTTCAAACCTCCCACCCAGACAGCTCCTCTGTGTGGACAGCCCCTGGGGAACCTCACATGTTGCTGACAGCTCCAGCAGATGGGTGCTTTCTCCTCCCTCTTCCTATCTGCCTAAATCCCTGCTTTGACTCACAGTAGCTTTCTGTTTCCAGACATGCTGCTGAAGCTGGAAACAAGTGCCAAGTGAATCAGATCTTTTCAAGACACACTCTAAACTATGTTCTCAGCACTTAACAGGCCATCTTACAATCCTCTTGGCGCATGCTCTCCGTCTGTTTTCCTGCAACTGCTGGATTCCCCACACTGTGCTATTCATCAGAAGAGACAGCACATTATCCATGTTAGCCACGTGGGCTGGAAAGCAGCCCTCAGAGCCCATCCAGATCACCTACTCAGTGCTGTAGCCAGGATGCTCTTTTCATCCAGCATATCAAACACCATTTCAGAGAGCAACAGAGTAGACTTGGAGCAAGAAAAACTGTCCCCAGATCCTGAACTGTTTTTCTTCCTGATAACTAGACAGAGCATAAATGATTTTTGCTGGTTTCTGAGCACTTTGTCTTTCAAGGAATGGTTAGAGCTTAAAGAATAGTAGTAAACCCCAGAAATTCATAAGGGAAAATACATGATACACTGGGAGCATGTTTCTTGCTATCCAAATTAGAATTGTAGTTGTATCATTTACAAACATATAAGATTTATGTATTCTCCTTAATTTCCTGCTTCAGGGGATGAACCTGTTCTGAAGTGAGAGCTTGAAAGGGAACTCTTGCAGGTTTATGCCCTGAGCTGTTGAATTTAGTGGCACAGAATAATTTACACTAGCCAGGACCCCTAGAGAGCCAATGTCCCACACAAGAGCAGGGCAAACTTCAGAGGCAGATCAGGTTGCTCTGAGCCTTGTCTACTCAAGTTCTGCATATCTCCAGGGACAGAGGCACCACAGATACTTCTTAAAGAAATTAGGAGACACAGACCAGAGGTCTCATAAGGGTACCAATTCTGATGTGTAATGGCAAACGTTCTAGAGAAATACTGCCAAAATATCCACATTCATATCCTAATCTTCCTTCAGGTAAAAGGAAAGGTGAGAGACTTGCAAAGGATGATTTGAGAGAATCTGAGATAATACAAAGAACCTGTCTCTTGTAATTACGTAAACTGTCTTGGGAAATAAGTGTACAAGGTCAATGCTTTAAATTAAGTATCTACCATCAGAGATGCAAATATCCAACAAGGGAGAAACAAAAATTTCTTAAGTATCCAGAAAACCTTGGAAAAATAGCACCATCCAGTATTAGGGTAGCACTATGGATGTCCAGAGTTTAAACTGATGAACATATTTAGAAATCTCCCCAAATTCAGACTGCCCTCCTTGTTCCACACAACTGAGCCAGTCAGACACAATATAAAATGCAAGTGTTTTCTAAGAGGTGGGCATGACCTGAAAGCTACAGCCTTTTATTCAAGTAACTTTTTTTTCTTCTTAGAGCCACTTGAAATTGTACTAAGATAATAGAAAAAGGGTAGGGGAAGGAATAAAGTATTCTTTCTTCTCTCTGCATTGTAAAATCCACTCATGCTCCAGAGAGAATAAAGGGCAAACTTTTCTGCAGCCACATATGTCTCTAGTTTGTTATGGGTAGTGTGGCCTAATTTTTAATTACAGTTTAATACATGTTTAGGGCTGTTAACCTAATTAGCTGCTGCATCAGAAGTGGGACACCTGCATTGTTTCCAACACAAAATAGTTAAGCTATAGTAGAATGATTCAGAGAAGTTTTGTTGGAGTCAAGGATTTAATCAAAATGAATATTCAGGAAATTATGACACCTGTTTTCATTCAGAATTTAGCTGCAATGCTTTTAATACAGCTCCTTTGACAACATTTTAATTTAAATAAACCCAGCCTTTTTAAAATTGACTGCTAAATTTTTAAATGTGAGTTTAATTGGAAGCTCAGTTAATGGACACGACTAATCTGGAATCATATATTCAGATCAGGATATTACAAAGAAAAATGGTCAGCAAAATCAAAACTATAAATTTTTCATTAAAACCATAGCAGATATGTGAGAACTCTGTGTGATGGCTTTGAGGTGGTTCCATCTTCTATTGCAACACATTTCTGGGGTACTGCAGTAAAGATTGGTGACTCCAGCCTCATGAGAGAAGGCTGTGAGAGATCCAACCAGACCAATCCTCTGTAACTAAACTGCATCACAGAGGGTGAGCTGTTCCCACAGGACTGGTGGTAAGGACAAGGATTAAAGGGGGAGCTAACTCCCCACACCCCAATAAGTGTCAAATAAATAGTTCAGTGGTTATAGGCTGTTATTTGACTGTCAGCAAACAAGAGCTACAGCTACACTCAGGCATATTGGATAAATTATTCAAACTACAGCAGTACAACTCTCATCATTTCCTGGCAGAAATCTTTTCCCCTGCTCCTTGACCAGCCCCCGTTAGTCAAGCAGAAACTAGACATGGCCATCTCAGTGTGTTCTGTGCTTTGCCTCCTCATGCCCACCATATCACTGAGGGAAATGAACTAATTTTTTTAGAGAGCCCATGTTGAACAACTGTGATGGCAAAGTTAGGCTAATGAGAGCAAGTAGCCATAATGTAGTTATGTTACATAGTTCACTTGGAAGAACTGCTATCAAGTCCACTAAAACGAACAATGTCCATGTCACTGAAGAACAAACAATAAATACAGAATGCTGTGCTCTGTGATTTTCTGCATCAGTTATTCCAGCTGCTATATATGAGTAGATTTTATTTAAAGGATGGGACAAATATTTGAACAGGCTAACTGGCAAGGAAGCAAAGCCTTATAGAACATTTTCATTTTCAGACTCCTGGTTGTAAAGCAATATATTCTTTCAGCAGCCGACACTGCCAGAAAAGTCGATTTAGTTTTTTATGTGAGCATTCAAATGCAAAGAAAGACTTGTAGCCAGGCAACACATTAGAACAAAAAATTGCTAGTGGCACTGCAAGAGAAAACTCCCAAAGCACTCTATTCACATTTACCATCCAGAGCCCTAGAAGTTCAAGCTTGCTTAGGTCACTCTGAACGTGGCTGGACAGGAGCTGGTGTTTAAATACCCAGGAACAGGAGTGTTTGTCAGAGTGGCAGCAGCATTTGGCACAGCTGTCAGTCTGTGCTGGGGATGAGCTCCAGATGTTACAGGTCAGGCTCAGAGCTGAGTGGGAGCTCACAGGGCACCTGCAGGGCTGTCCCTGGCTGTGGCACAGGTGGTGGTTTCAGCAGAGCTTACTGCCAGACATTTCAGGAGATCAGGAAACTATAACTGAAGCCTTCTTTTCAAGTGTTCTTGGCAACGTGTGGCTGTTGCTGGGAAACTCTGAGGCAGATTTGCAACAGAGCCCAGGATGGAGTCTTGAGTTCCTGACAATCTGCCACTTTTCCAAGGAAGATTTTTCTGAAGAAATATGTCCTACCTTAGCCATTCACCATAATTCACATGACAGCAGCCCAAGTGTGATGAGAAGAAAGTTAAAACAGAGAAGTTGAGTTTTCAGCCACTGCTGAAACACTTTCTAAGAAACAGGTGGTAGAAAATGCCCTGTTAGAGATCACTCAAAATACCCCCCCTGCTGTTTTCCATAAAGAGAACAGAAAACTGAAGATATATGGGAAAGTAAGACACAGAATGGCTGCAGCAGCTTTCCTGACTTTTTCCCGCTTTTTCTATGAAACCTGTACTCCCTAATAGCCCGTCCAGTTCTCAAACTCTTCAGATGCAGAAGAGCAGAGGAAGAAGGTGCTTCTGAGCAATGAAAGTGAACTTGAAAGCAGGTTAATCTTAGGAACGGCTGCCACTTCATTTTCCTGAGCATCTGTCAAGGCATTCATCCATGCTACTCTGATGCACAGAACTCCCTTGCTCTGGAATGTGTTAACACAAGGCTCAGTAATGGCCCTCTTAAGCGAGAATTCCATTGCACATGGTGTATAAAGGAAGATGACAACAGTGACACTCGTTTGGTTTTCTGACACGAAGATTTGTGTCTCAGTGGATTTATATCATACATGGACTCTGTTCATCCTCCTGGGAAGAAAGACTATCTTTTCTCATGTTATCCAGTATGACTTTACTCACGCTTTCTGATTGAAATAACTCAAAAAACAATCGCAGTTTTACAGATACAGATGGAAAATGGCACTTGGGAAAAATGCCAGGTGAGAGGGACCAATCTGATTTTTATTTATGCCTCAGCATATGTTCTGTTCTCACAGGGGCTGTAGATTCCCTGTCCCCTGGCAGTTTCTCCTCAGGCAGGGAAAGCCTCCAGGCCCGGGCTGTGAGTGACCCCTCATTGCCCGGAGGCCCGCGGAGAACGCACGGGAAATGAAGCTGCGGGAGGAACCTTCGCACATAAAAGCAGCGAACTGTGACACAGAGGAGCCATTTGTGCTCTGGGTTTCTTGGAGGGCTCAGGGGCTCGCTTGGAGGGTCAGCTTGGCCCTTCTCCGCCCCGCCGTGCTTCCCGGGCCCAGCCGCCATCGCTGCCGGCCCGCACCTGGCCAGGCCCACAGCGCCAGCAGATGGGAATGTTTCAAATTAGCAGTTCTCTTAGCCTGTTTAGAGAAATTGGGATTTTATTCTCAAGTGGAAAAATTGAAATCTTAAATTAGGAGAAAAATCTCAGGCTCCCTGCTCAGTTCTCCCACAGTTTAAAAATTAAAGGATTTTAAAATCCACTTCATATTCTCAGTCCTCATCTGTGAAACCCCCTGTGGGACATACTGCAGCAGAAAGAGGCAGCAATAACTTCAGGGCCTCTGTGTCTATTTGGCAGCCAGTGAACTTGTCAACACAAGGAGATTTACCATGAAGCTCTAGCAATATAGCCTATTCTGGCATAATTATTGCATAATGATTTTCTTTGACTATTTCACAGGAAAAAACATCATGTTCATAGCTAATGATATTCTAGCCTTTATTTCAGTCACAAATGCCAAGTTAGGAACAAGCCAAAGTAAAATTTAAATTAATATTTCTTAAAATGCTTATCCATCTTCTTCACCTCTTGGTAGAAGTGGAATTTTTTTATAATCTCTCCTCTGCATTGTCTCGTACTTCTCTGTACTAGTAAAAGCCATCTTATAATACTAAGATGTATTATACTACTTATATAAGCAGTATAATACATCTCAACATTAAGGATTGGGTTGCCTTTCCTATTTACCACACGGAGGATGTACCAATACTGTGCCATTTTGACCTTCACATCTTCCCCCTTTTCCAAGCATCCAGCTAAAACAGCCTTGCAGGATGTTCCAAAGCCACTAAACGTGGGTTCTAACAACTTGGTTATAGCAGTAGCAGGAATGTGGTCTCCAAGCTTTCTAGGACACAAGTAATTCAGAAATTTTAAGCAGCTCATTGAATTGCACAGAGAAGATGTGTTCCCTGCAGGAAGCAGCACTGTGAAGGCACAGAGACATTGCCTGCATGGACACATTTCTGAGTGCTCTGCAGAGCCAGCCCTGCCCAGCAGCCCAGGCTGGGCCTCAGGGATCCCACAGGAGCAGGTTCCTGCAGCTCTCCCTGACTGTGTGGATGAAAAACACTTTGCAATCCCCATGTTTGGTGTTCAGAGCTGCTTCTCAAAGTCCAATCAGACTCAGAGCAGACACCCACGATGCCTCCTTGTGCCTGTCATCACAGGACAGAAATTGCAATTAGATGCAGAAGTGAAGGGAACCAACTCCTTTCTATTCCAGTCACACACAGCTCTCCTATGAAACAGACCAAATGCTTGAACATTGTCTCAGATGCAAGCAGGAAGGGCAAGCTTAAAGATGTTTTTTTGACCTTTTCTATCTCCATAAAATACTTTAGGCTAAAGCCCAAACATCAGAATTAGTGTATATTCTTCCACTGGTACAAGAAAGAGCCAGGTAAAGGTCTCATCTCAGTTACCCAGGCAACTGCAAACAGCAGAGCCTGCTCATGCTCATTAGAAATTTTTTTTAAAAAGCATTCAGTCCTGGAGTCTGCAATGCTTCCAAGTGATTATATTCATATGGTGCATATATGCTGCAAAAATAGCTTCATTTTCTGCCAGCCAAATTAACCATGAAAATGGACCAGTTTAAGAATGTAATTATTATAGACTCATTTGGCAAACTAGACAGGCAGTGTTTCCTCAGCCTGGGCAGCTCTATCTCCTGGGATTTCACTTGCCTGAGGGTTTTGTCAAAGAGCAAAGGCAGCTGGAAGCAGGTACTGTGCAGGGAGGGCAGGTAGGCAAGGAGAGCTGGGGTGGAAGGGGCTCTTTGAACTTCACATCTGCAAACAGACTGCTGCAAATCTTCAGCAAAAGCTCAGAAAACTGTCATTGTTGCAGTGAGAAAGGGATAAAGCTCCCATACTGAGAGCTGAGATTCAGAGCTTAAACAACTATTGAAATGATCCAGACAGCCCCATCTGAAGCATGCTGTGAGGAGGAGGAATCTACAAATGCTGAATTGCAGTCAGTGGGTGTAAGGCACCACACCTGGGAAGTGTGAGAGGAAAAAAGGTGTCTGGTTCCAGAGTAGAAACATATTTGCTGTTCTGGACCCCAAGACACCTGAGTTGCAATAGGCCGGACTCAGCTGGGGTACACTCAGTTTAACCACTCAGCTGTTGTGAGCAACCCTGCTGAGCCACCCATGAGCAGGACTGGAGTTTAGTGTAAAGAAAAATAAGGCTGGATTAGTTTTTATTCAATTTTTTTTGGTCTCTCTGCTAATGGATGGAAAGAAGGCCACATTATGTATGCTGCTCAAGTACTGCAGATGAATTTCTGTAAAAAGTACAGCATTCTGGAAAACCACAGAGAGACTTCCAGGCTCCTGCCTGGCCAGATAACACCACACACATCTCAGCAAGTGAAAAACCAAAAACCAACCAAGAGACCTCCACTATTGCACCATGTTATGGTAGTGATGCACTCCTGAAGACCCCTTCTATAACCTGAGGGTGACTGTTATGAAAAGAATGGATGTAATTAGGAAAGATTTTTTAAACTTAGATGTTGATAAGACATTTCATTTCCTCTACCATAAAAAGAAGTAATAAACATTAAGGCACAATGAGATCTGGGAGCATGAATTCATTCTTTAGATGAGGCTTGAAAGATAGCAACATAGAAAGCTTATAAAGACTATTTTTGGATGGCACAAAAGCAAGGACAAGTGTGGGTTTTTACCATTTGGAGGAGAAAAAAAGAAGACACCTCAAGAGATATAGTGGCAATAAGTCAAAGCAGGAAAACAAGAATAGATGAAACAGACAGAAAAAGTGAATAATAGCTGTGGGGAATGTTAGCCAGGGCACTGCCAACTGATGCTTCACTTTTTGTCTGTCATCTGGAGTGATTGTCACAGAAGCTGGTCACTATTATCTTGACTACAGACATTTTCTCTACAGGAGATTAATCAAGCTGGACATTTTAATGAAATACCTTTGGAAACAAAAAAGCTATTTTTTATTATTTTTTCATAAAGAGATTATAACTTGATGAGGATCTTTCAAAGTGTCTGACTGTTTTCTGATGTAACACACATATAAGCTGTACATATATATCTTTAATATAAGAACAATTTGTTAAAAAGATTAGTATAAATTTATATGAAAATCTTTGTGTTTTTTTTTATTTATTTTATTTTTAATGGAAAGAACCTGTAATTTCCTGTCAAATATTCTCTGTTGGCAATTATTGTACCTATATATACTTTTTGTCTTTCATGTATTATGAGCTAGGTGGAAAAAAGAAGTCTCTTACATCAAAGTACAAATATAAAGATAGGTTTTAAAAGCCTTACAAAGGGGATGGTTTAGAAAACATTCTCATGTCCAAGCAAGGCAGGAGTTATTAAACCTTACATCTGGAGTCAGGAAAGAATGGCTCACTTTGCAGGAAGAAGATGAAAGCCTCAGCAGTTAACAAAGATACTGTAAATAATAAGTACCTGTTATTGCCTGTAAGGACATAAAGAATTACAAGTGAGTGGCTGCAACAGTGACTGTGCACTGGCCAAAACCAGCACATTGTGTTTGTCATGTCTTTTCCATCAGCCCCTCAATGCTTTTCCTGTTGATGTTAATCCCACTGACTGTTGGCACAGAACAGCTCTGTGTAAACACTCGCTTCTGAGACAGCAACTTTCATGATTCAGAGAATCTCTGACTTCCACTTTTGGGAAAAGCTGATTCACATTCCTTCTGGTGTGCTGACTGCACCTTCTCCCAGGCCAGTTCCATTCACTTCTGAGGTGGCTTTATCTACACAACTCAATATCCTCAGGAACATGAAGGGTGAAGTGCAGCTGCTTTTCTGCAGAGCAGGAGCATTCACCATCTGCTGAACTGTTTTTCTGTGCTTAGATGGGAAATATAAATCTAGCCATTTGTTTATACATTTAACTTCTGCAAGCATTGGAGGGATTTCTGCCCATTCAAAAGAAGAAGAAATCTTTGACATAATTAATACTCTTTCTACTTTTAAATTAAATGTAGACTTTCACTCAAATGAAAAATAGAACTCTAAAATTGATTGGTGGGGTCACCTGAGGAATTTTTCCAACAGCAGAAAAGGTTTGTTGTATAAAGATATTTGTTCCAATTCAAGAACTAATGTACAGACAGACCCTCCATCTACCACTGTATACAGCATTATCTATCCTACAAGAAACTGAACACCTTGTTTTTTAATCACGTCCAAGTACCCCAGCTTCTAGAATTTTCACACTCAAAGTCAAAAGCTGCATAGCACACAGTACCATTAACATTCTTTTATGTCTCCAAGTCTCAAAGTCAGGATCTTTAGCCAAAGAAACTATACTACAATATTTATGAAAACTTCTCTTTATTTATTAAATATTGAATTGATTTAGATTGCCAGAAAATAAGAGTCTACTGAACTTTCCATTTATTCCAGTCTAGATTTGATCCATTGCTTTGTGTGACATAAGCAATTAATCTTGCTAAAACCCCTGTTTAAAGGTTATGACAGTGCACAGAACACGAGAGAACTTGCAATGTCATTACTGACAAAGCTGCAACCTTCTCTTGTTGTCATCTTATCAAATAATCTCATTCTTGTTTAAATCTTGGCCTGAGTTACTTAAAATGACACTTTTCCATTGCCAGTGACTGAGTCAGCCAGTAATTGCTGCTCAAAATAATATAAATTCATAAAAGTAAATGATAGGAGATAGTTATTTTTAACATGTTTGACTTGGTTCCTGAAATATCACTCAGTGACACAGAATAATAACTCATGGAAGGGTGAACCAGCTGGAAAGCTGGAGTGGATTTACTCATGGGATTGACAGCACTGCAAGTGACAACACAAGAGGCTCTGCTGCCTCCTGCTTCCTTCTCTCCACTGCTGCATGCAGATTTACACAGGACCAATCAAAACACTCACTGTGCAGGTCAGGTAGGTGCCAAAATCTGTTCAAACATCTGGAGACCTTGAACGGTTTTGTGAGGGACACATGAGATGAAATGGCAAATTTCTGGGGTTGGTCATGCTAGTTTTCATTTTTCCATCTAACCAGAATTTTAAAACAAACTTTCAGAGGAGAAAGAGTTAAACATTTTAACTTTCAAGTATCTTTTCTCCAAAGCACAAGCTTGCAGATACACAGGTACACTCCTAATAACAGTCAGATGTAGCAGAAGAATAAGAGAGACCGAATTTCTGTATCAGAAAGACCATGACCCCAGACCAAATTGAGTTTTGTAGTTTTTACAGAGCCTGTTGGCCACTTACATAAATGAACTTTCCATTAGTGGCAGCTTGAGGCTTAGCATGTTCTCACATGATCATACAGCTGGATCAATGCTCATGTGGAGAAATCCCTGTCCCTCAGGCACTCGCTGCCTGCTCTGCTGTTTTATAGCAGCCATGACCCTTCTGAGCCACCACAGACCCTGAGGGTGAAAGCAGTGCAGCCTTACAGGAGCTGAGGGGAACCAGATACCAATGCAGCTGCCAGTGATGCTGAAGCTGACACCAGTGACAAGGCTGTGTTTAGTCTGGGGAATGCAGACTCCCTCAGGGGAGCCAAGGGACACAGAAGTGTTAGAAACTGGTTTAAACACAGGTACAGGGTCTGGGCATCCCTTTGGGGGGGCCTTTGCTGGGCCATGTCACCCCCTCTGCTGTCCTTCACATGGATTTCTCCTGGGTGAAGGGGCCCCTCAGCTGAGCTGCTCTGCACAGCTCAGGATGGATTTTCACTGCCTCTCACCAGAGGCTTTTTCACCACACACCCAAAATCTCCCCTCACCCTTTGGTGTGAGGATCTGTGCCAGCCTGGCAGCTGATGGACCCAGGGCTGTGCTCCCCACCCTGAAGCTTGATCGCTCAGTGAATGGATTCTTCTTCCCCAGCCCAGACCTGAGTCACTTTATCTTATTCCATCAAGAAGCAGTGCAGGGCCTTAGGGTGTGGTGGTCTTCTCTGCAGCTTTCATACAATTTTGCTGTAATAGGCAAAAGTCATTAATGAACATGTTTTAGCCATTAATTATAACATTTCAGTCTCTGACAATAAGGTACAAGTCTACCCTTTGAAATGAAATTCCAAACATGTTAATAAAGTTGCTGAGCAGAACTGATAGCTGGGAACAAAAAGGTTAAAAAAAACCCAAAAAACCCAACCCAAAACGTCCAAAAAACCCAACAGCAAGAAAAAGATCTGAATGGTCAAGACATGAAACGCTAGCAAGACTTGATTTACTTACTCTTCACACAGCCATTGATTTTAACACAACATTTTAACTCTGGGCACTCATTGCCAGCTTTTTCTTTGCCTGAAATGGTTCCAATTCAATGGGAAGGAAAAACTATGTATTAGAAATTAGAAGACTTTTAATTACTGAAATATGAAGAGAAGGAGTAAGCTTCTAAGTTCTGGAGATGAATATATTATCTCTCTGTTATCTTTTTTGTCCCCAGGGTGATGGTGCAATCATGAGGACATATACTCTTGTTCATTAACTGTGTCTTATCCCCAGGGATGCCTGCTGCCAGTACTGGGAAGATCAGTATAGCACTGTAATGCCTGCACTTGCTGTATTTGGGAGATCCTTCCTAGTTTTCACTTTGCCACAGGACTGTGTATGACCTGCACTTGTTTGTGATGTTTTTTAACCTGTCTTAAGTGCAAGATCTTTTGCCATTTCATTCATGGCACAGCAAGCCCCTCTGAATCTTTCCAGTGCCAGTCAGAACTTGAAAAGACAATTTTTTCCACTAAGAAGTTGCTTTCCACAATTCCACCATCATTTATCTTCAATTAATATCCTGTTAGTGTAAGTAGTATTATGTTACAAGATCCAGAGACTACCGAGCGCGTCCCTTTTTTCTCAGTAGTACATTTACTTGCTTTGGAAAAGGTATTCTGCATTTCTAGATCAAGGAACAGCTGTTTCTCTTCATTAATCAATTATTTAATGAATAAGTATGTGATATGTCAAGAAGGAGTTCCAAGTACATGATGGCCACAACAGGAACAGTTGGTTCTGGGACACTTTGTTGCTTGTGCCTGTGCGGCTCTGGCTTTTCAGAGCTTGGTTTGACTGACACTGAGCTCAATTCTGTATTAGCAGACAAAAGCCAAGGACTAAAGCCAGCAGAGTCAGACATATTTCAGTTTGCACTTGTACATCTACCTCTGCTCTTGACAGACATACAGAGAATGAGCTGACTGACCTAGTTAAAGTTGCCCAATTAGCTGAGTGAATGACAGAATCTGAAAAAAGTGAAAAAGAGCAATATTCTAAGGAGGGAACTATCAGGGACTCTGCTGAGAGTAGGGAGAATCTCCCTACTTATGATGAGACCAAACTCAAGTTTCCAGTCCTGTTATTTATACTATTTCCTATAGGAAATTTAACAATGCAAGTGAAAAGATAAGCAGTAAAAGGTACTTTAATTCCCTGTGTATGAGACAGTTTGTACCCATCCTCAAAGAACAACACTTCTTTCTGACGCTATTATAAACCACATTAACTGGAAAACAAAACAGCAAAACCCTAACCAAGCTCATATAGATTTTTTTAATATTAAGAAAGAAAATACTAAGTTTTTCAGCCATATGCTTAAAGTGTATTTGCCATATGGTATCACCTTCTGTGTTACTTGGAAAACAAATACATTTACCTTCTGTTTCCCATTATTATCCTTAAGAACATAAAGGTGTGACTTGAAGACAGCAGAAGAAAAAATAATGAAAATACATAAATAATAACAACACACTGGTTCAAGAGACTGGACCAAATTTAATTATACTGATTTGCTTGGACAGAAGCACTACAAAGGCAGCAGAACACTGTGGACTTAGCAGAACATATTAAAGCACAGGCTCTCTCATCACATCAGCCAAGTCAGTTATAACTGCTTTTATGCTCCTCAAGATTTACATGCCTCTGAGAAAAAGCCTGAGCACGACAAATTATTAATACATTCAGAGCAATCTTAGTGTCTCATCCTCTCGATGAAATGGCCAGAAACTGCAAAGGAATATTTACTCTTCAGGATTTGGGCAAAATGACAGAGACTGCACAGGGGACAAAACAAAAACCCCAGCTGGAAAAAAAAAAATTCAGTGGAGCCCCTCTTTTCTGCTATTAGAATTCTGTAGCCAAAGCAATCAGAAGCATCAGTGCCATGCCACTCAGTCCTGTCTGGCGGTCAAAGAGCATCGTCAGGATTTCCTTATTACCAGGCTCTAATGTTGCAGCATTTATGCTTGTGATTAACTATTATTATAGTAAAAGGTTGTACAATATCTCCCACTGATACTGATGCCAAATAAGCAATTAAGAAGCAAAGGTTAGAGTCATTGCTTTTGACCAGCTGTAAAAGTAGATCATAGCTAGTGGGATAATAATTCTTCAGCAAGGGACATGCTCTGGTCCCTCCAAACCTTTCCTTCATGGTTTGCATGAGAGTGATGCTGCCCAGGTAAATAATTTTCTCCTATTCCAATCTCTCTTAAAAAAAAAAAATCTAGCCTATAGAATTTTGTATATGCTAAGATCAAGTTCCTTTTTGTATTTACCACATTTGCCTAGACCAATTATTAATAATTTTAGGACAACTCATGACACCACTGCAGTGTGGACTATATGGGTTATTTTGTGTTTTTTTCAAGCAAATAAGAGTCTGTGAGCAGAAGGGATTTTTTCTGATAAAGATTCTGAAAACAAGAGAACAGGAAACCAGGTATAAATCACAAGCTATAATTTCTTCCAGATGCTACAAACCTATAAAATAGACTATACATCTGATAACTGGACAGATGCTTTGGTGTCCTGCAAGTCCTTACATCAGATGCCCATAGGTGAACAAATAAACAGATTTGTATCCCAGACCATATATCAAGACCTAAATAAGCCTCTAAAGCAGCAGAACTTCAGGCTTCTGATTGCTCTCAGCAGCAATGTGTCAGATTTTGCATACCAAAAGGAAAGGGCCTTGCAGTATAAATGATACAATTCCAGCATTTGCTGCAGCTTACACTGCTGAATCCCTTCCTCATGTGTTGCTGAAGTAGCTGAAGGGGTGACATTAGTGACCTCATGCTGCATCCTTGAGATTAGAACGTGCAAAACTGAAGCAATTCCCTGTAAGGACAGTCAGGACCTCAAAAGGGATGGATAGTTTAAAAAGCAGAGCATGTAGCATTTCTGGTAATAAGTTTTTCTCTTTCTTCCCTATATGTAACGAATTTTTTTCCCCCAGCCCTTTCCTCTGCCTGAAAACAGCAAAAAATGAGAAAAATAAGAACACCTCTAACTTTAAAGGGGAGAAGCATCTAACACAAAACATGCGTCTTGTCTCCAGTTCTCATTTCTTGAGAGGAATTTCTGGTAAAGGAGAGCAGAGGAGAATGACAGTAAGTTATATATCCTGGAATGAGAATTTTCAAAATTGCTGTAGAAAATTGATAATGTGATCCTTAACTTCAAGGTTCTGCAGTGTTGTGTTTGATTCAGTACTTACAGGTAGGACAAGCCAGTAATTTTACAAAGGTTTAGAAATGTTTCTTAATATGAACTCTGTGACTAAAACTAAACTCCAGAACAAGCAAGATCATTAAAGTAATTATGAATGTTGAGTGAACTTTACTGTCCTCTGACTGTTTGATGTGAGATTCTTCAGGCACAACTTAGCCCAAATGAGCTTGCTGTACAATGTATTTTCTTCATGGATATCCACTTCAGTCCCTTGTAAGGGTTACATGTTATTAAAAATCAAAGTGGGTTTCAACAAAACCTTTGCTACTCTCAAAGATTGTAATACTGTCAAGATTATCTCTTTGCCTTTCTATCAATTATGAAAATCAACAGAAGGGGAAAGTGTTATTTATGAAATGAACAGCTTTTAAGTACCTAGAACCTATGTGGCAATTTTTGCAATACTTATACATTCATTACATTCTTCACAATGACTATATTAAATTAAAGCACTAAACTCCATCTGCAGACAAATTCTTCAGGTGCCTGGGATTTCTTCATATCAAATACCCTGCAGGTGTGCAAATAAGCATTCACAGTCCATACCAGATGTCAATGTCTAATTAAAATTAAAATTTTAAAGGGCATGCTCTTGATGATATTGTTGATTTTCTGTACAGCACACTGCAGCTCCTCACTGCCTTCATGGAACAAAAAGATGTATTGACAGAAACTGCTGAAACACACAGTGCAATTACTACCAGTAAATCGGACTTTACACAGAATTATGAAAGTGTTAAATTAGACCCAAATATTGCCATTACCTTCTCAAGTACCCAAAGGATCTAAGAGTTGTTTCTTTGTCTCTTTTCTCTTGCTATGAGAAATTCAAGAACATTTAGTACCTAGCTCATGTACCCAATTAAGAAGATGATTGCTGTCATGGACAGCTGCATCAGTCTGGACCTTCCTCTTCTGATGGACCAGTCCTACAGAATCCCCTATCAATGATAATTTATGAGAATTCCAGTGTTTAAAATAGCAGCACCCACAACATAAATACTTCCAGAGGAAGGAGGCTGCTTTAGTACAGCATCAGTTAGCCAAGAGCAGGAAAATCATTGTTCATTATTTTCTAGATAAGTAATGAGCAAAGTCTGTCAAAGCCAAGGAATACTGTAGCCTAGGAGAAGAGCTCTCCTCTCCATCCTTAATACAGAAAATCCAGTCACATTTCCCCCTAGGGCTACATTCTAGATTGGAGTCACAGTTTCTTCTTTATAAAGAGCTTAGATACATAATGGTCTCTGAGCAAGTGTTCAACACCAAAATGTGTAACAGCTTGTGGATACACAAGTAGGAATCTCTTTAAAATTCTAGAAATACCTCTCTTTTTTCACCTTACAGAAAAAGACTCTTGCTTATACTACACATTAATGAAAGTTGCATCCAGATACCACAGGGGACCATGGTCTCAAGTGTCAATGTGGATATAAAAGAGTGTTATACCTAAGATCTTGTCTTTACAACAGAAATAACGGGCAAAGACATATGCATGACTTTCCAAATATAGATTAAGCACTGAGGGTCCTGACAAGGAGCTACTTCATAAAACAATAGAACCTGTGGGGTTGGTTATTCTACTTTCCCCTCTTCTTTTGCAAGTCTCAAATCAGGAATTTCTACTTAGTCTTTAGTTTTAACTAGCTATAGAGATAAGTCAAAACATGTAAAAAAAAAAGATGGATAAATTTTACAACTATTTTAGATTTAGAACAATTGAACAATCTGTATTTCAGAGCTCACTTGTGTCATAGTATAAGACATATGATTCTGAGAGGGGAGGTCATGGTTTACATAAAAGCATGACCTTTTCACCTGTACCAGTGTCTTTTTATAATCCTTTTCATGTTCCACTTAGCAAAGAGAAATGCTGTTACCATTTTAGAAGTTTGTCTTCAAGTGCAATACAGGGATTGAGCATTTTGAAAGCATCTTCCATATTTATGCAGTTCCAGGAAAAGAAAAAAACCCCACAGCAACGAGAAATAATTTTCAAAATAATTTTCAACATTACAAAAGTGTAAAATTTTGTTCTGGAGGTGAAGGAAGTGACAAGCACCAAAGCCTGTTCATTTTTCTTACAAGGAGGCCATTTCAAAGTTGGCTCCATCAATATAAAATACCAAAGAGAGACATTCAATAAAAATGCAGTTATGGTGTTAAGTTTTATATAGCAGCTGCTCCAATGTGCATTAAACACAATTATGGTATCAAGAGGCATTAATACTGTTTGCAATGTTTTGTGAGACTAAAAGCAATTAATTAAAAGGCAATATGGTGGCACATAATGGATTCTGGCTACTCGCCACCACGAGCAATAATGTATTTCATTGAAATAATAATAATAATTGCACAGATATTTTTTTTTCACTGGAGTGGAACTTTCCATCCCCTATTTACACATCAAGTGTTGGGTCAATGGGCATTTGAGAATCTTCTTTTATCATCTTGGAAAACACACATGCAAATACAAAACTAAAGGACAGATTTCACGTCAGCCAAAAATGATTACAAATATTTCTGCTCTCCTGCTTATAAGGGTAATAATTCTGGGCATTGTATTTCTACTGCATAAACAAATAAATAGTGACAAGTGCTATCAGAAAATGCCACCATGATTTGACTGGCAGAAGGTCTAGGCAGGCAAATGTAGAGAGTGCTCTGCAGACAGCCTTTTAATATAACTAATTTCTTGTTTATAAATTAGAATCATGGGTCATTAAGCTTTCTGTGATAAAACATAATGCTACCCAACTAGTCAACCAAAGCAATGAGCCATGAAGGTGAGATTATTTATTTTCCTAATTTCAGTTTGGAAATCTGAAAATAAACCTTGTCAACTAGCAGTGATTTTGTCCTGCATAGATCTGTGGTCATGTAATCCAGCTATGACATTCAAGATAATGTTTCCTTGGAAGCTACTTGAAAAAAGCCCTTCCACATTCTCTGTGCAAACCCTTCCACATTTGTTTTTACCTTGTCCTCATTATTTCATAGCACTTATGTGCTTTACTGAAGTACTGTACACCCACCTGAAGGACTGCAAAACATTCCCGGAAACAGCATGTGTGATGAGAAAAAAGGGTCTGTAGCCTTATCTGAACCTTTCTGCAACTTTGTCTTTCTTCCTTGTTCGATTATTTTCTTCCACTTTGTCTTGGGTTACAATGAAAGCTGTAACCGAAAGTATGTACTCTATTACCATTTACATAAGATGTTAAAATAGGTAGAGAAGTGTTTATCTTCATGATTCTGCTGTGATAACTCCCTCTGGGAGGCTATCACCTCTAATGGGCCATCAAGGTCCTCACTGCATGACTCACAAAATAACATCATCCCATTGTGAGATGCCCCACCCAGAGGGAGGAATCAAACATTCCTACTTGGATATGATCTGAGCCTTGGAACACCATGAGAGTACAACCACTGGATTCCCAGAGGACAAGAGCTCGATAACGACCACTGGACCTCCAGAGGAGGACCAGAGTTTACTGCAGGATCACAGCTTCAACAGAACGACATCTATCACTCCAACAGGACTGCAGCCACCGTTTAATTGGACTGCTACCACCACCCAGACCAACAGGGTGTCAGGTTGTATATTCTGACTTTTGTCAGTTTAAGCTAGTGTTTCTGTACTATGGCCTTCATTTTAATTTTCCTATTAAATTGTAGTTCTGATTTGGAATCTCTCACAAGATATTTGTGTGGAGTTAATTCCTCTCTCTGGTCTGCCCTCAAACTAGCACACATTTATACAGCTTACAACTGCCCTGAACTTCCCCTCTATGCAACCTTTGTGAAGTCAAGCTGGGCTTACAGCTTTTCAACAGTTTCTTTTCCTTCTAATTGCTTTCCTCATCTTGACATGATGACCTCATTCCTATTCTCTTACTCAAGGGACTCAGTGTCTTTCAAAAAGACTCAAGCTCTTCTATTACATCCTGTGGTAAAAATCACTTTAATGTCTAGTGATGCTTAAAACACATTTTGCAATTTTTTTAGAATCCCATTTCTCTTCTCACTTTCTGTAAATGGAATTTACAAGAGCAGTATGAAATGGTTTTTAAAGGACAAGCATAATGGTAGTTTTTTATTTTGCCCCAGGGTTTCCCAACATTTTTGTGCTTTTAATTATCAGCATCATTATTTTCCTCTTTCCTGACAAAATATTAGTTTTTATTTAAAATATAAT
This sequence comes from Peucedramus taeniatus, assembly GCA_013400575.1. Classification (NCBI taxonomy): domain Eukaryota; kingdom Metazoa; phylum Chordata; class Aves; order Passeriformes; family Fringillidae; genus Peucedramus; species Peucedramus taeniatus. The sequence continues at coordinate 79,443 of WBNO01017286.1, forward strand.
AGCTAAAAATGTTTACATTATTGATTTCTTTTTTAAAAATGCCTTTCTGGATACATTCAATAATAATGCTCCAAGTTCTACCCAGTCAGATAACTTAAATGAGGACATCTGTACTGAGTATACAAGGCTTGTCTATTCTCTTTATTCTTCATCAACTCATGCAGAATTCTTAAAAATCAGCACAAAACCCCCCCTGTGACAGAGGGTTGTGGCAGAAATTCCTTGCTGTGGTAATTCACCTGAACAAGACAATGACTAGAATTTATTTTTTCAGATAGTGTTTTTATGTACGAGGTGTTCCAAAGTAATTTATGAAGTACCAAGTTATAAAGCACAGCCTGGCAGAGCAGATACTGTGAACTGAAAGAACATTATATGCTTCTAAAGGCTCCAACATGTTTCGAAAATTGGGTATGGAAAACTAGCTGCTAAATTGGAAAAGCTTAGATCTAGTTGGAAAATGAGTTAAAATAGCAGAGAACATTACCAAGGGACTGCAGCAAGGTCTGGTGGATGAAGGATCATCCAAATCTCAGGAGAGGAATACAAAAGGAACTCCTAGTTTTACTATTTACCCAATTACCACATTATGGTGGCTGATAAGGCATATTCTACTGAACCATCAGACCTTGAATAAATACCATTTGGATGGTAATGTGAGCCTTGCAGTAATGTCAAGGGGTTCAGCAGTCTCAGCCTGTCATGGGAGCCTGGGAGAGACTCCTGACTCCATCCTGACTGCAGAGAAGTGCTCTCAGTGGCACTGCAGGGAAGTCTGTGCTAACCCTCAGAGAGCTTACTCCTGCCAGAGGATAATAAATATAAATAAATATCAGTGATAATAAAAGGTGTTTCGCCAACCAAAACTGAACTTCCCTGGAACTCTGCTCAGACCTGCCATAAGGAAAAAGCAGTGTGTTGATACATCTTGGTACATACATACACAGTCTCTCACACTGTTTTTAATCATGCTTCAATCATTTTTCTCATCTAGACCTTGAAACCTGAAAACAAGAGCATGCAGCCACACAGTTGAGATGTGACCATAGGTGGTAGTTCCAAACCAAAAGCCTCTCTCTCTTCTGAATCACCAGTCACAGAGATCTCTCCATGTCAGAAATCAGCTGCTCTCAAGTTTAATCCTTCTTGAAGATCATACAGTGGCAGGCACAGAGCAAACAGCAGGAATGTTCAGCAGCCAGACAAGCCCTGGTGACCCCTGGATCTTTCTGAACTGTCTTTCCCATGCTCCCTGGGCTGGCCCCAGGCAGGAGCCAGGCACACCTCAGACTGCTATCCACAGATCTGGATGTCAAGGAGTTCTGCCCTCCCAGCCCACTCCACATTGTGGGAAGTCCCTATGCTAGAAAAACTGAGGCTGAAAAGCCATTACTAAAATGGACATCATACAGCAACAGATTTAAGAAATTCTGAAAGTTATTTTTTCCCCATTTTTAGATAATCATTCTCAAATGCATGCTGTGCTATAGAAAAAAAAAAAAAACAGCTAAAATAAGAAAGGAATCAAATAAGGATATGTGATAAAACAGAGAAATCCCCATTTATAAAGTTCATTTTTGTAAAGGAAATTTGTCTCATCTTCCATAAGCTGGACTTTCAGCATTTAAAAAAAAAACCCTTTCTTTGCTTATAATAAAGACCTACAATAAGACTACAAATGGAAAACTTTTCATAGGAGAGGAAATTTCTGTTTTGATCCAAGTGGTTGAAAAAGTGATTAAAACCTGCAGCATTTCACAGCTGTAGCTGAAACAAACTCTCACATGTGAAGGTTATTTTATGAAGAATAATGAATAATCTAAGTTGGATGTGCAGTTCTCTCACTTCTTGGTCTTTGTAATAAGAAATCAGCAATGAAAAGAGCATTGCTGGTATCTTTTGTTGCAAGGTATTCTTCCCTCCTCGCAATCATTTATCATTCAGATGAAATAAGTGCAGGGATTTTTATCACATCAAAGAGGAAATAAGTCAATTTGAAAAAAGCATTGCAGCTGTATAAGAAGGAGCTTGTTAGAAACAGCCATTGCAATGACTTTTTCTTAAAGATCAGGTTATCAATCCAGAAATGATTATTTCATAACATAATTCTTTTTCCATTAATATAGTTTTGCTAAGTGAAAATTAAGCATAGAGTAATGGAGATATTTAAAATATATGTTTCTATTTACTAAAACTAATTGCCAAATGCAAACTGTATTTTGTAAGAATTCACATTAGTCATCAGTACAAAGGCAAAACCCTGCTGAATTTCCCAGACATAATATTAAAATTGATTAAAAGAAAATGTTAACTTTCTTTTTCCTTAAAAAAAGACCAAAACCCAGAACTTTTGGGTGCATTGCTCATGGCTGAGCCTACACAAATAAATAGGATATTGAACACAGAGTGAAAAATAGGGATTTCTAAGAAAAATAAAAAAGTCAACATTAAGCTTCTAAACAGCATCTCAGCATTGCAGAAGAGATTTAAAAAATTAAAAAGACACTAGAAAAGTTTGAATCTTTAGCTTTGCTAGTTGGTATCTTATTACTATGGTCTGAGACAATGATGATTTTGGGAACATAATCTCAGAAAATTAATATTTTCCTAGCTAAAAAGCCAAGAAGCACCAGCCTGTGTGATTTAAGTACTTTTAATGCTAGGAGATACAAAGAAACACCTGAAATAGACACTGCCTTGTAGGTTGGACAGGTGGCAGCAGTGAATTATCAGATTATTATGGCAGCCTGGCCCAGTCATTTGGTAATTTATTTTAACTTTTAAATATTCTTGTACAAGAGTATAATCTCAAAGGTATGCTTTCCCTTTTTCTGAGTTGCTGGAGTCAGCAGAGCATCACAGTCCCAGTGAGGATCACCACCCCATATGCCAGTGTGGCTCTGGGCTTGGTCTGCTCATTACGTTGTCTGCAGCCAGGAGCTCTCTCAGCGTGGCTGTTGGGCTCAAAGATGTGACTCTGCTCCAAAGCAGAAAGCTGTGTAGCTGTGGTTAAAAGCACTGAGCCCAAGCTAATGAGCCCCTTGGAGACATGGGATTTAATGGCCTGGCCTCAGTGCCTCTGCCTCACACAGCACTTGCGTTGAGTAGGTGGAGCAAAGCCTGCCAGCAGAAGCGTATCTGCATCCGCCTGTGAGCCTGTGCTGTTGTTTCCACGGGGAAATGAACTCACAAAGCATGCAGGTATTGCTGAGAACTCTGCATTTCCCAGCTCAGGACTGATTGAAAACCACTGGCAAGTCTGACAGCTCGGAAGGTCACATCCCTGAACCCTCTGCCTAAGTCCTCTGCCAGAGGTCACCACTCCTGGTCACAGCACATGTGCCTGGGCACACATCTCCTGCTCCTGATGGCAGGGCTCACCCTGAGCTCTGCCAGGACACTGCCCTGGGGCACTGACCTGAGCCCTCCTGCTGGCTGCTCTGCCCAGCAGCAGCCCAGGGCTGAGCTGGGCAACTTCTAAAACTCCTGCAGCAAGACCCACTTGCACCCACCTGGCAAGAACAACTGCAAAACTGTGTACAGCAAAGAGATAAATAAGCTGTGTGCTTGAATTACATCCAAATGGGTTGCTGTGGAGCCAGCACTGAGAATCCAAACCAGACCTTCAGAAACCCCACACTCCTTGAAGAGTGTCCCAGGTAGCAAAGGCAGATACTACCCTTGTGCACAAACCACAGACTTCATGACTCACATTCCCTTAAGACAGAGTAAAAAAATAGAATTGCTGCTAACTAAAACAGCAAAGAAAATAAACCACATGATACAAGAACTTTAGCTATTTGGTATTTTAGTCTTGGAGGTCCATAAATCCACTCATGAAAGCTCATGAAACTGTATTGCCTACAAAGTTCAAGATGTAAAGGCTGATCTTCTAGTAAAGTCAAGTGATAAACCTCTGAGTCAGATTACACTACCAAAGACGTCTTTAATACTTTATTAAATGAATCAGTTTGCTTGCTATTGCTTTGATCATTCTCAACAACATGCAGGCAATAAACACTGACAAAAGCTCAGGACTAGACCACTGCTACAGTACTGCTTTTCCTCATATAGTCACAACATGCAATTTCTTCTCACAGATCCTGTGTCTCCTGAGATTATCATCACACTAAGATACAAGGAAGAGAAAACATGCTTCTTTTCCCAAGTGGTTTTACTCTGACAGCACTTTCTACTTAGTCACTATCAGTACTTTTCTTATATCCTCATGTTTTGTGTCTACATCAACTTATTTAATTTCCTGGCACTATCACACCACTGATGGGAGTAACAGAGCTGTCACATCACCTACACTTTTTCTGAAGTTTGGGGAAAATGGTGACCATGCCAGCTGCCAGCCAGCCACAGCAGATGCAGCACAGAGAGGGGATAAAGAAGGGATCACTGCAGGGAAGACCTTAATCTGCCAGTTTCTGTCCTGGACAGGTCTGACACAGCAACAGAGAAAAAATACCACCCAAAAGACACCAAAGAGGAGTAATTTTGAAGCACATACAGTATCTGAACCAACCTAGCAATAGGTGAACATTTCATTAATGTTTGTAAATGAATGTTTCTGACCAGACACCATGCAAGCACCAAGAACAAATGATTAATACAAAGTCAGACAATAAAATCAGTGATCCTGCAAAATTATAATAACACATAGAACATCTCTATCTATATGATTTATATAATTTAAGAACTACTTAAGGTCAAATTTCCAGCTGTGAGTACTATGGCTTCTCCCCAAAGGTGTTTGAAAGCAGTGATTAATGCACTCAGGTGCTTTGATAGAAGCTTACACAGTGTGCCAATAGCCTAATTAAAAGGGGAGAGGTGTGTGTATCTAACAGGATATTTGGCCTTCATATCTGTAAAACCTGGCACTCTCTTCTTTATAACCAGAAAAAGAGCACCTGCCTAGACTGAAGTCAGAGGGTGGTTTGGCCTGAAAGCATACACACACACACACAGAGGCCCACAGTCTACTGACCATGCTGCTCAGAAGGTCTCAGAGCTCCACAAACCCCTCTCTGGCTAATTAAACTCCAGACAAAGTAGAAAATTACAGTATTAGTTCTCTACTTGCTGTGCTGGCTGGTTTTCTAAGCAATTTCTAGCAGACCTGCCTGAAAAGCCTTTTGGTAAAAATAAGATAATGACTTAGAAATAGGAATAAAAAAGAGCACCCACCCACACCTGGTGTGGAAAGGCCACTTCTGAGGATCTCAATGCCTTATCTTCCAGGGCATGTTAATGAAGAACTTCACTGCACACAAAAGGAGAGACAAGAGATGAAGCAGAGGGAGGGATGGCTTGGGAGAAACATCCCTGTTCTCTAAAAACAACTTCTGTAAATCCTGATGGTTTGCTGTCCAATCCAGAACAGACTATTTACAAGTTATCTGCAAGACTGAAATCCACAAATTAATTTTAAATAAGAGGCTGTAAAATTATTTCAATGTGACAGGAGCATTAACACTGCCCAGTATATGCAAATACTAACTTCCTGAATTTCTACTTTTCAAATGTACTTTTAACTATTCTAGGCTAAAATATGTATGCTGCATGCTCAGGCAAACCTCCAGCTGCATAGAAATGAAATATTACTGAAAGAGGTTGTTTACAAGAGCCAGCTGGAGCAGCTAATACATATTATAATATGCTAAGCTCTGATAGTCCCATATCAGTTGCAATTACTTAAAAATGCAGTAGCTCTAAGATTGAGGCAAATTAAAATCTCTTTATTCATGAAGTAACTAAAACAATGGGCAGGGAAATAAAAGAATATTTGTGGTAAAAGGTAACAATTGGTAACAGACAGGCTGCAGGCAGCAAAATATGCTTGTTGACAGCACCCTGGAGAATGCTAAAGAAAACACCCAGATTTCTTTAATTGGTTCTTATTTACATTATTTGATCCTGGCACATAAACTCTATTAAAACAATGAAAACAGCCTCCTTGGGTTTACTCATTACATAAAGTTTATTTTAAAATGAGACCCTGGGTGCCTAGCAAAGACTCTCCACTCCTCCAAAGAATTTTTCTGAGGATGACAGGCACAAGCCCAGCCTGCACACAGAGAGGCAGCCCCAGGTCTGCCCCTATGAACAACTGGGCCCACTCCACAAAGATAGCTACTCAAATAATTGCAAAGCTCACTAAAAGCAAGAATAGGTAGAAAAGATTGTGTTGACTGGTTTATTCAGACTCATGCTGCACATAGCTCAAGGCAGGAATAAAAGTGGTACAGCCAAAGAACAAACAAAGCACATGAGTTATTGTGTAAATGTAAAAGGTTGTACTCTTTATTTACCTGTGCAGAGTACCTGCAAAATCTCACCTACCTCTGCTAGCCTTTGTCAGCTGAGAATGCTGATTATTGTCAGTTTTACAGTTGATGGAGAAACTACTAAAAGCATGTTTCCAGAGTGACTGAGAACATGTGGAATTGGATAACCTCAAATTAGGGCACTTGCTTGGAAGGTTCTGCCTGCAATACCACATGGGAGAAAAATCTGCCCAAGTGCAGAGTAACTCAAGGGTGTTTGTAATCAGAGGTGTGGAAGGGCAGGAGTGAGTGCTGGCTGCTGAACCTGAGGTCAGCACAAGCTCAGGAAGGGGAACAGGCAATCCCAGAACAATGATATTTAAACATAGGTGCATAGGTGAAACATGGAGGAGTTAGAAAAAAAAAACAAAAAAAAAAGCACAAAACCATAAATATGCATGCTTGTTAATGAGCAGATAGAACTTTACTCTTCAGTAACCTGAAGGTCTCTATTGTACAATGTAATAACAGCAATCTGCCAAAATTAGCTCTGTTTCTGAACAGCGATGGCTGAAGGGACAAAGAGGTGTAAGGGTTTGGTCTGTAAAATACAGAGGGCACAGAGAGAGTTACAAAAGGATATGGCTATAAGAAACAATTAAATAATTTAGAAAATGGCCCTCAGGGTCACAAAGTTTGGTAGCCTCTGCCCTGCAGCCTTACAGACTGCATTAACTTGTGCTCAGTAGCTCAGGAGCTGAAATCTGTGCAAGATTTGCAGAGTACTTCATCCACAAAAAGTGGGTGGAACAAGCAGCTGAGCTGGTGGTTCAAATTAAGCCTCAGAAATGAAACAGAGTTCAAATGGTGTGTGTTCCTAGTCCACACCTTCCTAATCCTCCTGAAATTACCATATAAATAAAGTGTCTCTGTGGATTTCATCAGTTAGTGATAACTTGCAGATAAATCCCAATATTGGTCAGACTAATGGGAAGATTGTAAACAGATAAGAAAAATAAAGAGAGTGGTGTCTCCAACTATTTTGTAAAAAGGGTATTCAAAATTAAAACCTTTCAGAAATCTTAATGTCAATATTATTGTAGAGATGAACTAAATATAGAAATAATGTTCTTACCTTTCTGAAATAAATTACTATTAGCCATTACAACCATCCCCCTCCCACACAGCCAATACTCAGGCATGACTCTGACAGAGATTGATTCCTCAACTTCACTAATTGGTCTGAGGATACAGAAAATTAACTGGATCCTGCTCTGCCTGAGCTAGCAGCTTTTGTCTTTCCTAGGAACAGAAAAAAAGAAAGATTACACAGTACTTATTGTTATGTCATTCTCACTAGAAAAAATTAGAAGTAGTTTTCTCTGCCAGGGTAATTATTTCTTTTGCATAGAAGCTTATAATTTTTGTTTTGTTTGCTTGATAATTGTTTGTTTTCCTGATGCTTGTTTTAATTATTTAATTTCTAAAAGCTTTTTTAAAAGCCTGGAATTAAGGATGTTATTGCTTTGGAATGGGGAATAGTGAAGGATGACTCAGAACGCTCACAGAGGTAAATGCAAACACATCTTTGCTTGTCTCAAAGTTCACACAAACAGCCCTGCAATGAAATTGCTGAGGACAGAAACATCCAGGGTAGTGATGCACCAGCACCCCCGACATACCACTCACCCTTTAGAGCTCTTTGGACTCTGCAAGCACTCCATCTTTGCGTTATTTTTTCCCCTCATACATCTTTCAGTACACAAACCAGAATCAACAGGGATCCTCAGAAATGCTGCTCTGAGCACCACCACCACTGTTTCCTATGGCTGTCTCCCAGTTAGAGTTTTCAGCAGCCAACACAGGCTGAAGTTACTCTGCAGCCTTTGCATTAGTGGGGTCACTTGCTCTACACAAAACATGACAAATCTACTTGAAGCTATGACATAAATTACCCCAGGACAGGTCCCTTCAAGGGACAACCATTTTCTCTGGGGCAGAAGTTTCCCTCCCTAACTGCTTCCCAAACCAGGCTTTCTTTAAAATACGAACCAGACATAAAGCTCACAAAAGTTCCCAATGCATTATTCTCTTCTTTTTGTTAACAAAAGGATTATTTTTTTATTCCTATCTCCTTGAGAGTTCTTTCATTTTCATATTTAAACTTCTGTATTTCTTCCCTGAATCTCCCTGGAAGAGCTCTCTGCAGTCTCCTGTGAAGTACTATCAATATTAGTATTCTGCTGCTAATGCAGCTCCTCTGCTCTCCAGCCACAGCACAGTCCCCTAACGTAATCATATTGTCTGCCATCCACAGCAATAAAGATAATCTTTTCTGAACCCCCTCATATATTGGCAATCTGTGGTTTAATGGATTACTCTTTGGAGGAATTTAGGGATGTATCTAAATTGTAAAATAAAACTTTAGCAGAAACAGCTTCAAAAATCAACAAGACCACTGCTTTATATTAAAACAGAAAGTTTCTATTTTATGCTCCATTTCTTTCCAATATAGATTACTCATTACTGTAAAAGTCTCTATTTGGCTTGTTCTAAAACCTGTGTGTTTTTGTTCAAAGACCCTGGAAAAATTAAAAAGTCAAATAAGCAATTCATATCAATGTTGATTTTTTTGGTATTACTGAATTCTGCAGTTATGTTTACTGTTTCAAGGGGAGTTTATAATTATGCAAATTGCTAAGCAGTCTGCATAATGTGCAACATGTTTGGGTTCACTGACTGGAAGCTGAAATACATTTCTTTAATGCTGCTTGTATGCTATGCAATTCAGTTTGCATTTCTTATGCTCTACTGCACTGTACCTGTCTCCAGCAGTATCCTTGTCTTTCTGAATTTACATGCAACCTCAGTACCTTTGCAGGCATTTGGCTTTCAAGAATTACTTAAATAATTCATGTATGCCAACTTAACATTTTTGCAAAGCAAAGCAACATTTTGATAGCCCCGTACTTGCTGAAACCTAGTGAAGAGGCTTTCACCTTTTTCATTATAAGCTCAATTGTTATCATCATAGTTAAACACTGTTCTAAGCCATGTATATGACATTTAAGTGTGTTCTGTTTTATTTCCCAAATCAGATTTTCTTATATACACTCCATTGCTTTAAACACTGCATACCATAAATATCCTGTTTGTAGTCACTAATAGACTGTAGTATTAGACTATAATATTTCATTTTCACAGGCAGTTCTGTGACTGGCTCTGTCCCAGCCTTGTGAATTCTTTGGCCTGTAGTGCTGTTCATCAGTCAGGTTTCCTTGGCTTTGAGACAAAATCAGCTCCTGGCTCCTGCCCAAGGCCTGGATGAACACCCCAAACTGATGTGGTCAGCCCTGATCCACTCTCACTGTATCCTAGGGTTATCACACAGGAAGGAGTTGGGGAGAAAAACTACAAAGGTAGCATCAAGCTAAGCATGAAACCAGTTGGAAAGTTTTACTCTCTTCAACATCTGCTGCTCACTGTGGTGCCAAGACAGCACTCACCCTGTCTTGGGATTCAGCAGGGCTGACCAGTGAGTGGTGTTTCTGTTCTCATGTTAACAGCAGCCTCTCAGAATCACAGTCAACACTGCCTCATGCCCCTTCTGCACACATCTCCCTTGTGCTACAATGGCACAATTTTACTAGGTGATTAATTAGACTAATTATTAACTTCAGCCCATCCTCAGAGCATGGGATGCTATGCAAGCTGACAGACTCAAAACCACAGAAGGTCTTGACTCAGCTCTGGTTATGCTTTTATATGGTCTCTGTGGGACAGTGATGCTCAATTAACTTATATCACTGTCTAAAAACTTAATAGAGTTTTATAGATAGATGTATCTGGGACATTTTTTTCACGCTCTCATATCTGAGATCAGCTGAAAATGGTTTTTGTTCTGCTGGTGCAGGCCTGTAGTGGGTTAGACCCAGCAGGCCTGGGACTAGGCATGGGAGAGGGTGTGCCACCCTTGATTTTCCCATTCCACCCAGCAGTCAGTATGAAATCCACTCTTATTAGCCATTCCTGAAAGAGAAAATATTCAATTAACATCCACCCTTCAAAAGAAAATAAAATATTCTGGAAGATTTTTTTTCCACTTTGTGTCTGCTTTCAATGTCAGTTATTTTGTGTCTAAAGTTGAAAATGGATTTTATAATTTTCTAATATCCACTTATTTTAAAAAAGGAATTTGTTTCAGCACTTTCTAAGCTCCCTTGTATAATTATATGAAAAATATAAAATATTCTTCCTCCAGGGAATAAGCCAGCTCACACAGTTAAGAAGAAATTTTCCTTAGAGACAGATAATGTCATAATTAGCCACTACAGGATTTCTGGTGGCTTCCAGGTATTACAGGGGAAAAGAAATTTAACCAGCCTGACTCATTGGCCTCAGATAACATCACCATAATTATGTTTGGACTGGACAGGAGTGGGGTGGACAAAAGTTCTGTTAAAAAAGCAAAGAACCCTCTGTGACAACAGTAAGTATCTCATATCTACTTTATTAATGTCTATTAATTTCTGACCCGTGGTCTCAAGTTTTAAAAGAATCCTGAAGAAACAAACACATGAAGCAGTTTTGTTGAGCAAAACAAGTGGCTTGGCCCTGCACTCCAGAAGGGAAGAGATGAGGTCAGGAAAGCCAGTGCTGCTTTCCTAATGGAGCAGGATGGCAGCCAGATGGAGACCACATCAAGGACCTCAGACAGGGACAAAAACATGGAAAACAGATGAAAATGAAAGCAGCTTAGCTTGAAATTTGTTTAAGCCAAGTACCACAACTTCTGAATTTTCAAGCAGAAAATAAATTCCCCCAAATGATCAATTGCCATTGTTGGGAATTTGCAAACATTCCCAGTGCTCCAGGGCTGTGGTAACTGTACTAACACAGCTGAACATTATGGCTGTTCTAAAGAATATGTTTGTATAAAGGCTGTAGTGCTGTTTCTAACACAAGTTTACAGATAAAAATTACAAGGGTTGGTGAGTGACCTAACTTGGTACTCTACTTTTTATTTAACAGAGAAATAAAAGTAATCCAAAAAGGAAGCAAAACTACTACCACCTTCAAAATAAAAATACTCAAAGTACTGTAAGGAGAGCAGGATTTTCTTAAGCACTAACCTGATAATGTGTGTGATGTGCTATATGGAAATATTTGCAATTAAGCTGTTTTAGCTGCAAATGTCCTTATTGTAAGTTCAGTGAAAAGAGAAAGTAGTTATTATTAAATAAAAACTATGACTAACTTTTGTACAGCTATCTGAATAATTTGTTTAGAAGTTGTTAAGAACCTAATCAGTGAAAATCACTTATAAAGACACACGTAAATTGAACAGATTATCTAAAGAAAATAGTGTCCTTAAGACTTTAGTTTAAAGGTTGAGATTTTACATATTTGCAGTATTTTTCTCACCTCCAGAAAGAGGTAACTAAAATTTTACTGTGCTGGAATGTTATTCAGTGTTAATAACATACAGTGTTGACCTATATTTATTTTTTTTTCTATGGTGACTGGGTGAAACAGTTCCCAAAAAAGCTGCAATAATTTTTACATGACTGCATACATTAATGAGCTTCAATAAATAAAAAGTATTTAGCTGACTTCTCTTTAGGAGATAGTCAAGTACATAGAAACTGCTCATTCCTTAAATGGCACTAATATTTGTTTCCCAGATACTTATTAATTTTGAATGCCTGTACCTATGTTAAAATAGTTTTCAGGTAGTTCTTTTCCATTTCAGAAAAAGGGAAACAATATTCTCTTCATTTCACTGTCAGACTGAAAGCTTGTCTGAGAGACAAAAAATATCACAAGCAAAAAAAAAAAAAAATTCTGGGTTTTATAATGGGTAATCCCAAGTTCTCTAAGAGAAGCAGTACAAAAGTAACTCCAACATATTTTCTTTTCTAGAAACAGATTTTAAATAGAAATGGATTCTAACTTTTAATAGATATTTATAAAAGAAAATGGCCAGAGAACAGTAATTTTTAATGAATCAATCTGCTCAGATTTTTCATCACAAAAAAGCCCGAGAAACAGATCAAATAAAAGCATGACTACAAAAGCAACAGACATTTTTCATTAAACCTGCAGAACACAATATCTGCTTTATCTCTGCATACATTTCTATATTAGCTTTTGATTGCTTGATGTTATTCATAATGATTTGCAATTCTAATATTTTTTTGGGGGAGGAGAATCTGTAACTGTTTCAAGGGACGAAGGGCTAATTTGCATCCTATTTATTGTGACTTTGAGTGCTTCAAAATATGAAGGACTGATCTTGAACCAGGTACAGCATTTATACAACAGAGCTCCTGAAAGCATCACTTGTAGTTTATTGTACAAATACCCATCACAGAAATCACCTCACTGGCTTTAGAGCACTATTTTAATAATAATTTTGTATTGATAAGAGCCTGGCAGAACACGTGTGGGGCTGGTCAGCTGTTTCCTTGGTCTCCATGGAAATGAGCTCCTCTGGAATCAGACTCCCTTTCAGCTGTGCTGAGGTGGGGAAGGTCTGAGCCAGGGAGCTCCATGTGGAGCAGACAAGAGAAACCACAGGAAGCTTTCCATTTCCACATGTAAACTCCCTTCCTGTCATATTTCTCTCACCTCTGATAGAAAATTCTCACTGGCTGATTTCATCATTTTACATGTGCCCTTTTCTCTAAAATCTGAACCTTTGTGTCCCAGGGTCCCTTTCTGTCCTGTAAAAACCACAGCAGTCACATCTGGGCATGGGTGATCAACTCTACCTGAGCTCACAGCACCAGCCCATGGCTTACAGTGATTTATCAACTTGCCTGACATTGAGGATGGAAGATCTTTACCTCTGGGGGCATAAATTCACCTTGGTAGTGCCAATACCTGCCACTGGAATAAGAAAAAAAGAACCCTTCATAGGGCATGGGCACGTGAAGTAAATTCTAGTCCAGAGGAATTACAGGATGTTGCTAGTGTATAGAATGAATCCAGAGAAAGAATATTCTTTATCCACAGAAAGAAGTTGCTTCCAATTCAGTTAGATGCAACATTTATATTAAGCACACATAATTTTCCTTGGATGGAAGATCTGCACAACTCATTTGTCTATATTCCTGCACTATGTACACACTGCAATTAAACAACACTCATATGTCAACTAAATGTTAAATATTGCAGCAATGAAAACCTACAAAATGATAGTTGATTAAAAGAACTTTCATTAGTTTTCATTGACCAGGAGAAACACACAGTAGGAGGAAAAAAAAGAACAAAAAAACAACCAGTAAACCAAAACCAACCAGAATCACTTTCATCACGCATGTGAGCAGAGCTTTCAGTAAAAATTAGCAAATTTGAGTATCTTTTAAAATCTTGTATAATCTCATTAGACAGGAATATAAACGAGAAAAAAAAGAACAATGAATAATCAAGACAGTAAACATAAAAGATTTATTGGAGAAAGTGTTTATTGGAGAAAGAAATTATTTATAAGTGTTTGCAAAACACTTATAAGAGAAGCAAAGTTTCTCTTAACTGAAGAAATGCACAGCTCTAAAAGAATACTACAACCCTACCTGATTTAATTCCTCATCTCCCAGTCAAAGTTTTAAATTTTTACAATGAATTTCAAAGATTGAGAGTGTATTGAAAACAACAGCTACCTGACTACAGAAAAGGGGATCCCAGAATGTTTTGTGGACATCTGTTGATCTTTGTTTGTGAATAGAAAAGGGCAGTAATAAGAAATCTTCTAAAATAGAGACAAACTATGTTTGCCTCTGTTATAAAGCTCCAGGAATAAAATTATTACAATCACCTGTGATCACATCACAGGTTTTGGTTGTGGGGTGTCCTGCAGTTCCTCTGGAGCTGTCTGCCTGCTCTCCCCAGTTCCCATGGCTGGAGCTGTGCTGGTGCTCCCAGCTGGAGGAAGGCTGAGCTGAAGGCTCCTGTCTGTCTGCCACAGGCTGGGGAGAGAGACCCTAAAGAAAGGGCTCTTCAAACAGTGGTTAAGGCAACTTGGCTTACAGGGAACTTCTTCATAGTTGTGGTTGAAGAAAGACAGAACAGAAAAATCAATAGTGGAATGTGAGAAAGAATCAGTCATGGGGGAGCAATGGAGCAGTAAATAAACATGCAGCCTGACAGGCTGCTTGGGGCTATCAGGCTGCAATTCTGAAAGAAGCTTTCAGTGCAGCAGTTCATTTTACTTAAGAAGTGAATAGATCTAAAATCAATGGCATCTCTTAAAGAGGTACTTCTACCACTCATTATATATGTGTAAGTTATGTTACAAGCACCTAAAGCAGGAAGGGGAGCACACTCAGCCTGCTCACACTGCCCCCCTCAGCGCTCAGAGCCATGGACAGTGGGTTCTTCTGCAAGCTGTTGGGGCCTGAAAATTGGGCTTTCCTCTACAAGACATATTTCCTTGTATTCAAATGTACACATTATTTCTAAACAAATCCCCAGATATATAAAATGCTTTCTTGAGTAGTTTTCCTTTCTCCTTATTTCATTAAGGTCATTTTGACAATTTTTGTCACAAAGCTGCAGGGACACCTTCTCTAAGGGAAATTTTTTTCCTCAAGTGAATCAGACTCTGTGGTAATAATCAGACTCTGTGGTAATAAGCTCATTTGTGTCAAACAGCTTCCAGACAGAAGTTTACTCTCTGTAGTTTCTATCCCAGTTGACCCCAGTACTGAGCACAATCCTTTAGAAACTGTGCAGAAGCTGAGGTTCTTAGCATATTATAAAGCACTTAATATTATTATGACTTTAGATAGGAAATTATTTCTTTGAGGGGAAAAAAAAAAAGACTAAAAGGAAAAGTTTAGAAAAAAAACAGCGTTTCTCACACAAAAGACTAGAAGGAAAGTTTGGGAAAAAACCAGCGTTTCTCTCACTTGAGAAATCCACAGTTCAAGGGATACTCAAGGCTCTCTGAGACCACCGGGCTTTAGCAGGGCACTATCCCAGAACTCGGGCACTAGATGGCAGCGTTAGATTTTATTTAGTCATGTGATTGCAGCAGTGATCGAGTGGGCTCTTCTACGAGGGGAAAACCCTATTTTGAGTTATAAAGGAAGAGAGGTCTCTTTGATCTGGCTAAGAATCGTGATCTGAATCTTCCCGACTAATCCATCTATAATCAAGGAAAAATCAGCAGGATACTTTTCCATGAGATGCAAAATAAAGGTGGATATGATCACTAAGTAGATGAATAAAAAGAAAATGTTGAGGTAAGAGCACAATGTGCAGTAAAACAGTAAGAATTTATTACTGTCTCTTTAAAAAACATTTTATGTTACAGTTTCATTATTTCACAGTAAGAAACAAAAGAAATGTAAGTTTAACAGTCTTTTACCAAACTCTTCCCTTCTCTCTGTTCCAGGTATTGAGACATCTGAGGACACCAAGTTTCCCCAGACATCATGAATCTCAGCTTAAATTTCACTACAGTCTGGAGAAAGGAAAAGCAATATTTGCACCTAACACATACAACTGCAAAGAAGAAATATTTTTAGGGCTACTCCTGGGAGAAATGATGTTAGGAGAGAGTTGAAGGAGAGATAACACAGTTTTATGATATGCAGAAAGCCTAGATTTTTAACAAGAATGTATTTTCAAATCTATTTCACAGAGACTATAGGTATGAGCCTGTCTCCCTACACAACAGAAAATGTGTGAAATAAGAGGTAATTTCTTTTAGCTTGCCAGTCTAACAGCAGCAACGACCATTTTTTCTTTGTCACTCTCAAATAAGAGCAAGATTCAGACCAAAGTACACAGATCAGTTCCATTGCCTGGCTTTTTAATCTGCTGCAAAACACCCTTTTCCTCAAACCTCTTTCCTGTTGAATGTTCAAAAGCTTCTTAAAATTTTGTATATATGCCTCTCTACATTAGAAATCCTTATCTACAGTAATGAACAGTCAAATGAATAATATTTTTTAAATAAAATCAACTGATCTAATTGTGCTGCCTCACAGTCAAACACTCCTTACTCTGTGCTGCACAGGGAGTGTTAAACACGTTGCCCCTCATGCTCTCTTTGGGAAACATTCACCAATCTTGTAGGCAAACAGACTTCAAAAATGTTCCCACTAATTCAGTAATTGCTTTTTCTTATCAGATTTGGGGAGAATCCCACTATTTAAAGAACATCTAAACCAAACCCAATAAAAAGCTGTTTTCCTTCAGCTGCAGTAATTTTTCTCTGCACAGGCTTAGACAAAACCACATATGCAAGACATACTTAATGAACCAGCAAATTCAGTCTTGTGACTAAGCAACATCAATGATTATTTGAGTGATTCTGACATCAGAGATAATTTTCTCAGAGAAAAATAAGCTCAAGGTTAAATAATTTCCGAAAGAGGACAGAAGCCCTGATTTAAATTTTACAACCAACTTCCCAGCTTTCTTGTCTCGTGGTTTGCTGCTCTCTAATCTAAGAATAGCAATCAAATCCAATCTGTCTGGTGGGATGCTATGCTGCTTCCTTTTCAGATGGCATGGGGAAAAAATGTTTGGGATGTTAATCTAATTATCTGGTAGGAACACCTTAGGCAGTGTGGTTAAAAAGAGGAAAACACAGCAGGAGTTGCTATACAATTGCACCACTGACCACAGATGTTTTCTACCTGTCTAGGCCAAATTAATCTGTCATCCTTCCTTCCAGCAACTCTGTGATGGTTCAGATTTTGACTCATTTCCCTAACAATAACTATAAAAGAAACATAGCAGAAAGAAAAGGAAACAAAATATATATATAATTTTATAATAAAATTGAGTTTGTCTGAGATTCAAAAAAAAGGCTGATGGACACTTTGCATTCAGGGAAACTTGGCTTTGGAAATGCAAACTAAATCACAAAGTTTGTAGACTGCAAGAATCCCTATATACTGATTAAAGGAGATAAAGCTGAGAAGTACATTTCTATTAGCAGTTATGAGGCATAACTCTCCCATTTGATTATCTGTTACTTATTCCTTGGGCAGCAGGGCCTTGAGGTCTCTTTTTCTATAACCCCCTAAAGAGTTAAAATAGTTTTCCCACCTCCAGGACTCCCTAAAGTGAAATCTGTGAAATCCACGAATCTCAAAGCCTGAATTAGCTTAGATGATCTCCTTAAAATAAAGACTGTAGAGCATACTTCTGTGAGCTGAAGTTCTCCTGAAAATATTACATTTTAGCTATTTTTATAGCTTAAAAGAATGGATCAAACACTTTCCAAATCTGAAATATATGGATTTTCAGCACCAGCTATTGAAGAGCTTATAAAGACTCAAAGGAAGTTTGAGTCTTTATATGAAAGTTTTGGATTTATGTTCTTGAGAATGACATATTGCCTACAGAAGATCAATAGGAAAAGAGAAAGGCAATACCCCAAATACCACCTGCTGTTCTTTTGGAGAGCTATCTCTGCTCTGGGCAGTCTGCCCAAGAAAGAGCAAAAGATTTTGTCCAAATATAGATTACATTACATAGCAATTATAGAGATTTCCTGCTTAAACCAGAGTCTGAGTTTTGCCTCCAAGGCTTATTTTTGACTCCTTTCACTGCAGTTCAAGGACAGCACCACACCATGCACTGGTGGCAGTACATCAAAGGGCATTTTTGGTTTCATTTGTAGGAGTCAAATCTCTCAGTCCCCAACACAATCATTCATCTTGGATTCTTCATTAAATGAAATGCCAGAAAAGTCCATGTTGAGCTTCTCTCCAAAGCAAACATCAATAATATTATATACCACTGATTTAAAAAGCAGCTCAGTGAAAAAAGCCCCAAGTAACACAGCAAGGACCAAAGATTAAAGTTGTCCTTTCAATTCAAAATCAAGGAATAAATCTTAAGGTGTTTTTTTTTGTTGTTGTGTGTTTTTTTACTCATCTATTTTTAATGAAGGTTTTAAAAATGCAAACAAAACTCCAAATGCCATCACACAAGCCAAACCCCAAAACTGGATATCTCCTTGATAAAGGCTACATTACTCCTAAGACTTACACTTTCATAAAAGATCTATAATGAAACTGGTTCCAGTTCTCATGTAGCTTTAATAAATAAAGAATCTAAATGAGGCCATGTTTATGGGGACTTATGGACTTTTTATTGGATTGAGTGATAGATCCAAGGAAAAAAAAATAGATAAGCTTTCAGGCACTTGTTAACCAAAGCAAAGTCCCTTAGTCAAGAAGACAGTATGATAATTCTGATAGTCAAAATAGTATAAGGTAACATATTCATTAGAATTTATTTATTTTTTTCAGATGTGTTTTTGGTTTTACTGTTTTATTACTCAGAGAATTAAATCTGGACACTTGAATACTTGAATACTATGTGATGGACTACAAAAAGCTCCGATGAGACTTTAATAATGAGAAGTTAAAATTAAGAAGGAACAAAATCCTGTGAAGACTATTGGGGTCATAGGGCATGGGCACTTGGGACCATGATTGCAGCAGACCTTGGAGGGAGCTCTAGAGGCTCCCCCTGCTCTGCAGGGCATCCCACAGCTGATACCTGAGGTAGGTGCATTCAAAGCATCTGGTAGGCCAGAATTCCCAAAGGGCTTATCAGTAACACAGCAATTTGGTAAGACACTTTAAGTTCAAGGTCTAACCAGCCATTCAACAGTCTCTTATGAGAAGAGCTCAAGTTGTTTTCTCCTGGTTACTGAGACAGTTCAGTAAGAGGACCTGGGGTGATGTGGCAAGAGAGCTGGGGAAGATACTGAAAATCCATGCAGGATGTTTCTGTGGATGTAACAATATTTATCCTCTTTTGAGATATCTGTTGCTCTGCAAATACTAATCTGCAGCTGCCTGTCTTTATAGCAATGCACATTGCATCCTTTTTATGGTATGAGGCACAACATCAAGCTGAAACACCCACCTAACCCAAACATGAGCTTTGCAGGCACTGAGACTTCAGAGGAAAGTATCTGAATGCACTTAAATAATTGTACTGAATAGTTAAATTGCATCAGTATTCAGACTTTAGGTATCAGTGCTGTATCACAGCAAATGCTTCCTGAAAACCCTGTGCATAGACAAAGTAGGTTTCCAAAAAGCTCTGAACCCCATGAAAGTAACACAGCTAACAACAGCTTGTGAAGAAGCGGTGTGTTAAGCACTAATTATTGAAAACATTAGCTTGTGTGCTTGCTCCAAGCAAGAGTATTCCAAAGCATTCCATTAAAAAAAGTAAATTCTAAAAGTACAGAAAACAAAACAGACATTTGGTAGATCTTCTAGCTTCTAAATTAAAATTGGATTTCCTGAAGGCACCACATGTGTTCTTACTGACAGTGGTTTCAATGACAAATATTTTGAAGCATTAAGCAGCAGCAATGAAGGTGCCACAGCTAAGGCTAAGCTGAATCCTGTTCAGCAGGGCCCAAGGTGTGAGGAAGGCTGAAGCTACCATGCCTCTGAATGAGTACTGCTCTCTTTGCAACACAACCAGATTCAAGTCATACAGCAGCCTTCAAAACAAACAAACAAACAAACAAAAAAAACCCCAAAAAAACCCCCAAAACAACAACAAAAAAACAAAAAAACAAAAAAACAACAAACCAACCACCCACCCACAGAACGCTCCCAAAAAAACCCACCAAAAAGAAAACAAACCAACCACCCACCCACAAAACACTCCCAAAAAAACCCACCAAAAAGAAAACAAACTAACCAACCAAACCCCAAAAATTCCTACTTCAATGAGCTTCTGAAGCCTTGTTCTACAATTGCTGCATTTTCTTTAAATGGCCCAATGCAAGAGATCAGGTCTGGAATGGGGGGGCAGGTATAATGCACAGCTCAGAACTGCATGTTTTTCTTTGCATTTTGAAATAGATTAATACATTATATACCAACTGATTATCCAAACCATTTATTCAGTGTTAAGGAACATTAAAAACCTACATCATGCGTAACCGCTAATCAGCAACAAATTCAAACTTAATAAACTGGTATTTAATTGTATCTTGTTAAATTTAGCAGCTATCTTAATCATAATTAAAAACATTTCTAAGATGCATTTTAAATCATTACCAAAACCTCTTGCCAGTCCATTTCCAAACTGAAAATAAAATTATCAGAAGTTGCTATTGATTTTTTTCCTTCTCCAAGCTGATGGCAGTAATTTATACACAACCCTATCTCTGCCCCAGTAACCATGATTAACCCACATCAGCCAGTGCCAGAAAAGCTGTCCAAGGTGACAGCCAAGACAATAAAATATAACTACACTACCAACAGCAATAAAATGCTTTGCCTCACTGCACTGATTTCTTTGGAGCCTCACCTGGCCAGCAGCATTGTAGTGCTTCAGTTCTGTGCAGGGTTCTGGGTACACGACTCTACAATGCTCCTCTGGGTTGTGTAAAAATGAAATACTGCAAAATGGGGCATGTAACTCACAGAAGTCAGCTGTAAGGGAAAGGACAAGGACTTTGGATTTACAGATCCTTTCATGCCAGCAATAAAGGATTGCAAGGTTCTGTCAGATTGAGGCAGCAGGATGTTTATAACTGCCCTGCTGTCTTTTCATCAGAGGAGATGAGGAAGAGCTTTGGAGATGATGTGCAGTCACTGCCCCAAAGCCTGGCTGGTTCCTGTAGTCCCCAAGAATGGTCTGAGCACTGTCCATACACCTACAGGAGAAGGAGGGGTGCAGCTGCACGTGGCAAAGGGAGAGCTGGTAAATGCTGCCACAGCCCATGGAGAGAGTCCCTGTGCCCTGCTGTGGCAGCAGGTCCTGGACAGAGCAGGCACATATCTCCTACACTTCCTGCAATTCTGGTGCTAAGGGGTCTCTATAGTAACCTACCCTGAAGTTGTTTGGACACAGATCTACAACTAGATGGACAGCATTTGGCAATACATTTATGTTATATCCATGGACAGGAGAAGTGGAGATCCAGCACGTGGGGCCAATGGAGAGAAAAGGGGACCCCTGCCAGCCACAGCCCAAGATATGTGATTTCCAGAACATTCTGGATGTATATCAGCACAATGCCAGAGAGCATAGGCATACTATTAACTTTGCTGAAAAACACATATACCTGGAAAAGAAACCTATATTATTCTTTTACTTTGTTTCTGATAGTCCAAATTTTCACTTTTTTCCATGTAGCTTCATTCCTACAGATGGAATATGAGACAGTTTTTACCACAGAATTGCCCCAATTGCTCTTACTGTTGGGAAAAATCAGCAGTTAGAATTTCCTCACAAATCAATTCTCTAAAACTTTGAAATATTTTCAGGAAAAGGACTAGGAATAATCTACACTAAGTAATCAAGTGTGTAAATATGGCAAAAATTGGGTGCTACTTGAAGGAATAAATTAATTCAGTGGGAAACAGTTGTAAAGACATGCTGTTTGTTCTTTGCACCTTTCTATTCAGGCTGTAAGAGCTACAACCCTTGAGCTTTATTCTCTCACAGTTTAAATGATTTTTTTTTTTTTTTTGTTTAGAAACACTTTTACTGTTTGCTCTATTGTGGTATACATCTGTCTGTATTAAAGCTCATTTAATACACTAGGGCTCATACTTAAGTCTGGAATTCTTTCAAGTCTCCTTTATTATTTGTTCCACATCCTCTGCTGCTCCAAATTTAGTTTAATAAGCAACTAACTAGTCCACTCTCCCTGTCAGTCATGTATATACATTAGATACTGACTACATTCAAGGACTATTCCTTTGGGAACCCTGCTTAATACTTTTCTCCAATTTAGAAGAGCCTTTTTGACAAGCAATTGCTTATTCCATTTTTTTTCAGCTGTCTTTATCCTCTGTATCCACTCTTATGTCCTCCCTTGACTAGCTGCAGCTTTCAGTTTAAGCAGAAGTCTGTGAAGAGGATTCCCAAATCCATAAATTAAGCTGTACACAGTGCACTGTGAAGGCTTCAAGAGAAGCAGAGAGAAAAGTTGCTCTGTTCCTGCAGTGCTGCTTCAGTGGTCATGATGGCTGGTTCCTCTGAGGTTAATGGAAGACAGGAATGTTTCATCTTTTGTTTCTTTCAAACAGGTTGAGAGAGATTCTACTCTGGGCAACATCAAATTATCCACAGAGTAACTCCATGGGTTTCAAAGACTTAGTTTGTCCCACACCCTTTCCCTACTGTGGATGTTGAAATTCAAAACCTGATGTTGTGGATTCTAGCATTTAGCACAGTAACAAACTAATATGCCTCCTCACTGGTTCAGGGAGCAAGACTTTTCTTAAAAAAACCCACAAACAAAACAATCAAACAAGAAAGGGACTCTAAGATTAATGCAAACCCTATGCATGGAACAAGGGCATGACATGCTTAGGATTTGTTATGCAGAGAAGAGTTCAAGTTGAGAATTTTGCCCTAAGGGACAGCCACTACCCGTCATCTGTGCCTCCAGCTTCCAGCAGCATCACTGCAATTTGAAGCAGTTGGACTTTTAAGAAGCCTGTATCCAGCCAGCCTTCATGACTGCTTAAAGTCTCTGTCAGGACTCTCTAATGATTTGTACCCAGAACATCTGCCATCTCTTGTTCAGCTGTACATCTTTTGTGTGGCCTCAGAGAGCATCCTGCTTCTCTGCAAGTGCTGGGCCTAAGTGCACATGTAAAGATGATGAAAATTGTTCCCAAAACTACCAAACACTTAACTCACTTCTCTCTCTGGGCATCTTAGCTGCATTACAAGAAACCAACCACATATTTGTTACTATTTTGCATGGAATCAGTTGACATGGAAACAATAATCCAGTATAGCCAAGACAACAACATCTGTGAAAGCTTTCTCAGCATTATTTCCCTGCATTGGGAGACAATGGAAACTCTTTCTCCTTGTGTGAAACCACAGGAGGATCCTTGGAAAAACAGTATAAATACATCTGAGATGTATTTATAAACAGTATAAATACATCTTTTAAGTGTTACATAAAAATCTTTGAACAGGACAAAAGAGAAGTATAAGAGCAATTCCTTTGTGCCCCTCGTTTTGGATTCTGTGATGCAGTCACAGTTGCTTTAGGCTGAAGAAGAAAGGAAACTGGATACAAGGAGATTATATCAAGCCATATAATCTGACCAGGGAAAACCTTGTGGAAAACTAAAAACCAGGCACCTTACAAGATAAGGTGACTTTAATTTAAGTGTTACATAAAAATCTTTGCCCTTTTCCTCCAGGAAACTTGCATACAGAATCCCCTCAAATCTAAGGAATTACTCCTCTTCACTTTGCATTCAGCAGTTGGCAGGAGAGAAAAGACAAATCAATAAGAGTTCTCTGTGCCATTAAGAGGTTTGCTGCAACATTTACATTAAACCAAAAAGTGAGTCCAATCAAGACTGCCATTAGAAGGCACATCTTAGCTGTTGGACACATGGGGAACAGATCTAATAAAATGAGAAGACAGCACCTCATTGGAAAAGGTGAATGAGGTCCTCCACCTGCATTCTCCTCTAAATCCCACCTCAAAAAGGATAAATTAGTGCCTTTGCAGAAGATGAAGGAACAATGTACAGATGTCCACCCAGTGGCTAAGATGAAGGATTAAGCACAGACATCCAGCCTAGGGCTGAAATATCCCCTTTGTTATAACATGTTAAAAGCATAAGTTGAAATTTACAGCTTCTCTCACAGTAAACACCAAGTAGTGAATATGCATTACTGTGGTAATCAGGGCTGTGGGAGGGGTGGGCTGTCAAGCAGCCACTGAACTTTCCAGAATGACTGACTCAGGTTAAGAGTTCTTGCCATGCCAGGGGTTCCTGCTGGGAGTTATGAACTGAATGAAAAATGATGACTTTCCAGATGTCATGCAAAGACATTAGAAAAATCTCTGCAGAAAGTTTGAGGCTGAAGGAAAATGACACAAACTCTTCTGAAACTATTCAGAGCCCCTGTTCCAAATGCTCCAATGAAGTCTCAGTGTAAGTTTCATTTCATGACTTTCTATACAGCTCTAAATTCCAATTTTTATTTTACACTTACTTTAGTGGCACCTGAGTATACAGATCATTACTAAAAATCCTGCTTAAAGGCCCTAACTAATAGAAATTCCCTACTATGCTATGCATCATAAAGCAGATCATTTTTGCAAAGAAATTAGACTAGGAAAAGGTAGTTGTAACTTTATTATAGAGACAGAGCTAGGAATTTGTCTGAATCCCACAACTTTTGGAGTATTGACAGAGATCAAATCGACTTTGTCTCCTGTGCATTCCCTCAAAAAGCCAATTTTTTTCTAGATTCACCACCCTCTTTCATGCATCAACAGAAAATGAGCTCATTCAGTTCCTTCTTTTGTATGACACAAGATATGGAACCTAATTTGAAACCCTAAATGAAATACAAAATATAATTTCTTCATCAAGCTGGTAGTTTAAGGCAAAAGGATACTTTCTGTCCTGGTTCAATGGCTGCAAGCAATCAGATATTCAGTGGGCTACACCAGTAACTACAATTTTAATTTTTCTGAAAAAATTATATTTTGAATGGAAAATATATATATTTCATTCATGCAATGCTTTGAACAGGTTATATTTAAGTTAGTAGCAATAATTCATTTCATTCTGTAACTGCAAATGGAACCATTAATATTCAGTGAAGAATACACTGCCTGTAAATGTCTATTTATTGAGTTGCTCCCTTCCTATTTTTTAATCCAATCACTTCTGTACCTGATGTTTATGACCAGGTGTCACATGGTGCATCCTTTGCCCTTCATCAGTGCCCTTAAAGCCAATTTCCTATGATCATTCTCTTTTCCTCCTCAGTTCCAAGATCAATCAACACAGGATCATTAGTGATGCAGCATTTAGCATCACAGAAACTTTGTGACCACAAATATAAGCAGGAGCAATTACTGAAACTTTCTAAGACAGAAGAAGATGTCCTTTGTGTTGGGACAACTCTGGCTCTCCAGTAAAAGTATTTTCCTTTATATCTCACTCATCAGTTGGGGAAGAAGCATCCTCCCCTAGAGTTAAGTGATTTAGGAATTGCAGTTGTTATATTGCAAGAAAACATTATGAAGGTTCCTACTTCCACTACTTTATTTATTTTCATTTCACTCTATTTTACAGGTTGCCCCTTGCTTCTACTTTCCTGCTTTGTTCAGATTACATCCTAAATATCAGCTGCCAGCACTCCAACCTACTTACAGCCCATCTGGTGGGAAGGAATTGCTGCAGACTCTCAACTTATCATCCCATCCAGCACATACCAGTATTTTATTTACTATTTCTGTAATCTAGAAATTACTGCAGAATAAATATCTTTACAGCTATCTTCTGCTGTTTAACTAAATAGCTGTTGACCTGGTCCCAAACAGAATGTTGCCTGAGTTTTCTATTATGGGGAAAATTCAGGAAATCCTCTGGAACCTTGAAAATTAGGTGTTTTTCTCTCTTCAGATGAGAAGCAGTGGTAGAGCAGTGAGGCTTTAATATGTGTGACTATAGATAATGCTTCAGTTCTTGGGTGCCTAAACTGGATTTTCACCAATTTGAGAGCCTTGTCACTTCAAGGTTAAGCCAGTCTGAAAAGTAGCTACAATCAAGCAATTTATTCCCTGGGTCCTAATCCTGGTAGGGGCAGATTTATCTCTTCATAGATCGAAATTCAGGAATGAATCTTAGACATCATCCTTTATTCCAGTGGGTGTTTCATATCTCATCCACCACTGAAGGTAAAACTGAAAAGTTTTATTTCCAGAGAGAAGTTTAAACAATCCATTGCAATTTCCAGGAGTTCTTAAAAGAATAGGAAGAAGAAAGATCTCACACTTTTCTTTCTCCCCTGGGTGTTAAAACTCAGTTTGGTGTGTCCCTAGGAGTGGAACATATACACACTATCTCAAATGATACAAAATCAATGAAAATCATAGAATATCCTGAGTAGGACAGGACACAAGGATGGTTAAATCTAATTCCTGGCCCTGCACAGGACAGCCTCAAAATTACAAAATTACACCATCTGCCCGAGAGCATTGTCCAAACACTTCTCAAACTCTCAAGAAAAAAAAAAAAAGTAGATTTAGTGACAACACTTTGGTGAGGCAGCAGATAGCAAAATTAAAAAAAACCAAACCCTATATATTAGAATAAAAGTAGAATTTTAATTAGTTTGTATGTGTAAAGAGGATAAAAGTGTTGTAAGTTGAAAGGAGATGAAGCATTCAGTGATGTATTATGGGTAATTATAACAACATTCTGAAAAGAAAACAATATATTGTTTGTCTGATTAGTAACTTAATTTGTCTGTTCATTTGTTAATAACCTAGAAACACCTGTTGATGGTTGCATAATTTCATGACTTGAAACACAGTGGAAGGTTAGACCATCCACATGATAAACCTCACATCTGCAAAACCTTCAAATTTCTTACTTCAAAAAAGTTAGTATTTATGATTTCAGTGGGAAATCTCCACTTTCAGGTTAAAATGATCAGCCAAAAGAAAGCTTTAAATAGATCCAAGTATATAATTCTAATAAGTAATGTATAAATAAAAGTCCACAAAAATGAGGACTTTTTATTTGCCTTGACCTCACACACTCTCCCAGAGCAATGCCTCTGCCATCACACAGGGACAGGATGAAATTGCTCCTATACAGACACCATCCTATACTTGATTTACTCTCTGCACTGGAAGGATTAATGTAGCAGCAGTTTGCCAACTCTCTACCACAGTGTGTCAAAAAGGAAGGGAGCACTAGGACCATTTTCTCAGTGTACTCATCTCCCACCTGTGGAGTCAAAATGAAACTTCAACAGTCAAAATATCATAATTCCTGTCAAACACAGCATTGAGAAAAGCAGAGACTTCAGGCACATTGTATGAACCCTAATTTACCTTGTTTTATTAAAATGAACAAAGCTGGGCAGAGAACATTTTTAAGAACACAGGAATTGTTCTGCTTCCAGGTGATTTTGCATCTCTTAACTTGGAGAACTTAGAGTTTTGTCAACCCCCTTACCTATACATACCAAGGCTTTAATCCTAAAACTAAACAACAGCTAGTACTTTTGTGGCTGGAGTAGGTGAAAATCTTTTTTTTTACCTCTTATCATTGCAGCCTTTCTTATCAGCTCTCCATATTAAGAATTAGGGATCATCTGGGAATTCAGAAAGGAGATTCCTCAATGATACTAAAAACAGCTGGCAATTAAATATAAGGTAAATGGATATGACAGCATTAACTTGAGCCTGCAGGTAACAGCAGCCCCCCAAAAAATGGAACTTTTCATTTTATCTATGATTCTGAAGTAAGGCAACCTTAAGTTAAAAAGTTAATCTTTTTCATATTATTTAAGTTTGAGACAAATTTTAAAGTCATAGGAACTATAAGAAATTATAAGTTACTAACTGGAAGCTGGAATTTTAAGTTGTACAAATCACTGTGACAAAAATGAATACAATGCACAGAGTTCTGGAATCAGCCAGCTCTGAGCTGTTTGCAAGCCCCAGGGTTGATCCTGACACACTACAAAGCAAGACCTAAACCTCCACAGGATAGGAGATCTTAAGTGAAGAACTGTTGAAAAGCCTGTTTTGCATGCATAGTTTTAAAAATGCTGAGTAGCTGGATTTCCAGTATGATAGAGGTGGAAAAAGAAATCAATTGCTAGGTTAACAAACCCATTTCCCCCTCTGATTTCTTTGATTTAAGATTATTATAATCCAGTTTGTTTCATGAGATGAAATCCAATTTGGTAGCTGTGTCTCAAGGACACATGGATGTAAAAGCAAAGGCTTTTCAAACTGATTTTTATGTGCATATTGGCTATTACTCCATGACCAAGGTCTATAAATCTCTAACTTGAAAGACTAATAGCTCTTATTGATTATAGTTTGATCATGCAAGATAAAGCAAGTGGCAATAATAAATCACCTTTATGGATTATTTGTGTTCATCAAGTGAATGGGATTAAATGTACATTTGACATATTTGTTGATTAATCTGATTTTTATGTAAAGATGTTTCTGAGTATAATCTGTTAATGAATTGTCACACAGAAAAGGAAGAAACATTTTCAGTCAGTTTAAACCATCAGTCTTCTGCCTCAAGAGCAAACACTGGGAAATACTGGCACATAAATCATCACTTGCCCTAGAAACTGAGTTTTACATTAAGTTAATTAAAAGGCTGCATGAAAACACCACTGAAATTCACTAAATGGAAGCAAATATACCAGGCAGATTACCTGTACCTACTCTAATTGTGCATACAACAGCTTCTCTGTGACACTCTTAGGAATTAAACTCTTACATGACAATAATTTTACAATTTACCTACATTATCACCTAGAGTCACCCAGGAGATATTTTTAACTTGATATGAAGAATAGCCCCTCCCTGAATTTACCAGTTTTGAAAATTATGCCAAGATATTCGGGATTTTTTTCCCCACAAACATAACCACTTTGGCACTTTTCATTGTT
This sequence comes from Peucedramus taeniatus, assembly GCA_013400575.1. NCBI lineage: Eukaryota > Metazoa > Chordata > Aves > Passeriformes > Fringillidae > Peucedramus > Peucedramus taeniatus. The sequence goes on from WBNO01017286.1 coordinate 108,158, forward strand.
CTGTGAATTAGGGAGAATGAAAAACCCAGAAACAAAAGAGATACAAAAATTCCTCATACTTCTATGCTCTATTACTATTACTCCCAGAGCTGGGATGAACTGCAATATACATTCTAAAGTGATTAGCTGAAATTCTGAATTTTGATGAAATATAACACTGTACTTAAGACAGCAATCCTAAATCTGCCTGGGAAGAAGTAGAGTGTTACCCACTTCAGTCTTCCCAAAGCCTCCTCCCATCTGACACTTGTGTCTAGCTTTTCTCTCTCCATCCTTCCTGTCCCACTTGCTCTTTTCTCTTTTTTCACCTGCTTTCTTAAGAAAAAAGATATGGGGGCTTTGTTAGCCTGTGCTTTTATGTGAGCAATCAGAACTTGATTCTTCAGTCCCCGTAAAAATTTGCTGTGTACTGCTTGGGGAAAAAAAAAAAAAAAAAATTAAGGGCCTCAATTATGGACTGTCTGACAGTGCTTGTGTGGCAAAGTGACTATGTTTTTTAAACTAATCACCACTGGTCAAAGGAACTTGCAACATTTTCCTATCACTTTTTACAACATCCAGTGTGTTAAAAATGCTTCTCCCATTTTGCCAACAGAAGCAGAGGCACAGCCCACCCCAGCAGCTGATGGCTGAATTCACTGCTTCAGCCACACACATTTACTGCTGAACTGCAGCTCACCATTTCATCCACTACTGGAACAAAATCTTGTCTCTAAGAGAGTTGGCTGAGCAGTAAGATGATACAATGTCAGGAGGTTATATTTCCATTACATTACAGATTTCAGAAAACAATGACCTTATTATGGTAAGTCATGTCCCCAGAGAGCACTCAAGCTGTGAGAGGCTTGAAGTTACTCAGACAACAGAGCACAAGTGGGAAGGGCATTCTGAAAAGTGGGAGAAGAGAAAACTTGCCCACCC
>WBNO01017287.1:5312-24113 GCA_013400575.1 Peucedramus taeniatus
CAAAACCCCACTAAACCCCACCAGAACCCCACCAGAACCCCACCAGAACCCCACTAAACCCCACCAGAACCCCACCAAAACCCCACCAGAACCCCACTTTTGATCTCTTAAAAATCCAAAAGTGGCCGGGCTGGGGCTGCTCCCAACTCCAGATGGGCCCTCAGGAAGATGCTCCAGGGACAACCCAACCCAAGTTCAAAGAAATCCCTCTAAAAATGGGATTTTCCCAGTGTGTTTCAGTGGAATTTTACTCCACTTTTTTGGGGCTTCACGATAAATGGAGTCCAACCCGATTTATCCCCATTCCCAATCCCTTTTCCTGCATTTTTTAGCCGCTCTCAGCCCCTTTCCTCCCCAAAATCCTTCAATTCCCCCTCCAAACCCAATCCCAAGGCAACAATCCCCCCTCAGAGCATCCCAAATCCCAAATTCCCAGCAGAAATCTCCATGGGGGCTGCACAGGGAAAGTTTTAAACTTCTGTTCCTTTTTTTTTTCCCAGTTCGGTGAATTTTGCAGGATTTTCCCTTCACTTGTGGGTCAGATAAGCTGTGATGGAACTGGGAATATTTTATTTCCCATATAAAATATAAATATATATGTATATATTTATATTTATNTTTGCAGGATTTTCCCCTCACTTCTGGGTCAGATAAACTGTGATGGAACTGGGAATATTTTCTGTGGATAATCCCAGGTATCCAAAGTTTTTCCTTAAGGTTTCTTAGTTTGGAATTCTCCTGAGGAAGAAGAGATCCTTTTCCTGAGTATCCCCTTTTTTAATTTAAAAATTATTTATTTCAGATCATTTATTTTATCTCCCTTTCTCTGCCAAACATTACCCAAAAAAATCTCCTTTAAATCCCAACTTGCCAGCACTGCTTGGGATTTATCCTGGTTTTCCAAACTATCTTCCTTATTTTTTTTAAACTTGCAAAGCCATCCTCCCAAATTTCAGCCCTTTTTCCAACCCATCCAGCTTTTCCCTGGCCTGGATCTCCCGATAATTCCCCCAAAAAAGTGGGATCTGAGGGGCTTGTGCATCCTTGCAAGATTCCAGCCTCTGCTCTTCTCCAGGCCATGGAGAAAATTCCAAAGGCGTAATGATGAGAACCATCTTCCCCTGGAAGATCTTCCTTCCTTTCTCTGGAAGGAAAAGAAATCCCAGGGAACTTTCTCCCCTCATCCCAACACAAAATTCCAGGGAATGCAAGATGGGGAAATCCACGGATAAAATATCCATGGATATTCTTAAAAATAGGATTTTGGAGTTGTTGTTAGTATTTTATATCCCAAATATTTGAATCTAAAACCTGGATTAGGAGGCAACTCCAAGGACCCACAGAATGGGAATATCCCAATGTTTGCTCTCTCCAAATCCAGGATTTCCTCCCTGTGAAGGGGGCTGGGATTCATCCCATTATCCCAAATTCCCATCCTTCTCCCTGTGCTGGAGATTCCCAGCTGCTCCCTTCCACCTCTCTGCTCCCGCCCCTCTTCCCAACTCATCCCAGAATCCTTGGGAAAAGCGGTTTTAAATCCCAAGAGCGTTTGTGGAGCAGGGATTCAAGGCTGGGGCCGAGCCCGTTTCACCTGCCCGTGGCTCCGCTCCCATCCCTGAATCCCGACAGTTTTCCTTGCTGAACCCACTGGGAAAACAGGGAAAAGGGGGGAGGAAAGAAAGGAAAGGAACCAAGCCCCAAATGCCAACCTCATCCAGAGGAAATTCCTGGTGGGATTTGCTGCTGAAGCGAAGGGCTCGGTGCCCTTGGACACCAGCCCGGGGCTCCTCTTTCCTCAAGGACTCCCAAAATTCCGCTTTTCCCTTTGAGATCTTTTTAAAATTCCCTTTTTTTGGCTCAAACAGCCAAAATTTTGGGCCCATTCTGGGTGAGGGACTCCCCACCCACCCCACAGGCCAAGGAGCCTTAAAAACAGGGAAAAACCTCTGGAATGAGGCCCTGGAGCAGGGATATCATCCTGAGGACAGAGGTGGCCCAGAAAAGCGGGATTGGGAAGGGATGGGAGCCTGTTCCATGTGGAATAAGTGGGACTTTCATAAAAGTAAGATGGGATTTCCTTCTCCATTCCCAGAAAAAGTGAGGGAAATTTGTGAGTAAGGAAGGGATTGGGGAAGAGGAAGAAAAGGGTTTTCCAGATGAAATTTTTCCTGGTTTGGAGAAGTTTTGGGATGTTTTGAGGAGTTTTCCACTTCCCTTAAGGATATGGAATGAAGCTGAAAGCACCAAGGCTCCGTTCCTTCCCAAAATCCTTCATCCCCTCTCCAACAGAACCACTCTGGATCTGCCGAACTGCTGATGGGGGCTCGTGGTTCCAAGGAAACACAACAGCCCCATGGAAATCCATGGAATAAATCAGGATATCACTCCTGGGTGATGCTGGCTCCAAGTGTTTCTCCACGTCCCAAAACACACAGGAAAGGTTTCTCCAGGTCATCCTTAGGATCACCGAGTTCCAGGGAGGTTTTCCCATTCCTCTCACACAGTTTAGTTTTCCTTTCAGGAAAACTTGGAGAAACTTCTCTTCCTTTTAGGAAAACTCACAGAAATTTCCCTTCTTTTTAGGAAACTTCATAGAAACTTCTTTTCCTTTAAGGAAAACTCACAGAAACTTCCTTTCTTTTAAAGAAAAATCACAGAAACGCCATTTCATTTTTGAAAAATTGCCTTAAAATCAAAACCAATCCATGCTCCCAGTAAAAAATCAGGGAAATAAATTCATATTTAGTTTGAGCCATTTTCAGGATTTCTAGAAGGCAAAACCCATTTTCCTGCATAGGATATCCCAGATTAAAGATGGGAAGAGAAACCAGGAGATTTTTAGGAGAAAAACCCCATTTTCCTGCATGGATTATCCTGGATTGAAGACAGAAAGGGAAATTGGAGTTTTTCTAGGAGGCAAACCCCATTTTCCTGCATGGGATATCCCGGATTGAGGACGAGAAGGGAAATTAGGATTTTAGGGAACGAGTGGGGTGCTGGTGTAGGATAACTTGGGGTGTTTCCCCCTTTAAACATCCTCAACCCAAATAAATCCCCAAATGAGCCTCAGACATTTCAGATGAGGAGACCTCAGGACGAATCCTTTACCTGGAGATTTCCAGGGATCCAGGATCTGGGAAGGAAGTTGTTAACATTTGGGAATGAGGAGGTACCTGCTCCTCCTCCTACAAACCCCCTGGTCAGAGCTCATTTGCATTCATTAGGAGCCAGGGGTGATTAGCAGAGCCCTCCCCCCTCACCTGCCCTGAAAGGTCCCTCTCTCCGCTGGAGCTCCAGGATCGGATCGAGGCCGATCGGGTGACAGAGCAAAGAATTCGCTCTGAAAGAAGATTCATCCCCAGGGTCCGGAGCGGAGGCCTCGGAAGAGGCGACTCCGCGGATTTGGGAGGCTCCTCTGCACTGGGATGTGTCCGGGTTCTCCCAGTTCCTGCTGCCGCCCACGGAGCGGGAGATGGCGATGATTCCCACGATGATCGGGAATTTTGTTCCCCTTGTTGAGTCCTTCCTGCCTTGGTGTGGGAGATGGGGCCTCGATGTTGGCATGAGTTGAGTGTCCACTTCCTGAGGCCATTCCCATCTCCCCTAGGCCACTCTGATCTCCTTGAGGCCATCCCAGTCACCCCGAGGCCATTCCCATCACCCCAAAGGCTATTCTCATTTCCTTGAGACTGTCCCCATCTCCCCGAGGCCATTCCCATCTCCCTGAGGCCATTCCTGTCACCTTCAGGCCATTCCCATGGCCCCGAGGCCATTTCCATCTCCCCAAGGCCATCCCTGCGGCCCCAAGGCCATTCCCGTCTCCTTGAGGCCATCCCCATTTCCTTGAAGCCATTCCCATCTCCCCAAGGCCATCCCTGCGGCCCCAAGGCTCCCACTGTCCCAGGGAGGCCATTCCCATCTCTCCAAGGCCATTCCCATCTCTCTGAGGATCTCCAGGAGAGTCAAGATGCTTCCCCAGATCCGGGATCAGGGATGGGAATTGTTGCCTGCACTCCCTGCTCGGGCTCACAAAGTACAACAGCCCAGTGATGGGGGATTTAAAACCAGATCCTGATCCCGAATTCCCACATCCCGACATGGATGTGGGACCAAGGATGGACCCACGGACATTTCATCCCCTGGGATCAGGATGGGAATTGCTACCAGAGCTCTCTGCTCGGGCTCAGCGCCGGGATACTCACAAGGCCCAGAGACGATGGGCTGGCACTTCCAGGGATGGGCTGGCACTTCCAGGGATGGATCCCAATGCTCCGAGCTGCCGTAAAATCCCCGGGATGTCCCTGTCCCGCCCCATTGTCCACCTCTGGCACGAGACGGTTCTCATTAAGGCCCGCAATTGATCTCCTGGCTTTGAAGGAAACAAGAAAGGAGGAACAAATCCAACGGGATCCTCCTTCCTCCGGCCCAGGGGAACATGCCTGGCTTTAATTTCTTTTCCTTTTGTCGTTCCAGTCGGGATTTCACTTTAACGACACTGCCATCCCCATCCCTCTTTTTCTGCTCCTCGAGAAGCAGGGAAGTCTCCCCTCTGCTTTCCATGTTCCCTGCCTTTGTTCTCCATGCTTGATTTATGAAAGGACTTTTCTCTCCCCAAATCCCTCGTTTTGGGAGTCGAAGACCCCCAAAATCGGTGGTTCCCACCCCAGAGTTCAGAAGAGCCACGCTGGGACTCACTCAGATGTTCCTGACTGGCCCTAAATATTCCAGCTCTGCTGGGAAGGTGCTGGAAGGCCACACCTTTGGAGCAATCCTTTGGGAAGGAGCTGCGGATTGACGCTCCGGGGTGGTTTTGATTCCCAGTTCTTCCTGGAGAGAATCCACTCCAGCCCAGGAATAATTCACACCTGAACAGGCAGGGAGAGGGATCCAGCAGGATCGATTTCTCCAGGATTTATTAGATCCTGCCTGGAAGCCCTGTGGAAAACCTGGGAGAGGTGACAGAAGTCACCTCCTTTCCCTGACCTCACCGGCACAAATCCCAGCAATGTCCGTGGAAAAGCTGGTCTGAGGGAATGTGATGATGACACCTGGAAAAAAACCCAAGGATTTAGGGATTGAGGTGGGAAAAGGCATGGAGCATAATGGTCTTTTAATCAGCAAAGAGACCAAACTCAAGGTCTTTTAAGCAGAAAATGTTTTTTTTATTTTTTCACTTGGCAGAGGCATCAAAAAGTTATTAAAAGGGCCTGGTTAAATATCTCATTAATGAAGATGAACGAGGCCCCAGATTTGTTTTTAAACACTTCAAAGCCGTTTTTCTTCTGACCTCCCAAAGTGTGAGTGTGTAGGGGGATCTCAGTGCCTTCAAATGTTCCTTTTTTCTGGAATTTTACAGCAGCTTTAACCGATTTCAGTGCTGGAGCTGCTGCTGCTCACCCTGGGAGGGAGAGCTTGGGCTGGGACATGAGGAAAATCCATTTGGTGGTGCAGGAACATCCCAGGGATCTGAGGGGTTGCTCTGCACATCCCAACGCTCCATCCCATGGGAGATGGATTGAGCCGGGATTGAGGCGGCTCCTTCCTGCTGGGAGCACCTGGGAGAGCCTGGGAAGGAACAGCTCTGGGGATGAGGGAACTCAGTCCCCTAAAATCCCAGCTGGTCCTTCCCCACAGAGAAAACTGGGAAGGAGACAGATTATCCCACCATTCCATGATGCAGGCATTCCAGTCTGGGACAACCTTGCTGTGGAATCATGGAATGGTTGGAAGGGATCATAAAGCCCTGCCATGGGCAGGGACACCTCCCACTGTCCCAGGGTGCTCCAACCTGGCCTTGGACACTCACAGGGATCCAGGGGCAGCCACAGCAAATCTGGGAATTCCAGCCCAGCCCCTCCCCACCCTCCCAGACAAGAATTCCCAATTGCCAAGATCCCAGCCCAATCTCCCCTTTCCCAGTGGGAGCCATTCCCTGTGTCCTGTCCCTCCAGGCCTTGTCCCCAGTCCCTCTCCAGCTCTCCTGGAGCCCCTTTAGGGACTCTGAGGATTCCCTGGATTTTTCCCTTCTCCAGGGGAACATTCCCAGCTCTCCCAGCCTGGCTCCAGCACAGAGGGGCTCCAGAACCCTGGACTGGTTTGGGTGGGAAAGGACTTTAAGGATCATCTCATTCCACCCCATCCATGCACAGGGACACCTCCCACTGTCCCAGGTGGATCCAAGCCCCAATGTCCAACCTGCCCTTGGACACTTCCAGGGATCCAGGGGCAGCCACAGCAAATCTGGGAATTCCAGCCCAGCCCCTTCCTGCCCTGACAGGGAAGAATTCCATCCCAAATCCAATCTAAATCTCCCCAATTCCCATTTAAGTCCACCACTCCTTATCCAGGGACCAGGTTGAAGGGGGCGAGCTCCGAGCTCTCATTAAGGAAACCAAACCCCCAGCTGCCCCACAAATCCCCAACCCCAAACCAAAAGAATCCCGAGCCCCAGGTCCAAAATACCCCAGAGTCTCGAGCCCAAATAAAAAACATCCCAGAACCCAGAGCCCCGAAATAAAAACCATCCCAGCTCCTGCCAAGGCCGGGGATGGGAGGAGCCCGGTCCCAGATGGGTTTTTGATACACAGCCCCAGAGAAGCTCCTTGGGTGCCTTATCTGAAGAAGGATGGCGTTAAAATCACCCTCCCCATTACCCGACACTAATGGGGCTCAGTGCATTATTCCTATCAAAGTGCAATTTGCATTTACAAAGGGATCCCGGGAAGTGATGGATGGGGAAGGAATGGAGAAAGCCTTGTAAAGCCTCGGAGCGTGCTCACGGTGGAGGAACTTCCCGGCACCAGGCGCTTTTCCCTGCACCTTCCCCTCCACCCCAGCCCGTGACGTCGGCTGGAATGAGCATTCCGGCCCTCGCCTTTCACCCCACAGCCCATCAATAAAAGCTGGAAGAGCTGGAGGAGTGGGAATACTCATTTATCTTCATTAGGACTCTGGCCAGCTCCTCTGATCACCACGTCGGCGTCGCCGGGGAGAGAAAAAGCTACTGTTCCTTTTTCCCTGGATTCCCGGCCCACACGCCCCAGCAGAGCGCTGGGATCCCACTCAGCACCTGGTCTGGGCGGAGGGAAAATGGGATTTTGGGGGGATTTCCCTTCTCTCTGCTTCTTCACGGAAGCAGAGCTCTGGGGAGAGACAAGGAAAAAACAAATTAACGCCAGGAGATGCCATCAGGGAGGGAGATGAAAGAGGAGGAGCCCAGTCAGACAGGCAGAAGGTGGAACGGGAGACTTGGGAATGATCCAAGATCTTGGTCCCTTCCCACTCAGCACATTCCATGATTCCATGATTTGGGGCTCTAGGATCTTAAAGGGACAAAAGAAGCTCTGGCCCCAAAGCTCAGCCCTCATCCCAAATCTCCACATTCCCAACTTGCATTGCCTGTTTAGAGGTCTCGTTTTGGATAAGAGGGATAGTTTTGGGAAAGGGACTTCATCCTCCCTGCCCTTCCCGAGATTCCTCCCAGCGACACACAGAAAGTCCCCTCAAATCCCCTCCGAACCTTGCTGGGATGCTGAGGGACAGATCCGGCTGCTGCTGTCCTCAGGATGTCCCACATCCTCCCTGGACACTGTCCTGCCTCTTCCCATCAAGGACATTCCTGAGAGATGCTCCTGGGGTCATGGAACGAGCAGAGGTTCCAAATTCCTTTTGAAAACCATTGGCAGCTCCTGGAAAATTCTCCCAGTGTCTGTCCAGAGGAGTTCTCTTGGCATCCAAGTGGCATCACTTGGAAGGGGACAACATCTTTGAGGAATCCCAATGGAAAAGTGACACTGGGACCCCACTGCTGCCGGGGATGGGGTCCATCCCACCCACGTGGATCCATAAACGAGGCATCTGCTCCAGGATGGCTCTTTGGGATTCCCTGGAACTCTGGGAGATGGAGGCATCTCCTCCCAAGACTGAGGGCTCAGAGGGGCAGGAGCTGTCCTCCCCCAGAAGTGCCTCGGGATGGGATGGATCTCCTGGAAGTGCCTCAGAGTGGTATGGATCTCCTGGAAATGCCTCAGGGTGGGATGGATCTTCTGGAAGTGCCTCGGGGTGGGATGAAACTCCTGGAAGTGCCTCGGGATGGGATGGATCTCCTGGAAGTGGCTCAGAGTGGGATGTATCTCCTGGAAGTGCCTCGGGGTGGGATGGATCTCCTGGAAATGCCTTGAGATGGGATGGATCTCCTGGAAGCGCCTCCTAGCCTGGCACAGCCCAGTTCCATGGCAGTAGGAAAGATAAGGAGGGATGAACGTGGCTGATTCAGTCTGGGCTTGGAAAAGGGAGACTGGGAAAACCCCTGGCTGAGCCAGGACATTTGCTGGGAAGACACCAAGATTCCCAAACATTTCTCCTGGCTGGACACAGACACTCCACCTGTCCAGGCTTCCTCAGTCCCCTCACCCTGACTTGGCCACCCAAAATCCCGCAGGTGAATCCCAGGCTGGAGAGTCACCTCCTACCTTCCAGCTCTGGGAAGATTCCAGGGATCTAAAGCTGGCTGAGATGAGTCCCTCACCCACAAGTGGAGGAGGAAGCAGGATTTGGGGTCCCTGGAGCACCGACTTCCCAAGAATGAGGGAATTGAGTGTCATTTCTTCTCATCGTAACTTTGGGATCATTTTTCTCCGATGTTTTCCGCCCCCCTTGATTTCATTTTGGCACCCTCAGCCACACTCCAGGCTCCAGCCCCGGCTGAGGTGACAGAAGTGTGGAGCCAGGGGTGACCCCTCAGCACTGTCCCCAGCAGCAAATCCCCCCTGGAGAGCAGCAAACGAATCCAGCAGGGAATTCTGGCACTAAAAATGATGGATTGGGAGCAGTGCTGCTCTCCCAGCGTTTTACAGGCTGCTCCCACAGGAGTTATTGCCTGGATTTTCCCCGGTTTATGGGATTAACAACCACATCAGCTCTGCCCTTCCCACCCCTCCTGGTGCCTGGCAAGGACCTTTTTTTGTCTAATTACCCAAAAGACATCGTTAAGCCTCACTCAGCCATCCTTGGCCAGATCTGGGCTCTGCTCTGGAACTCACAAAGGTCCCCGGGCCTGAAAATGTCCAAATCGCAGCAGTTACTTGCAAAAAGTCCTTCCTGTAGCTAAAGCCTCACCTCGGGGCCTGAGAAATGGGAGAGATCAAACAAAAACCCAAAAATCGCCTTTTTCTCTCGCCTGTCCTCGTGATTGGAGCTGCAGAAGGTCCTGCAGAAAAATAAAAGAAAATAATAAAAGCAAAAATAACAAAAACTCATTTTTCTCTCACCTGCCCTTGTGATCAGAGCTGCAGAAGGTCCCGCAGAAAAATAAAAGAAAAAAAAAAATTATTTTTCTCTCGCCCATCCTCGCGATTGGAGCTGCAGAAGGTCCTGCAGAAAAATAAAAGAAAATAATAAAAGCAAAAATAACAAAAACTCATTTTTCTCTCACCTGCCCTTGTGATCAGAGCTGCAGAAGGTCCCGCAGAAAAATAAAAGAAAAAAAAAAATTATTTTTCTCTCGCCCATCCTCGCGATTGGAGCTGCAGAAGGTCCTGCAGGATAATAAAAGAAAAAAAATAAAAATAAAAATAATAAAAACTCCTTTTTCTATCACATGCCCTTGCGATCAGAGCTGCAGAAGGTCCCACAGGACACACAAGGACTCCACACAATTTTCACAGGCTGGAGCTGGGTCTGGGAGGTTTAGTTTGGATCTCAGGGAAAGGTTCCTCATGCAGAGGGTCCTGGGCACTGCCCAGGCTCCCCAGGGAATGGGAATTCCAGAGCTCCAGGAGTGTTTGGACAGCGCTGCCAGGGGTGCCCAGGGTGGGATTTTGGGGGACTGTGCAGGGCCAGGGGTTGGATGGATGATCCCTGTGGATCCCTCCCAGCTTGGGATATTCTGCAGTTCTGGGGTTGATGGAAACGAGGAGTTTTGTGCCTGTGCAGGACACGAGGAAGGAGGGATGGACGATGGACGGGGACACAAGGCTGGGGAGAAGTTCCACCCCACCACTCCGTGATGGAACCACAGAACCCTTTAGGTGGAAACACCTCCAGATCATCGAGCCCAACCACGGCCCCAGCACTGCCAAGGCCACCACATCCCCTGGAGGCCTCACTGCTGCTCCCTCCCCAGGGTTTGCTCCTTCCCCTTCCCTGTTTGCCCATGGAGGAGCCTGTTTGAACAGAGACTTTGTTTTGCTGACCATACACAGAGCTGGGAGCAGCTCCCTGACCACGAGTGACCTCCAGCCCCAGGCCACCGTAGCCACCCCAGCAGTGTCCCACACCTGGGGTCAGCACTGCTCCCTGGGATGGGACAAGGGGACATTGTCTCAGGGTGGACACCAGCAGGAATTTCCTCATGGAAAGCGTGGTCAGGAATTGGAAGTGCCCAGTGAGGTTTGGAGTCCCCACCCCTGGAGGTGTTCAAGGAATTCCTGGATGTGGTGCGGGTGACAAGGTGAGGATCAGGCACAAGATGGACTCGATGACCCTGGAGGGCTTTTCCAACCTCAGCGATCCTGGGATTGTCCTTGAGTGCAAGAACTCAGCACCTCCTGGAGAATTCCTTCCTCTTGGAACAGCAGCTGGGGGCTCCCAGGTCACCGAGGTGCCCGAATCGCCCCTCCACGTTTAGGTGGGAAAATCTGCGAGCTGAATCCTGGCCGGAGCCCAGCTGGAACCCTCCCAGAGGGAACAGAAGGAGCTGGAAGCCCCTCAGAGGGGACAGAAGGAGCCTCATCTTTGTCACTGAGATGAGGCTGGAGGGGCCTCGTGGCCGATCTCAGCCAGAGCCTCAGGTTTCACGAGAGGTGCAGGTAACTGCTCAGCTCCTGGTTTTGGGAAGGGAAAATTTCTGCTGGGGGACACCCAAGAGCAGAGGAGGGAATGAAAGCTGGTCCAAGAACTGTTCCCAGTTTTGGGAAGAGCTGGGTTTGGTCCAAAAATACAGAAAACCCCAAAGGAGACTTTTAAACCCATTTGTTCGTGGATTGGATCCTGGCTTCCCACCAGGCAGCAGCTGCCACCACCTCCTGACCCCAAAACCCGGGATCTGAGCTGGCTCCTGCCCCTGCTCAGCAGGATCAGGATGCGTTGGGATGGATTTTGGAGGAGCTTCCAGCCCATTCCCGACCTGTGCGAGGATCCCTGGGCAGGCCCTGCTCCAGCCCAGCCCCCTCCCGTTGGTTGCCCAACCCTGGAGATGCTGCGGCCCCAACAACCCCACCCCATCCCCACCACCCTCCTCAATCCCAACCTCTCTGGACCCCATTCCGGCCAATTTCTGGTGGGGACAGAGAACATTCCAGAAGCCTGTGATGGATTTGGAAGCTGCTGGAAAACCAAGAAGTGGTTTCCCTCAACCAAACCACTGCAAACTTTCAGATCTTCCCTCCCTGACCACCATTCCCAGGCCCCTCTGGTCTCCCAGCAGCCCAATTCCAGACTGGCTCCAGCACCACAGCCCAAAGTTTGGGATCCCTGGCACCAAAAAACCAGGATGGTTGTAGCATTCCCAGCTCACACCTTCCCTCTTCCATCATTTTTGGTGTTTCCCTCAGCATCGCCCCCAACCAAACACCCTCAGCTTTCTTTGGCAGGAATTTCCCCGGGAGGGTGGGGAGAGAGAGGCTGGATAATAACATTTAGGAGGGATCCAAGCTGCTGGGTGTGTCCCAGGAAAGCCAGGATGTGCCTTAGTCACGGGCTTATCCATCTGGGAACGTGGGCAGGGTCACCCCGGGGTCATGGATGTCCCACGTCACCTTCACCTGCTTTCGAGTAGCACCTTTGGAAGGGGAAACCAGCCAAGGCCGTCCCCCAGACGATCGGAAAAACAAATAAAACCCTACCAAACCCCAGAGCAGGGGAGGAATCCGTCCCCTCCTGCACCAGGGAACTTCCTGGTTGGAATTCCAGCATGCAAATCTCCCCCGCCCATCGCACTCCCGGGCAGACGGGGCGGATCAAAAGTGCCAAGGGAGCGGGAGGGCACTGGGAGGGGAGGAGAGGTCGGGATAAGGATGGAGGTTGGGATAAGGATGGAGGCTGGGATAAGGATGGAGGTTGGGATAACGATGGAGATTTTTCCAGTGCCAGCTGACACAGGCACTGTGGGGTCACAGTTTTGGGAAGGAATCAGTTTTCATGGAAGGGTTTGTGCTGGAAGAACCTCACAGACCATCCATGGGCAAGGACACCTTTCCCTAGACCAGGCTGCTCCAAACCCGCCTTTCCCAGCTGGAAAAATTGAGGGATTCTCAAAAAATGAGGGATTCTCCCTGTCTTTCCTCCAGGAATGGAGTCCTCCCTGGTGACAATCCCAGCTGCTCCAGGCATGGCCTTAATCAGCAAAAAGGAGCCTTCTGGAAGAAAAAAAAAAAAGAACTTAAAAGTAAAATAATGCAAATTAATATTTGCAATTAGAATTAATGTTTCTCCCTTAGGAACTCAGGGCTGCACGTTTGGAAACGATCCAAGCTGGGAAGATCTGAGTTTAGGAAAGCTGGGCCTGGCTGGCCATGGCACATCTTCATCGGGATCATGGAAGAGTCTGGGATCATTCTCCAGCCCCGAGGACACCTGGAGAGGCCAAACCTTCACCCACTGGATGACCTCCACAAAAACAAGGAGCCAAATCCATCCTGCCCGTCGGGAACACTCCAGGCACAGTCCGAGAATCACCTGGGCAATAATTAAATAATTAAACCGTGAGGATAATTGGTGTCTGAACCATGGAACTGCTTAATTTGCTGGGATAGACACAGCCCCGGGGCTTTTGCTCCGGCCCATCCCCAGGAAAGCATCCCAAGGCTGGGAATTATCCGAGCAGGTGTGAAACGGGGTCAGGGCTGGGGAAATCTCGCCCCGGTAACCCCACAAGGCCAGCCCCGACACATTCCCTGCTCCGTGTCCAAGCCCGGGATGGGCTTCCAACGAAACCAGAGGAGGATGAGTCACGGGATTCGGGTTTGGGGTGGAAAGGACCTGAAGGATCTTCTCATCCCAAGCCTCCTTCCAGCACCTGGGAGCCAGACCCCAGCCAGATCCTATCGACCCCTGCGTGTCCCCGCAGGCCCCAGGCTGCTCCGGCCTCCTGCAGACACAGCTCCCAAAGCTCTCCTGAATCCAGGGAACACCGGAGCCGGGTGGGAAAGCTGCAACTCCGCCGCTCCTGGGGTCTGGATGGTCGGGATCGCTCCCGGGGTTTTTCGTTCCTGGGGGTTTTCTGCCTGTGTTGGTGGCCATGGGTGAGTTTTGGTGCTGAAATGTCCAGGAGGTGACCTTGAAAGCTGCGTGTGCCCAGCATTCCCTTGGGGATGAGCTGGATCTGCATCCCCTCTGTCTGGAGCTGCCTTTTCCCAGCCATGGAACCGTGGGATTGTTTGGGATGGAAGGGACCTTAAGTCCCATCCCACTCCCACTATCCCAGGTGGTCCAAGCTCCTCCAGCTTGGCCTTGGACACTCCCAGGGATGCTGGAGATGGATGAGGTGAGTCCAGACCCTTGGAAAGAAAAGGTTGGACAGGGCTTGGAACACCCTGGGATAGTGGAAGTTGTGGGGGTTGGGATGAGTTGGGCTTTAAGGGCCTTTCCAACCCAAACCATTCCATGATTCCGTGAAGAAAGCCGAGGTGGCTGCAGCCACCTTTCCCCCTGGGAATTGCTGTGCTTCCCAAGCTCAGACTCCTGAGGGAACACCTGGGAATGCTGCTGAGATCCCTCCCGAGATGGACCTTCCCCATCAGCTGAGCCACAGATGATCCAAAGGGATCCAAAATCCAGGGGTCAGGACACTCGGATCAGCTCATCAGCCCCCAGCTGGACTCCATCAAACAACAAAATTCCCGACCAATCCCACCAAGGATTGAATTTCCTATTGTTTTGTTTTTTTTTCCTGGACCTTTTTTTGGAAGGTCCTGGATCCCTCAGGCTGTTGCCTTTCCATGGAAAGGGAGATTCCTCTGAGCAGGATCTCTCCGAGCAGGGAATGGGGTGGGGTTGAGCATCATGGACATTCAGGGAATGCTCAGCTCAGGGTCTCTGGCTCCTGGATCATGCTCTGCACCAAAATCTCATTTTTTCCAACTTTTCCCTATATCCTGCCCTTGGAGCAGATGGATTTAAGGGGATTTATCCCAGACTTATCCCAGTCTGTTCCCAGAAAGAGGAACTGGAGGGGTTTCACAGCCCAGGCTGTGAAGGCCAGAAGAAAGGAAATTTCCACCGAGGAAATTCCAGCTGGAAATTTCCACCTCCAACAGCCACAGCTCCAATCCAGGAGCCCTGAGGCAGCCGCTGCTCAGGCTCTTCCCACAAATCTCTGCTGTCTCCTATTCCAGTGGAGCCAAGGCAGGAGAAGACCGGGATAAAGTTCTCTCACATCCCAATCCCTGGGAACCTCAGCCAGGATCTTTCTCTTCCCAGCCCAGACAGGGGTGTCTGATTCCCACCAAAAAAGCCAATTTGGGTAATAAACCTGAGGTTCCCATGATCACTCCCTATAAAGCGAATCCCACTGCCTCGAAAACCCCAAAGCTGTGTCCCAACATGGAAAAACCCCGGATTCAGGTGGGCTGGGAATGCTGAGGGAGGAGCAGCCATTCCTTGGCAGAGGGTTCATCCCCCAGAGTGGGCAATATTCAGGATATTCACCCAAAAGCCGCTTTCCCCTTTCCTGTGGGTTCCTACTCCCCAGATCACGATCCTGTGGAGAAGGGGAAGAGCCAGAGGCAGGAGAAGAGGGAAGACCTGTCCCGACAGGAGAGCCTGGAGCGCTCTGCCCGTCCTGCACCAGCCGGGAGCAGGAGCGTGCCCGGAGATCCAGGCACACACCGGGCCCTGCCTGGAAAACCCGCGGCTCGGGCCGGGATTTTGACCAAGGGAAGGGTCAGAGCCGAGGGTTTGAGGAGGAGAGGAGCCAAAGGCCACCCTCAGGCAGGGATTTTGGCACAAACCTTCCCAGGGGAGCAGAAGAAAGGAAATTTCCACCTAGGAAATTCCAGCTGGGAATTTCCGCCTCCGGCAGCCACGGTTCCAACCCAGGGGCGCCGAGTCAGCGGCTGCTCCCACAAATTTCTGCTGGCTCCTGTTGTGGGGACGGAGCATCCCGTGCTCTGCACAGCCCTGGGGCCACCACATCGAGCCTAAAGAGAGGGAAAAGAGAAGTCCGGGCTCACTCCAGGTGTCCCAGGACCTCCCCGCACCTGCCTGGCCCCTCGGGATGGCTTTTCCAGGGCTGTACCTGGAGGACCAACAGGACCACGGCAGCAACAAGTCCCCGGGGCCACCAGGCGAGGAGAAACGAGGTGCCACCGCTTCCCCGAGAGCCGAGGAGCGGCTCGGTGCCTGCAGCCGGTGGCTAATGAATACAAACGAGCGCCCCGTGCCCCGCCGGGGGGTCTTTAACACTTCACACGTCCCGGTGACAGTGAGCGATCGTCCCCGCAGGCAGCGCCCGCATCCCGGGGCGGCCCCGCCGTGCCGGGAGATGAATGAGCGCCCGGCAGACGCGGCACCGCCGTCATTTGTCATCCGCCGCCTCCCTTTAACCTTTCGGGAGCAAATCCCATTTGGGCGCCACCAGCGCGGGCTCGGTACCTGCGCGGGCCCCGCTGGGTCAGGGAGGGGCGGCGGTGATCGATGCCTCCTCCCGGATAATCGCATCCAGCGGCCGGCAGATATGGATGGGCTCCCGCCTTTGATCCGATCATCCAATTAGTGCCCCACGGAATGCAATTAGCGCGGCTGGAGCCACGTGGGGCGCGGGATGGGGCACGGAGGGGGGGATTCCTGGCTGCTGGCTTCCCACCTGGGATGCGCCGGGAAACACCGGGGAGGGAAGGAGGAAAGTCCTGTTTATCCCAATCCTGATTTTCCCACCATCACCACCCTCATTTTGGTGCCACCTGGTCCTGGCCACTGGTCCTGACCCTGGACCATCCTCAGCCTCTCCCGGCGTTCCCGTGACCCCGTTTTCCACCCCGGATGCGGCCGCTCCACCTCCCGTGCCCGCACTTCTCACCCTGCACGTCACGCTCCGCGCTGGTTCCTCCTGGAGCCCGTCCAGCTCTCCCTGCCTTATCTCGGCCTTATCTCGCTCCTTATCGCGAGCCAGCCTATCTCGGATCTGCTCCCACAGCCTCCTTCTCCCGGGTTCTGCGGGCAGGTGGTGACAGCTGGGGTTTATCAGATTCCTGCTGCCACCTTTCCCTCCGACTCCTGGGAGCCCTGGTGGTCCCGGTCCAGTGGCCACCTGCCCATCCCTTCCATTGCCGGTGTTTTCAGAGCAGAAATCGTGGAATTACAGAATGGTTTGGAAGGGAAATTAAATCCCATCCCATTCCAACCCCATCCATGGGCAGGGACACCTCCCACTGTCCCAGGTGGATCCAAGCCCCAGTGTCCAACCTGGCCTTGGGCACTGCCAGGGATCCAGGGGCAGCCACAGCAAATCTGGGAATTCCAGCCCAGCCAGGAATTCCTTCCCAAGGTCCCACCCATCCCTGCCCTGTTTCAGTCCAGGACAGCCCAGCCCGTGGGACACGATGGGAAAGCCACCCCACAGGTGGGTGAGGGCATCTCCCGATGTTCCGAACCTTCTCCTGCCACATTCCCGGGGCTCCCTGGAGGAGGCAAATCCCACCTGGAGGAGTCAAACTCACCTGGCAGCTCCACCTCCCACAGCCTCAGCTGATCCCACTGGGAAGGAGGTGAGGAGGTGAACCAAGGTTGGGATGGAGGCAGCCGGAAAGGAACACCCGGGAGCAGCTGCTGGAAAACGTTTGTCTCACCTGGATCAGGGAAAACCGGGAGGAAAGGAAAACCTCCCTGCTTGGGGTGGCTGGTGGGGTGGTTGGGGTGTCCTGGGCAGGGCTGGTAGCAGGGCTGGGTCCGGGTCCAGGAATATCCCTGTGGGTCCCTTCCCACCCGGATATTCCATGGTTTGGTGAAAACTGGGCTGGAAACGCATCCCTGGGGCTGGAACAGCGGCTCAGGGCTGGGAGGACACGAGGGGTGTCCTGAGGACACGAGGGGTGACAGCGCTGGTGGCAGAGCCAGAGCCAGCCCAGGGGACCCTGGGGAGCCACGGGGCCCCGCTGAGGTTTGGCCCCGCTCCTGGCACTGATTTGGGGCCTGGCCACACCCAGGGTGACATTGGTGCCACTGCAGCACCCCAAATCCGTGCCCCAAAACCCACACGTGCTGCACTCCCTGATCCACTGATCCAGGAAGGTCTGAGATCCACTGATCCAGGATGATCTGAGATCCATTGATCCAGGAAGGTCTGAGATCCATTGATCCAGGATGATCTGGGATCCTCTGATCCAGGACGGTCCAAGATCCATTGATCCAGGATGATCTGAGATCCACTGACCCAGTAAGATCTGAGATCCTCTGATCCAGGATGATTCAAGATCCTCTGATCCAGGAAGGCCCAGGATCCACTGATCCAGGATGATCCAAGATCCCTTCCCACCCTCTCCCACCGGGGTCCCACGGTGCTGGATCACATCTTCTCCCCACATCTCCATCTCCCACCTGGAGCATCCCAAAGTTCACCAGGAAAAGGGGACGGGGGTGACACAAAGTTCCTTATCCCAGGCACTGGTGGGGTCTCCTGGATTTTTGGGTCCTCCCTGGACCTGCTGTGGGAGGAGATGGAATTTTCCCCTTTTTTCCCATTAGCAGGAAATACCCAGGAACATCCTGGTTAAATCCAGGAGATTCCCACCCTCCTTTTCCCCTCTCCTCTGGGGAAAGGCCCCTGGCAGAGGTGGAGCCACAACAACTTCAGGGAACATTTTCCTTCCCATTGCTCCAAATGAACACCTGGGAATCCCCACCCCAGGATCTGCCAGAAACCAGCAGGGATCAACAGCTGGAAAAAGGGATTTAGGGGAATTCATGGAATACAAACCATCCAGGAATCTTTGCCATCCCATGGATATTCCCTAAATCCCTCATCCTACACAAACCCCACATCATCTGCTTGAGCCATTCCATGAAATCTCCCCATCTCCAGAATCCTGGAGTGGTTTGGGTGGAAAAGGAACCTTAAATCCCCTCCAGTTCCATGAGCAGGGACACCTCCCACTGTCCCAGGTGGATCCAAGCCCCAATGTCCAACCTGGCCTGGGGCACTGCCAGGGATCCAGGGGCAGCCACAGCAAATCTGGGAATTCCAGACCAGCCCCTCCCCACCCTCCCAGACAGGAATTTTTTGATAGAAACCAATTAAAATCCCCCCAAATTTGGGCAAAACTTCGTTTCTGCTCAGGGCAATGAGGGTGGGATCCAACGCTCATCCAGGGATTTTCTTGCCCTGGGATCCCCCACAAACCTGGGTGTTCCAGTAGAGGAGATGTGGAATTTTATCTTTTATGGGATTCAGGGGTCAGGTTTTTCCCCGGGGATGCACAGAGCCAGACGAGGCATTAATGAAACAGTTAAATGCAGTATTTGTTTAATTGGAATTACACCAGGATAAATGTCCAACATGCTAATTTCTAACAGAATTGAACCTGTAAACCATGCAGTCCTTTCTCCAACCATCCCAGCTCTTTTTCCTCTTGGAATCAGTAGCTCTGCTAGCGAATTTTAAGAAAAAAACAAAACAAACCAACAACAAAATTCCCTTTAAAGTTAAACCTAATTTGCTAAATTTTCCCCTTATTGTGCAACGACTTGTGCAAAAAAAGCTGTTTTCACCACCTCAGTTCCCAAAATCAGGTCCTTCCACCCCAAAATCAATGGGAAAAGGCAACCCCGGCAGCTGGCGGACAGGGAAGGATGGGATGGGATGGGATG
>WBNO01017290.1:0-16236 GCA_013400575.1 Peucedramus taeniatus
AGGTTAATTTCTCACCCACTATCTTCTATCGCTCTTCTTTGTAGCAAAGCCTGCTAGAGATACATGCCCAGATAGGACCTGAAAAGCAGATACCATAGAAGAAGGCTTATTTGTAACATAAAAAAAGCACATACACTGGAATACTTTTGCTCTCTTTTTTTCTGTCTTCCAGCTTGATGTGTCTGATTTTAGCCTTTTCACTTTTTTTTAATTTTAGTGTCAGCAGACAATGTATGTGCAGCAATTTACCTGACAGTGTCTACTGCTGCCAGGTCTGATGGAGTCACAGAACAGCATTATAGTGCTTTTCTAAATGTCATGAGCATTTAGCTAAGGGCTCCTACAGTCTGAATGGATTCTCTCCAGTTCTTAAAAAATGTGTAACCTTTAATTAGAATTTCTGCATTTTTCTAGTTAACAATATATACTGTGAAGTAATTCCTGGATCCTGGTATTATAAGGACAGGTATAAAGAAAATGGTTTTCTTTTAATTTGTCAACATTTAGTCTGTTTCTGTGTGTTTTGTATTCCTGAAAAGCTGCAGAAATAGTTGTGAAAATACTTCTAATTATCTTGGATTAACTAGATGAAATAAAACCAGCAAAAAATTGGTTGATAGGCTATGACCATAATTTGTAGGTACTTTTTATATACTTATTAAACTGATTTTGAATGTCTTCCTAGTGGAAGCAATAGTTTAACATTCAAACAGAAATTATTTTATTAACACATATTTCCTTCAACTTTTGTTTGATTAACTACAGGGTCACATTCTGTAAGCAATAAAATACTAAATAATTTCACTTCAGAAGTTCTAAAATTTTGGACTTCTGTCTCTCGTCTTTAATGATGTTTGTGTTTTTAGGTTTCTGTTAAGAGAGAAGGGTGTTGCTATCTAAATGTCTCCATGAGCACATCCAGACCATACTGTTCAAAGTGCTGTCCTGCAACACAATCTGATAATCTGTCCACTGTAAATGGACAATATTTTTTTTTTCGATGTCATTAGGAAATGCGATGATAGTGTTAGTTGCAGTATGTGGAAAAATTAAGGCAATCTTAAAAATACAGTGAAATTCAGCAGTTAATAGGAATCTTTTTTAAAGCATTCTATAGATATAGTTTCCTATTTCTTGTGTGGACTTGTTAAATTAGCATTTTTTTCCATTTTATGAATTGAACCATTTTCTCATACAAAAAACGAGGGAAGAAATTTTTAATGCCACATAAAAAGTTAGAGGGAAAAATGTTTCAAATAATTACTCCAGGTAAAATACTCTGGTAACCACTTGGGTCCTTGATATTGGGTCTGGTTTTATGCATCAGTGAACAAAATGCACTTAACTGGTGTTTATCCACTCCAAGTGTCTCAAATAGTAAACAGGAATAAAATAATTCAGAAGTGTCTGCACGTCATTTCCTCACAACTTTCCATGACTCCCTGGCGCTTCTGGTTTTGTTGGATTATTAGTCTGTGAAGGAAGAGATAAAGCATTTCCTTGTATTGAATTTGAGCACGCTCTGTGCTTTGTGCAGAATGAAATATTAAAGGCTGTTTGTGATCTCACAGATGTGTAGAGCAGGCAAACTTTTGCACGCACATAGAAGTGGGGAGCAATGAGTTGGAGGTATCTAAAGCTTCCTGAATTTAAGAGGTTTGTTCATGGCTGTATTTCTCTCCCACATACAGGGACACTCCACCCACATGGTTTTGAATGGCTGCTTTAATTATTTTTCTAAATGTCTCTGAACCAAATGTCCTTGTTAATTCTTCTGTTGATTGTGGCTTCTAAAACTATTTCATAAACATAATAAACATCACTAATTGTAATGAACTCTCCCAGTCTAACATTCCTGAAACAGTGGAACCTGCAAGACGTGCTCCTGCAAATGACAGGGTGTGGATGTATTGCTCTCGTTTTCATCAATAGAACAGATTAATTACAGTTGGGAAGGATGATGATAAATGATAGAGTCTACTTGGGAAAGTAAAATATTTTGGAGTACTGTGCTTAAAATACAAGGGGTCAAGTGTGTCATGCATTTTTATTTCTCTTTTTTTGTAAATACATAAAAGTTATGTAATAGTATACTGTCATTATGTATGTGGTGAGGTGGCCAGAGAAGGATTTCTAAAGTGTTGAGTAATGTTCTTAGTACTGTATAATGCAACACAACTGGTGGTTGTCTTATAGAGGCATTTTGTCCATGACAATCCTTTATTAAAATTTTCTTAGATCTTGGCTCACTGCTGAGACCTTCCATCCCATGGATGGCTGACTTTACAAGTTTGGCCTTATTTGTCGGCCTGACTGTGTGGAACCAAACTGAAATGTATCTATATTACTTAATGAGAAACTTTGTCTTTAGTGTAGGGAAGTCTCCCACCATGAGGCTGTCAGCTACCTAAGCCCTAAAATCCATGATAATTACTGTTTCTGTAAAATGCCTGTCATTATGGCACATAAAATGCCTGGCTGCAAAGACCTGCTCTGTGAAGACTGTGTGCTGCAAACCAGTCAGCATAAAATAAAGCTCCTGGGTAAACAGTAAATAAATAGACATTATACTTGATACAATTTGCACATTTTTTGATGAAGGAGATTTCCAAGTTGTCTGGCAGTGAGACAACAATTTCATGCATATAGTATTCACCGCAGAGGAACTTAGTTCTGCTGCAGTCTGGAGAGCCTTTCTTGTCTGTTACAAATGAATGTGCTGGCTCTTAGAGAAGGTGGTGCACAAGAGTTAAACAGGACTATTTGCCATCAATCAATGCTGGAAAAAAAAATGCAGTAAGAACCTAGTAACCTTCCAAAGAACTTGCTTTGAAATATTCATATGACAATAAAGGTGCAAATCCACCTCTTTATTTGAAAGGAACTTAGCAAAGATGCATCCAATAGGAGGAAATATGAAAACACTTTTCCTCAATTACCAATCGTTAGCTCAAAGCAAGTAATGAAATTGTTTCAGAAAATAGCTGCATGATTATTTATTGACTTTGGCCGCATTGATTTGCTAAATCATATGGATGCTATTAAAGTTTGCTGTTTTAAGCAACAACACCCTCTGCCCCCCTTCAGCCCTTTCTTTCAATTGTCGTGGTCAAATCCCAGCACAGCTTTCAAACCACAGCTTGAGAGATCGTGCATTTGAGTTATACATGTAATAGTTTCATATTTCTTAATTTTATCCCCTTGGCTATCCCTCCCCTTGTATGTTGGAGCTTTTCTGTGTAGCATGGTCTGCAACTCAGATACAAAACTATGAACTGTTTTATTAGATGGTGCTCTTGGTTCAAAACTCATTTAACTGGAGTGTGGACTATATTCTTCAAGCTGAAATATTCCATGTATCCTACATTGCAATGTCAAATTGTAATGGATTTTCAAAGCAAAAAAAAAAAAAGTAATCTAAAACTATGTCTTTCAACTGCAAGGTTTTTTTAACAGTTCCCTGGTTATTTTAAAATAGCATATGTTAGAGCTGTCCCACATCTTATTACTCTGATGGCTGGTGACAGAAACACTGAATCATTCAAAGGATATTACAGAAAACTTGGCATATACTTAAATCCAGATATTGCAAAATTGTTTCTTAGCCATTTTTATCTGTGGAGGTCCCTCTCTTGACCTTTAGTTACACATTTTGAAAAAAGTATCAGGTACGTGATCTTTGGCTGCTGTGAGATCGCACTGAGTTGCATACTAGGAACAAAATTAAACTCTCAGGAATAGAATTTGTAAAATTTGGTATCAGTTGTCCAAGTGACACCACCAGTGCACTGAATGGCCTAGGAAATGAAATTTGTATAGTTTATAGTTGAAACCCCATTTTTCTAACATGCTGTTCCTTAAAAAGGCAGGTTTCTCTTTCTCTCTTAAGTAGCCTAAAGCTGTTTGATAGCAGCCTTTTATAACATTAACATTGCATTCTCCATCTGAAAACCTGTGAATGAGTTAGACGGGAAGGAGTCTACAGAGTTTGCCAGTTTCTCTGGACTGTAGACTTTGAGACTTGCATTTTCTCATATATATGACTCTCAGTGCTTCTCTTTCTAGTAAAAAACCTCTGTTTTTTAATTCTATTGTTAGACCAACAGCAGTACTGCAAATGGCCCTCCTCATCATGTGAATGAGGGATTTGTCAGTATATTAAAAGTCTGAGCCTTCCCTATGAATGCATCTCATCCACCAGCCACATATCACTGCTAAAAGAAACATGGCACGCAGGTGTTTAAATTATTTACACTCATAATCGGCCTTTATGTTACATTGCTGAGCCAAGGCTCTGTTATTCTAGTGCATAATTGATGGTGCTCAGTAGTGGAAAAGTTAGAAAAGCGGAAGTAATGTGATGCGAAAGTTGAGCGAGGCAGCTCCAGCTGGCTCAGCTGCCTGGACCCACACGGCCACCTGGAGAAGGCAGGGGAACAGGCTCAGACCAGGCATCACATCAGGAGCTTGATCTGGCATTTGAGGGGGAAAGGATTTCTTCAGTCAAGCCGTGTGACCAGCAAGGGCTAAGACACTTTTGTAGTTTGTTGCAAATCATGTCTGTAGATCTTTTGGAGGAATTACATTTCTGTATGCCCCAAAAGGAGAAGTTTACTGTGAATCCTGCATGATTTTGGATGGTGGGATGGCAGGTATCAGTGGATGACAAAAGGGCTGTATTGCCCTAGTCATTCTAGTTCAGATTAGAATGAGTTTATTCTAGAATAGACAGGTCCACAGACAGGTATATTTTATAAAGGTTGCAGACCTTTGGAAATTCTGACCACTTTAGCATACACAGGAATCTCTCACAAACAAAAATGATCTAAAGACTGTCCTATTTTGTAATGACTTTAGTACTATTAAGACGATGTTGGATGCCAGTACAAGATACACCCAATTATGTGAAAAAATCAATTATATCATATCCAAAAACATCAGCTAATATATAAAGCAACTTAATATCTTTTTTTCATAAATTTTGAAGTACTTTTAAAAGAATGTATATGATTTATAAATAAGAATTCATTTTAAAGGTTCTTTTATGTCGTCCCCTCCCTTCATTGGGCTTTTTCAATATTAAGTCAGTATTTTTATTTTTCTGATTGTCCAACATGGAACATGTATGTAGTGTATGATAATGCACCATGATGTAACAGATGAAGAATGATTATAAAACATAACCTGCATATTAAACAATAATGATTGCTGGTTTGGGCTTTGGTCTGTATCTAACAACATCTGTAAAAGTTCAAATTCTTTTGGAAAAGCATCAGTTCTGTTGCTAATTTTTTTAAATGAATGTCTTAGTCACCAAACCCTCAGCATTTCTTGGTAATTATCATTAGGATATAAAAAAGGATATTTCACTACAGAAAGAAGCAATGTGGGTGTAGTAAAAAGTTAGTTGCTTTGTTAGTTGCAAGTTACTTTTTTTTTTTTGGTTGCACTATTTGTCTCTGAGGCAAGTAGTGCTTAGCCACGTAGCCACGTGGTTTAGTTGCAAGTAGACCTCTTGTGTAACTGGCAATGAATAGTGCTAATGAGCAGGACTTTCACTCTTGTGAAAACAAGGGCTGCAGCCTGTGTAAACACTACTGGTGTAGCTGAAATGGACGTATTGTGACAAGGGATACATGGCTGAAATAATGACACTTTTGTGCACCTTGCTTGTATTTTGACAGAAATTGGTGCACTTTTAATAGTTGAAGCCCCTGACATAAACACAGTGTCCGGATGCATGTGAATGGATTATGTATTTTTATACTACGTAGAATTTTATACTTTCTTGTGTGCGTGCTGTAAATGACCACTATTTAACCTTGGTTTGTATCACCTTGATACACAGGGGTAGTGCTGATGTTGGTACATTACTGTAATGTTGACACTCTGTGACAATTCTTCAGGTGATAAGGTGTCTAAGTAGAGAAAATAAATATTTCATCCCCACTTGCTGTTAAGAATTTTGCAGAGATCCCAAATATTTTCATCCCTAAGCTGTAATAACCTTGTCTCGTTAATATTTCTTATATTAATTCTGCCAGAAAAGCCCAAACAAACAAACAGTAAGGAAAAAAAAGAAGGAAAAATTGTAAGGATTGTTATGACAATAAAAACAACAAAAAAATGTACAAAATTATATTTCATGTAGGAAACACTGCCTTGTAAAATTTAATGAAGCAACACAAATCCTTGCAGTTTCTCTGACGATGGTGCTATAAAATACCCTAATATGCTTTAATGAAGGGAACCTGTGTCCTGTTGAAAATAATGACTATAGCAAAGGCTTCTGTTGTAATATTAGGGAGGCAAAAACAGAGAAAAAAATAATTAGACACTGAGGAAGAAAGCTCCTCAGACAATGTTTTTGCTTGGCGCTGGGTTGAACAAGAGCAGTAAAAATACAAGATGTACATTTTTTCAGTTAGGAAATATTTTGAAGGATTTTATTTCATCAAAGTTATCTTCTCACTGGCAATTATTTTTGTATCCCAGAATAAAATTAATGTTTTCAGATCATTACATACCATTAATATGTTTATCTCTTTTTGTATAGATAAAGTATTATGTGGTTGTACAAGCCCACTTTTTAAATATTCTTTCTATACCACAAATATATGAATGTTAGTCCCTAAATCAAGACTCCAACTTACCTCTGACTTTGAAAAAGAATGTGAAAGAAAATACTTGGTGGAAGAAAAGACTTTGAGGTATGAATTGGAATCTGTTTTTCCCTTGGTTTCCATTCTTTAATGTTTATTCAAAACATCTTCCTGAGTTTTCATCCTCTAGTTAAGGATTTAATTAAGGATTTAGCAGTGGCAGAAATTCATACCCCAGATGAAGGAGTGTAATAGCAATGGTGAGAAACTCAGTATTAAAGGCTGTCAGGATCATTCTCATGTGCCAGCACTTTAAAATCCAAATAGGTAGTCTGCTTTGTTAACTCATAGTGCGGTTACTTTTACTGCTTAGTGAGTCAGCAAATGTAAGTAGTTGCAATTTGAGAAGCTGGGTATTCAGTGAAAAGTTTTTAAAATGTGATATATCAATCTGTGAAATATCTTCGGATGTATACTACTAATATGTGTGGGTTTCTTAATGTATTTTTATGTCCTAGAATTTCAGTGCTTCAAGGTTTATTGTCTTGGTTTTGAGTTACTCTCTGTTTCTAAGAAACTTTTTGTACCATATCTGTATATTATTTTTAAAATAAATGTGTACATATCTAATGTATATTTTTAAGATAGTTATATATTTAGTAGCTATAAATATGTATGGATGGGAAATTAAAGAGTCTACTTTCTTCTTCTCCAGAAATAAAAATGTGCTCTCTATTATCAAATTGGTCCAGTTATGTTCCTTCTTAGACTGTAAGAAGGCGGCTCCAATCTTATAATACTGCACTGTAATTGTTAATTAGCATTAAGTTATAGAGATTCTGTCTTGTAGTACTACATAACTTATTGATCCAAAATTAAACTGTTAATTATTGAGTTAAAGGATCTACACGTCTTTTAAATTCCTCCGGGAATGGTGACTCAGTCAGTTCACTGGGCAGTCTGTTCCAATACATAACAACCCTTTGATTAAAGAAATTTTTCTTAATACCTAATCTAAATTTTCTCTGGTGCAACTAGAGGTCGTTTACTCTCATCCTGTTGCTTTTTGCCAGTAAGAAGAGCCTTAACCCCTTCTCACTACATCCCCCTTCCAGGCAGCTGTAGAGAGCAATAAAGTCCCCCCAAGCCTCCTTTTCTTCAGTCTGAACATCCCCAGCTCCTTCAGCTGCTCTTCATCAGACTTGTGCTCCAGGCCTTTTTTCAGCTCTGTTCCCTTCTCTGGACATGCTCCAGCCCCTCAATGTCCTTCCTGAATGGAAGGACCCAGACTGGACACAGGATTCAAGGTGTGGCTTCATCAGTTCCCAGCACAGGGAGACTCCTGCTGCCCCACTGTTGCTGACACAGGCCAGGAGCCCTTGGCCTTCTTGGCCACTTAGGTACAGCTGGCTCATGTTCAGCTGCTGTCTGCCAGCACCCCCTGGTCCTTTTCCTCCAGGCAGCTTTCCAGACACTGCCCCAACCTGTAGCACTGCAGGGGTTGTTGTGCCTCAAGGACAGGAGCTGGCACCTGCCCTTGTTGAAACTCATTCCATTCTCCTTGGCCCATGGATCAGGCCTGTTCAGAACCCTCTGCAGGGCCTTCTTACCTTCAGGCAGAGGTACGCTCCAACTCAATTTGGTGACATTTGACTGTTGGCATACTTGATGCCCTTGTCCAGATTGTTGATAGACAAAGATATAAAGATATAAAACAGACCTCAACACTGGGTTCTGGGGAACCCCAGTGGTGACCAGGCACCAACTGGATGTAACTCCATTCACCACCACTATCTGGGCTTTGACATCCAGCCTGTTTTTCACCCACTGGCACTGCACCTGTCCAGGCCACGAACAGCCAGTTTCTCCAAGAGAATGCTGGGGCAAATGGTTTCAAAGGCTTTACTAAAGATTTCATCAGGCAGAATCCACAGCCATCCTCACCCACTGAGCAGGTCACCTTTTCATAAAGGGAGACCAGCTTAGCTGAATGGGACCTATCATTCCTAAGCTTGTGCTGGCTGGGCCTGATCTCCTGGTTGTGCTGTCTGTGCTGTGTGATGACATTCAGGACATCTGCTCCATGACCTTTCCCAGCACCAATGTCAGACTGCTGGTCTTGCAGTTCCCTGGATCCTGACCCTTTCAGATGGATGCTGTATTTGCCAGCCTCAGGTGTACTGGGACCTACCTATCAGGATGCTAATAAATGATGGGAAGTGGCTCAGTGATGGCTTCCTGGAACCTGTGGGTGGAACCCACGACACCACTTGTATGTCTAAGTGGCAGGTCACTGACTGTTTACTGCTTGGTAAATAGTAGCCAGTATTTACAAGTGGAGTTAATAGTGGGGTGTGTTTTGAAATCTGCCATTTTTGTTTTGGTGAGAGAGGTATGCTTTGGAGCGGCTCATCGGAGTTCAGCCTGGGACATGGCTAATGAGCTGTCTGTCAAAGGTGTGACAGTTGCCTGCTGGATCTCTGGATAGTCCAAGGTGGAAGGGACTTCAAGAGGTGTCTAGTGCAAGAAATGTGCTGTAGCCATGATGGTCTCTGTGGCCTCCAACTCCCCAGTCTATCTGGAGCAATAACAGACAAGACAATAGTACATGCCATACAAAAACCACAAGACCTTACAGTGCTGTGCCCAGAGGGGTCTATGCAGGGTGTCCAAACCACTCATCTATCACAGTGAATCAGGAGGGACCGAGGGTTTTGCTTCTAAGATGGTGTCTCCACCTCCTGACTGCCGTTCCGACTGCTCAGGCTCACTCAAGCGTCAAATCCTGTTGTGAGCACAGGGCTTGCCCTCTGCACGCTATCACTGCAGAGTGAAGGCTATGCTGGTACCCAAAAAAGAAATTAAGCCAGAATTGCCATGCCATTCCTGCAGTTATTCAGTTCACTGTGTAGGAGGTAGAGGCTTCAAAAAATACTTTGCTCTCATTAAGTAAATCTAAACATACTTTTAAATTTTAATCCTTAGAGTTGTCTTGTTGTTTTAGATCTCTTCTATGAATTTTTCATATACTATCTCCCATGCTGCTCAGTGTAATCCACTCTCAGGTGTAAATCTCAAGACATCTTCATAGCAAAAGTTACTTTTTTTTTACTTCTTGTGCCTTCTAGGTTTAAATTTTAAAAAAAAAATTGAGACAGATATTTCTAGAGAAAGGCTGAATTTCAAAAGCTGACAGTTGCCTTCTTGGCTGCTTTAAAAATATAGTATGTAACTCCAAAATTTATGTCTAAGATGTGCATTTGAATAGTTACCTTCACATATAGTTTTCCTCTCTTACTTTCTTTTTAGTTTTTTTCTTTTTGTGTCCCGCAGTATAGATCTGTGCTTGATTTTGTGGAGACAGAGATGTCTTTAGGTGGAGGACATGTTCATTAAAGTGTGTTGACTGTTTCTAGGGAATTTTGTATCTGGATGGTCCGGATAGTTTCATGGCATTTACCTGAATTCTTAGTAGCCTTATTTATGACTTGTGCTTGTAGAAAGAACATAAATAGCTGGGGAGAAAAACATGCAGAGACTACTATCCTGCAGATAAAGAGGGGTGGTGTATTTCTGTATTTAGCTTATCTTTTTCCACTGGAGAAGGAAAAATTAGTGCATCATTCAGGGACATAAAAGATTTCTCTGCCAGAGGGGTTTATAACATGAACTAAGTATTTTTTTTGTAGCTGCCAACTGGTTTTTTTTTTAATGTCTTTGGAAGTAATAAGGCAGGATTGCAACTATAAATTGTTGTAGTGGTAGCTGGTAGCAGGCTTGACCACTTACTCATAGTTCTTTATGGAAAGTTATGTTTCATTTCACTTAATGAATACTCAGGACTGACTCCACTCAAATGCTTTGATAAGCTGTTAAATTTACAAATTTCATGCAGTTGTAAATTACAGATAAAGATTAGTAAAAGGAGTACATTGACGTATATTTCACATGATGTATTCAGCATCAATCCTTCTCCACCTGCCCTCAAACAGGAGGCACACAAATGGTGTCACAAGATATGTCCTCCATATGATGATTCTTACTTCTGCACTAAAGTAAACTGCTTTTTAGTGTTTTGATTTCTTTTTCTTTTTGTATTTCTCATAAGAAATTAACATAAAAGTGTGTGTATATTTAATAACTGACAACAAATGAGAAATGGGAATTAAAATATGACATGGTAATTAAATCAGATAAAAATACCTTTTCACTTACAGAAGGAAGTCAGATAATACTTTATTCTCAAATATTATTGAATATTTGTTCTAAAAGAAGACCATAACTAAGCAAGTTTAATTAAAGTCTTGGTTATGAAAATAATTTATGTAATCAAATAACCATTATTCTTTGCCTTTACTGATCCTTTTTTAAGGGAGAAAGGAATATTTTCACATATGGATTCTGGGGGCCCAAATTGTCATTTACTTTGTATATATAACTGAGGGACAAAAGCAATTTGTATCTCTTTGAAACATTTTTTTTTTTGTTTTTAATCTGTAAAGGGGACAGCTTGGGCAGCAGATGAAATAATTCCATTTCTTTCATCTGATTGTTTTCCAAATTTGTATAAAATACCTGTCAAGCTCTAGGATGAATTGTTCTCCTTCTTATATTCTTGGATTTCAGTTGAGTTTTAGATAAAGAAATCTGGCTGCTTAGATTACTTTTTATCTTGAACATGTCATGTTGTCCTCCTCCCTTCATCCCCTAAAAATAGTTTCATTGCACTTGCTTTAATAAATGTAAAAGCCGAGGGTAATAGATTAGAACTAAATGCGGTACTGATGGTGCTGTATATGAACAGCTCACTTAAGGAGTAATAAATTACTTTCATACATATATTTTAAATAAGTTAGTTTTTAAAAAATTATTTTGCTTATTATTTTTCTATAAAAACAAGTGATAGCTCTGTAGTTTTGCTTGACTGAGATGTTGAGGAGGGGAAAAACTACTGTCATTAAGTGCTTTTGCAAAGAGCCCAGTGTGCCTGTGAGGACTTCAAAAAATATTTCTATCCCTTTTGTAGGACAGTAGGAATTTATGTATATGCTATATGTATATGTTACATATGTTATTTATGTATATGTTATGTATATGTTACATATGTTGTATGTATGAGAAGTGAGACCTGGAGAATTGTTAACAATTTTTTTAAATTGTATGAATATTAAAATTGTGGTGCTATTTCTAGATATAAGTTAAATTTATACTGATAATCCTATCTATACCTCCTGTGAAGAAAATAAAAATTGCAAACAGAGGAAGGCTGTAAAGAAATCATATGGGAGGTAAATGTTTCACTGAACATTATGTGACAGAATTTTTAATGGAGTCTTACAACAGAAATTGGGTTATTAAAGTACACTAGTTACCTTTACATATATTCATAATTATATTCAAGAATTTTCTGACTCTTGTCCTCAGAAACATTTTTAAAGCCATTATAGATTATGTGCTAAACAAGAACATAGACTCCTGTATTATTTTTTGCACAAGAAAGAGCCTAAGGGAAAAAAAAGATACAAGATACAATGCAATTTACTATAAAAATCCTGATTATAAAGATATTCCATATATGATCCATCCTCTTTGAGTTGATCTAGATTTTTTTCAGTGCCATTTTTCTGATTTAAAGGACAGTTCTGAAAAGATGATTGTAATTTTTCAAAGCAGTTGTGTGGCATTTTATTTTCACGTTATAAGGGAAATGCAGCAAAAGGCTGGAGTTTTTCCTTTAAAGTAGTTA
Organism: Peucedramus taeniatus; assembly: GCA_013400575.1. Lineage (NCBI taxonomy): Eukaryota > Metazoa > Chordata > Aves > Passeriformes > Fringillidae > Peucedramus > Peucedramus taeniatus. Next base: position 12,349 of record WBNO01017290.1, read on the forward strand.
TTTTATTTAGATGAAGGCGAATCCTTCCTTGTATCCAGTATTCATCCTAAGTTTTGACACTGAGGTGTGAGATGTATTTCAGAAAGATTTTAGTGTTTACAATCTGAGATTTGCTTCCTTGGACTGTCAGCCTGAAACAATAGGCATGGCTATTGCTGACGCAGAATAGAAGGGGGAGAAGGACTGTATGGCAAGTTTTCTTTGGAAACTGAAAAGGACACTTCACATGCATCTGAGGAAACCTCAGAAAGGAAAATATTTAAAAGTGTTTGTGGGCCAGTATATTAGGATTGCTGGCAGGTTAGTAACACCTTCGAACTGTGAGCACCTCCAGATGTCCTGATGAATAGCTGAGTAAACTATTGCAAGTCACTTGAACTTCCCTCAGGCAGGAATCTCAGCTGTAAAAACTGACATTGAAGCACGGCTCTTTGCAATTCTTGAGCGCTGCTGCCAAATAATGATTTTTAAATCCATGTTTATGTTCTGGTATCAGTAAAAGAGTGGGAAGTGTTGGGTAAAGGAGATGGGGGAAAACAGAGACCTGTTTAGGCTGATCCTAACATGGTAGCTTTTTCTAAAGGTAGGCAATTCTTTGGGGGCTGTTGATACAAACCAAGTGGAATAATACCAGAATATCTTGCTGACTAGACACTGGAATTCAGCTTTTCATTTAGTTTAGTGGAAAGGAAAACCAATTTTTGACCTTCTGTTTTGCTGGGAGAGAACCTAAGGAGAAGAATGAACTGCATTTTTTCTTTCATGGAGATGCAATTTTCTGAAGTTCTGCTCTGCCAGTTTTGACAATTGTATTTTGCAGTCCATTCCGAAAGAGGGTAACTGAAGATAAACTAAGATATCATTAATGTCATTAATACACATTTATTTTATTTTGTGTCATTACTGGTAGATCTTTCTTCAAAACTAAAAAATTTCTGCCTTGTGGATAGTTTCACCTTCTAAAAGGTATCTGAAAGTGTCCCCAAATTTTTTGTTTCTGGTCATGGCTACCTCAATAATGTTGCTTAATAGGAGGTATCCAATGAAGGGAAGCTGCCCATGTATTAGTTGCCTTCATGGAACTGGGAATTTTAAGTCACTGTGCAGTGTTTAAGGTCCAAAAATCTGGTTTGTTGAGGGAAGCTTTTAGTATCTTTTTTAGAAGTCGGAGAGTAGAAATAGCAGTTTGCCACACTTGCGCAGTTTGGCAAAGATCTAACCTTTTTGAATTCATTGCTTGTGAGTTATTATTTCTAATCAAATGCTTGATTGAATCCACCTAAATAACTTTGACTGAAAAGGCAGAGAGTTGAATCCAAAACTATGTATTTTAACTGAAAATAGGTATCATCATGGAATGTATTCTCAGTCAGCACTTGACATTCATCCGAATATATAGGTTAAAAGGAGAAAAAAAAAAGTGTAAAAAAGGTAAGCACTCTTCTGTCCTTTGACAGGAGCACTGTTTGAAAAACTGTGATTGAACTCCAAGAATGAAAATGGAAGCCCTGGATCATGCAGAAAAATAATAAAACTGGGCCGTGATGGTGTTCTGTTAAGTGTGGTTAATACTGTGAATGTGCTATGAGAGGAAAATCAAGTGACCCTTTGAAATTGTTCCAGAGATTGCCAAGTCATTTCAGAAGGTCAGGAGTTTCAGAAGGCTACCTATAAATGAAATAACTGATTTTTAGAATAAAACAGGACCGCATGCAAGTCTTATCAGTGTTTGGAAGATGCACAATACAGTCTTGCCAGAACATTTCTCAGATGAGAAGATCTTAAATGAGTGGTCTTTTTTTCAAAATGACAGAAACTCCCAAGGAGGCACTTTTCAGTTGTTCCTAAGTTGAAAGAAGTTAGAGATTATGACACAAATAGTCAAAATGCAAATGATTTTTTTTCAGGAAAAATGTGCAAAAGAGAATTGGTGTTGGGTATGTTTGGTTTTGGCTTTTTTTTTAGTAAGGGAAAAAGTAATACTACGTGCATATTCTCTTTTTACATGTATTGGAGCTGTTTTTTTTCTCTGTCCTTGAGACATTTCACAAGAAGTATCAAATGTTTTGAGTTGGTTAGAACATTTGGTTTCTTACAGGTAGATGATGCTGGTGGAGCATCCAACCACAACAAAATCGTTTTAAATTTGCAGATGTAAGATTTGCATTTTCTGGATGTCATGAATGAGAGTAAAATGTGGATCCATATTATGCATATGATAGATGGTCTGATATGTTGGGAAGAGTACTTTGTGAAGGATAGCAACCACAGACAGGTGTTTGAGTGGCTGTAGCTTCCCCTGGGATCAGAAGTTTAGACAAACTGTCCCTAGGACTTAAACAGGGCAGTTGTTTTGTGACACTTTAATTATCCCCATGTTTTGTGAGCCAGTCACTCAAGTGGTCTGGAAATATTAGAAAATTGAAGGCTTTAAAAGCTTTGAGGGCAAAGTTCTGCTTGGGTTTTTTTGTTATTCATTCACTTTGTGATAGTCTTAATGCAGGTGATGGGCTGTTTAGAACCATGAGGCATGCTTAGTGCCAGTAGAAGATTAAATCGAGACACTATCTTTCAGCAGGAAATGTCTCTCTGTCCAATTTTATTTATATGAATTTACACAGCAACTCAGTTATCTCTGCTTGGGGTCATTACTTTGATTTTAACTTAGCAATTTAACTCCTGAAGTGCTTCAAGTAAAAATATCCTTGAAGGAGTAATAAGTTTAAATAGCTCTGAATCAGTTGAAAATAGTTTTTTAATTTAGTTCAGGCTGGGAGCACAAACTGGCAGTAAAACAAATAAATGGATGAGGAAAAAAGAGATTAAGCACAAATACTCACAGTGTGCCATACAGTTAAAGAACTAAGAGACAGGACAGAAAGGTTAAATATATCCCTTTCTAGCATGCTGCTATTATTAAATATCTAGTGACAATAAGTAAAAAGTAATCAGCCCAATAATATTTACTTTAATACTTGGAGTTTTTGTTTGTTTGGCTTTGATTTTTCGATGACATGACTGATACAAGAGATATAAAAATGTAACTACTGCTTCCAAAATTAACAATTCAGTTACTAAATGAAGAGAAAACAACATAAATAAAATACAAATCTCTAGTCATTTCAGCCAACTCCATTTCTTTTATAAAGCACTTGAGATTTTATTTTCATTAGCACTGAGAGGCACTTTGAAATGAGTAACTAGCAAATAAGCAAACAGATAATTCAAGTTTATATTGTTGAGTTAATAAAACTAATAAAATCTCTACATTTCCCAAGGTTTTCCATTATTACTATTTAATTTTTTATACTGCAGAGAAAATTGTTAGGGTTATATAGTCCTAGGCATCACGGAAATTTTCTTTACCATTTTTATTTTCTTTTATGACTTGATGAAGAAAATGAGCCTTGTTTTGTAGCTTGTGAACAAGGAAAAGGCGTCTTTTTAGTGGTTTAATCTGGGTGATTGGTTCCTCATTGTCTTTCGTCTGATGTGTGCTTTAAGGTTCATTTCTTCAGCAGCTTTTTCTCTAAGAGGATTCTGGCAGCACAGTGTACATTTTACAAACTTTCTAGTAAACAGAAAGTTTGTTAGAATAACTGCCTTTCCATTGGCAGTTTATCTGTTTTATTACTACCCTGATGAGTATAAATATTAAGAGTTGCAGTTCCACATAAGGTGCCCCAGTCACATTCTGCAGAGCCTTTTGCTTTGCTGTACAGTTGGCAGTTTTTATCTTGTGTGGTGGCAGAAAAATTTTAATTTTTATTTTAATAATTACTTTTATATCCCATCTTCTTTTCCCTGCACACTTTTGTGTTTGTGATGATTTCCCTTCCCTTCCCTTCCCTTCCCTTCCCTTCCCTTCCCTTCCCTTCCCTTCCCTTC
>WBNO01017294.1:0-20660 GCA_013400575.1 Peucedramus taeniatus
GGACACGGGGACACGGGGACAGCCCGGCCCCAGCCGGCCCGCGCTGTGCCGACACCGCTCCTCCCTCACCCGGCCCGCCCCGCCTCGCCCCTGTCCCTGCCCCATCCTCCTGGAGAGGAATACGACTACCATTCAAAAACAGTATTAAAAATTAAAGAAAAACAGACTTCAGGCTAAATTTTTGGCAGACCCAATTGTTTTGTTGACACATAAAACTGGGGTATTATTTTATCAAAATTCTGCTTATTTTTTTCAGTTTTGATTATATACAGGACATGGCGTAAGAACCTCCATAAGAAAGAGTACTTTATAGAAAGAATCTAATAGTAAATTAAAAAAAAAAGTAACTGGAAGAAGAAACAACGAAAAAGGAGAGAAGAGGAGAAGATCAAGTAACTATTAATCTGGAGTACAAATTGATGTTTCCAAATTATTCTAATTTAATTCACGTAGAATGTATAAGCTTTCCATGATTTCACTTCACCGTAGTTTTAATTGCTAAACAGATCTTTTACAAGCATGAAAAAAAGGAACCAAAAGAGAAGAGCATCTGGGGGTTCAAGCTCGTCCCTGTTCCCGTTCCCGTCCCTGTCCCTGTAGGCCGGGAGTGCTCGGCGCCGCCACTGCGCGTGCGCGCTGCCCGGGCATGCGCAGTGTGCGGCCGGAGCGCGGGTCGGGCGGAAGTGGCGCAGGTGGCGGCGGCGAGGCGGGACAGGGATCTGGACAGGGACTGGGATTGGGATCGGGATAAACAGGGCTTGGCGGCACACGGCTACCAGCGGGTCTGCGGGCCCGGATTTGCTTCCCTCCGGCCTACAGCTGCTCTGCACACGAGCCCTGCCCCGGGAACTGAGTCCCCGCACAGTGCTGCACGGCTTTGGGAGTTTCTTTCCGGGCACTGAGTAAACCGAAGGGGGAGTTTTGTTAATGATTGTGTTGATGGTCTTGGTTGTAAAGGTCTCGGTTTCTTGTAACTGGTGGATTGGCTTTCTGAAGCGATTCGTTCGTATCGTGTGCAGTGTGGGATCTGCAGAGTAGCGCTCTCCTGAGGCCGCTGCTTTGCAGTGGATTGCTGCTTTCTAGAGCCGGAGTGCTGTTGACATAATAATGGCTGTGTAAGAATCCCTTTTCCACAGGTAATGTTTGATTGTAGACTCTTTAGCACAATGTCAGATAAGTAAATTTTAATCTGAAATAAAGGAAATTTTGTTTGCTCAAGAAACCTAGTTGTATTCCAAGGAAACTGAGTATCACCTTGTAATTAAGAGTAAGAACAGCCGAGGACATGCTTCCCAGAAAAGATTAGTGCTCTTCAGCAAGAGCAAGCTGAAGCCTTGCAGCTAAGGGAATAAGATGTGTCACGTTACTGACTTGATTTCTCCTGTTTTATTTAATCTGACATGATGAATTCTCATGAGAATTCTCAAGGAACCTAGTATATTACAAAATTTGACTTTTGAAGAAATTCTAGACACACTACACACTGTTCACTGATTCATCTTGATATCATTAAGACTGCTGTATGACAGAAGCTTTGTCTCGTGACGGCAGGTTGGGTATGTGATAGTTCTGTACTGCCTGTTCTGTTCAAGCCCCAAATGTTCATTTTTATGACAAAGTGTTGCATAAAATAGAGTAGGAATGTATGGCTGTAGGAAATACGTAAGAATGTATGGTCTGTACAACTGTGTGCTTTTATAATGAAGCATGACTTATTTCATAATCATTTTAACTTTTGCACAATTAGACTGAATATTGCACTGACTAGTATTTGTGTTTACAGGGGCTTCAGGTATCTACCAGTGTGACTGACCACATCAGTAAGATGCTGATGCTCTTGGCTATTTCTTCATTCTTCATGAGACTTTGGTGAGGTTTCCTTCAGAAATCCACATAGTCACATGTTCTATTCTCTTCTGTTTCCCAAAATGCCATTATTCTCTTCATGTAATTTTTGTATGACTGAAGTATTTCTTGGTAGTTGAGAAAGGACTACATTTTCTAGTTAGTAGGCAGAATGTCACAGATAGGGCAGAGCAGCACATGAGAGTTAAGACCATAGTTATCCTCACTGTTATATTTCACTTGAGTGATGCATACTGCATTTTCTCTGGGGGTGTTAAATTGTGGGTTACATCCTATATACAGTATATAGTCTACACTTTAAATAGTCTACATCCTTTAATTTAATTCTGTGCTAAAATTGTGAAGCTCTTTGCTCACTCTCCAAATTTTTGTCACTTTAATTACTGGAAGGCAAAAGGTATTTGTAGTTCACAGTCTTTTTCTTTCTGCTCTGTGTATGTGTTGTGTCTCACTCCTCTTCAAGGAGTCCTCTTCAAGTGTCCCATGCTGCTGTCTGCATTTCTTGCATCTCTGTTGGTTTTGTTTATTTTTTATTTTTCACTATCCATCCTTATGTATAGCTCTGTTCACACCATTTGCAGGCTTCTTAGGCTCAAGTTGGAATGATTCTTGTCAGCGTTAGTCAGGCTTTTGAGAGCAACAAAGGTATTTGACAGACTTACTAACCTGCACTTAGTTGCTTTCCAGAAGAGTTGGGAACACCAAGGACAGCACTAACAATATCTCATGTGGATTGTGAAAGCCAACGTTCTATCAATTTGTGTTGGAAAATTTATTTTTGTAACTCTTAGAACTGGATACGCACATCTTTGGTTTTTAATTGCTGGGAACAAGAATCTGAAAGCTTCAGAGATTAGCAGTTATGACTACATGACCTCAGGTTTATATATATAGGAGTTTAAGATCTGTAAAAACACCCCACTTGTTTTCTACTGGAATGTTATTTACAGTGCTCTGCATTGTTAAGAAATCTTCATGGAAAAATAAAAAAAACCAGAAAAATCTATTTTTAATTGCTAAATTAGTGTAACAGAGAGAAACAGGATAAAAAAATAGTTAATCTGTTATGTTGTATATCTCCCTGGCTCATTATACAGTTGCTGGGTGAAGATCAATATTGCTGATTAACTTTGAAGTTGACTCTTTTTAGGAGGAATAGATCAGGTTCTCAATCTGCTAGAATAAAGTGGGAAGTAGATACTTTGAACTGAAAAGCTGTGTAAATCTTCCAGTTGCCCTTTTCACTAGAGACTTGAAATCCTGGTAAGCTAATGACAGTGCTGTCATGGTGTGTGTTTGAAAACATACAGATGAAGGCATCATTTTTAGCCTCATTTAGTTACATCTTACAGAAATTCAAACTTCTAATACCTCACTAGCCAAAGCAGGAACAGCATCTGCACTTTTGTAGCAGGCTTTTACTTCTTCAGCTCGAGCAGAAATTGAAACCTGTCTGGTGCTGTACCTCCCAGCCCTGTGCTGTCATAGGTTGACCCTGGCAGGAAGCCAGGTGCCTGCCAGAGCGGCTCTTATCATTCCCCTCAGGAGGACAGGGAAGAGAAAATAAGACTAAAAGCTTGCAGGTTGAGACAGGGACAAAAAGAGACTCAAGCAAAGTAATTTAACTTACTGGTCATAAAATCAGGGTAGCATAATGACAAATAAGAACAAATCTAAAGACTTTTCCCCCACCTCTCCGATTTTTTGGGCTTAGCTCCACTCCAGTGTCTCTACCAATTTCTCCCCCGAGCAGTGCAAGGACAGAGACTGGGGATTGTGGTCAGTTCATAATGCTTCTTTTCTGCCTCCTTCCTCCTCATGTAAACTGCAAGTTAGGAAAAAACAAAAGCTAGGCACCCTCTATGTGCCATTGCAGCTGAGACATCTTCAAACCAAAGTATTTAATTGATATGTCATGGGGGACTGCAACTTCTTGCTTATATCTTTTAGACAAGAATAACAGCACTGGGGAGTTTTCTGGAAAATGGGGAAGGAGAAAGAGGGGTCACTCACAACAAGAGAAATAGTCATGAATTATTAGTGAAGTCTGATCTCTTTGGATACTGAACTAACAATAAGGTGGAATTTTGATTTTTGTGAAGAATAAGATACTTTTCAAAAGAATGTGTATAATTTTGCTCTCTGCACCTGTATGTGTTGACTTATGTTTGTAACTTATGATTCACTGGTATTCCCAATTCCATTTAATTACAACTGATTATTTTGTAGGAATTCCGTCTGCTTAGCACTGCAAAAGCTCTTTTGAACAGTAACTGAAATGTAGTTTAGGCTTTTACTGAGTAGAATACCAAGTTTTTGTGTCCATTCAAAACTATAGGAAATACTTTATTTCCTGTTCTTTACTACCATACAAAAATTGCTAAAACTGTTTGAAATTACAGCTGTGGATATAATATTCCCATCTGGATTTTCTGAAAACAGAAATATTTTTTTGCTTACTTTATTAAAACTTACTGCACACAGAAGATTGATAATGTTGTGGCTTTTCTGTAGATACTTACTTGAAATAAAAGTTATACTGCAAAGACAAAGATACCCCCAGAAGAAATGAGATGACAATGTAATGAGAAAATACAGCATTAGCTTCTTACTGCTAGATTGCTTTTTTCTATTTCTCTTATGTGTAACTTGACTGCCGTAGATTACTCTTCCTCTCCCCTATTCTCAGCATTATACCACTGTGATTATTAGTTTATTTCATTGACTTTTAGCACAGTGAGGGCAGACCATAGATGACACAGTCATACATTTCTTACCTTGTTCCAAGTACCTTCCATGCTTAGCATCTGTAGATACCCATCTTATTTTCTTTATTATTTTTTCTTTATTTGATTAATTGATGAAAATTTTTCAATCTGTACATAAGCATCTGTTGTTCATTTTAAGTTAAAATGACAGTTGTTTTAATTTCTTGCAGTCAAATTTTCTTATAGGGAAAAAAACTGAATATGGACTGCTTGTCCATGACCTTGTGCTGGGGAAGGAGTCATTCAAAGTCTTTGTGTGGTTTTTATCTGCATTTCTGTACATACAATATTAATACTGTTTACATTACCCTTTGCATTTATATGTATTTCCATTTATTTGTATGTAAAGTAATATTTTATTACCATTTATGGTGTTTTGGAATGTTTGAAAAATCAAGTAATTTGGATGGTTGTCTATTGCCAAGGAAATGTTGCTTTCTTCTTGCTACATATGGTACTAACAGATGAGGCTAATCCCTCTGAAAATTCTTATTTTTACATAATGAAACTGTCTTGTTATGAAATAGGTAAATATTCCCCTTCTGAATAAGATGCAACTTCTATTAACTCTTATTTGAACAAAATGAGGAGCTTCAGGACTCTTTTTATGATTTTTGTTTAGATAAAGCAGCTATGCCTGTTCAGTTGCTGAAGATCATTGAGGGACAATCTGAGACTCCACTACCAAGCCATTTGCAGAAGGAGAATTTGCAACATTTGCAAGAAGGTTTTGACCATACCAACAAATACATTCAGGTAAACTGACCAGTAAAAAAAATTTGTCTTGCTTTGAAATAGCTCCTGTTACATTAGCAAGGCACTTTTGTATTCCAGTTCAGTTGGCGACTTTCTGCAAATGTGTGTCTTTGTGTTCATCTGTTGCACATCTTTAAGCAGTGGAAAATTGTGACCTTCTTCAGCTTCATTGCATGTTGCTATTACCTTCATTGAATCACAGTCCTGTCCCCTTCTCTTACATTATCAGTCTTAAATTTTGTACGAGTTTCTTTTTTCAGAGTTTATAAGCTGTGGACCAATTTAAAAACACATTATTATGCAGAATGTTTTGCTGAAAATGGAGGGATTGGGGGAGGTTAAGGGGTATTTTGTTTGAAAGAAATAGTAGTAAGCACCTCACTCCTATTAAAGATCAGATTTCAGAGTAACTAAAAAAATTCTAAAGTATTTCTCCTTTTGTATGAAATTATGCAATATCCAGTTTTATAAAAAGTGTTGTTTGTAGCAACTACCAGCATCAAGACACAATTAGTTTTTTTTTATCATTACCAAGTGTGCACTTATATTTGACAGTAATCCCAAATGTATTTTGGATTGTAAGTACAATCCTGCTGTACTAGTGAAATGCAGGTATAACCTTTTTCATGCCTAAAACAAGTATTCTCTGTAAAATGCAGCTATTCTGTTTAACTTTTTTTTGTCTGTGGCTCTGAGAATTGTTTTAGGCATCCCTGATGCTTATGTATCAGGAAATCAGCATTAACCCAGGCTTTCTTTCAATCTGTTAATCAACAAAAGGGGGAAAAAATTAAGGAAATTTGGTTCTATAAAAAACCTAAGTTGTCTTGAATCCTTCAAAAAATGGCACAAACATTTTAAAAATATGAGCTGAACTGATCAAATGTTTTTCTATATCTGAGATAAACACTTTTGCTACCACAGCTGTATATTCTCAGTTCCAAATCTAGTGCTTATATGACCCTGTGATTGAGTCCATTTATAAGAAGGAAACTGGCAGAAGACCATCCATATTGCTGGAGAGAGGATAATTTTCTGCTGCTGTCACTCTGCACTGGATCATTGTGGTGTCAAATTGATGCCAAGAGTGGTGCACTTCGGTGTAGTGAAGGAACAGAACTGCCCTGTTTGGGAGCAGGCAGCAGTTGAGTGGTGTAGGAGGTGATTTGATTGAGAATGATTCAGCCTCCCTCAGGTCCTGTAAAGGAACAAATGGAAATGTCAATAACCACTGCTGCTAGCAAACGGGGTTTATTCCTCAGGGGGTAGTTTCCTGTCCCTGTTCACCTGCACGATACATAGACTTTCCTGCTTTGAAGAGCTATGTCTGCAAGCAGCCCTGACATGGAAGAGCAGAGATTCTTGTTCAGAAGAAAGTGGTGAAGGAGACAAAAATGCATTATAAATTAGAAAATGTTTCTGCCAAAATATATGTTTCCATTTAGAAAGCTGAGCAGTTACTACCAGACTATGATTTAAAGCATACATGTAGTGCTATAGCTGATTCTGAAAGGGAAAGTGTGTAGAGTGTCTTTCTCAGACTTCTGCCTTAAGAGAACTTCGTGCTGCTGCTGACATGGATTAGTAGGTGACTAAAACAGCTTGGCATAAACAGCACAACTGGAAAGCTGATAAAGCTGGTGCTAATGCACCATTAAATGTGAAGGAAAATCCAGTTCTGCAGGCTGAGCTTAAAGTAAACCTTAGAATGCACTGATGTTAGGTTATCTCAGTAGTGACACACTGTCACTCTAGACCTGCCAAAATAGGGATCAGGTTGTGCTTTGACAAGGAGGGAAGGGCAGAAGAGGATTTTTATGAAATGTGTTCTGGGAAAAGCAACAAAAAACATTTGGGATGCTTCTGTCCGACTTGTGTGCCTCAGTCCTTTCATTGTTCTGCATGTTTTTATCTTTCTGGCACCTCTTTGAAAACTGCTACTTTCAAATTTGTGGAAAAATAGCACAAGCAGTGTTTGTACCTCCTCAGTCATCATGTCTGTTAATTAAACATGATGCCTTCTCCTATTAATTCATAATTCTTTGCATTTTGCTGTGGCAAATCTGAACCAAACCTTTAAATCAGCTGTCAAACCAGCTATAGAACCAAACTGAGGCAGCAAGGCCTTATAAGGAAGGAGACACATGCAATAGAACTGTACGTGGTGGGTTTGAGAGTGTGTCTAGTGGCATATGGAATGTTAAGGGTTTTGGAAAAACTCTTTTGGAAAAAGTTTGCTTCTGAGCTCAATAAACAGTGCAGGATTTGTAAGGGAAGAGTAAATTTGAGCGTTTTGCTAAGGTAGGTTCTTTTGAAGTTTGGAGCTCAAGAGTTTCAGGCATGGGGAGAAGGCAGTGGGCCAGCATGAGGAAATGGGTAGTTGCTGGGGAAGAGAACTATATTAACACCCACTATAGTGTAGGTGTTTGGGATACAAAGGAAAGTGGAGGGGCCAGACCATTATAGCAAAGAATGTGGTCCCGGAATTTGAAAACTCTTCAGAAGATACTGGGATGTAAAAGGAAAAATAAAAAGTAAAGATGGTCAAAAAGCAGCCACTATTGCATCAATGAATTTCACTTTTAAACAGTGTGCTGGTGCAGATTGAAATTTCTTACTAAGAAAAAAATACATATGTAAATGTTGAGTGTTCCTGAGGTGACTGTTTCACTGCAAAGACTTTATTACAAGAAAAATTCTGTAGTCTTTTATTTACCTGTGAGTACAATTCAAGACAACCTGAACAAGAGCAATTATATATATATATGTGCATATGTGGTTGTGTATGTTTAGAGTGAAATTTTAAACAAAGCTGTAATGTTGAAAACAAGTGAGAAACCCTTCTGGTTTTAACTGGTAAGTTCCTGCTTTACTAAGAGAAGACTAATGAGTTTCGTAAGGAGATTTAATTATCAAATTATTCTGGAAATCAGCATTTGTAAATGATGTTGAAGTTTTGTGGGGTGGTATTACTTCTTTATAAAACAGATAGTAAAATCTTGTTGAATTTGGTTTGGATTACTCCTCAGTTGTAGGACAAATTTTACTTGGGAAGGCCTCTGAAGTAACAATTCCCTGCTGCATATTTTATCCTAATTTGGTTTAAGAAGCATTTGCTAGCATTTAAGTCAAGCTTCCCACTGACTATATGTAATGTAAAATCACTGTGATTTACCTGACTGTCCTCTTAATGTTGCATTTATAGACATATTGCCCTGCTCTCTTTTTACAAGAAACCTTTTAGTCTATTTTTTTTGCTGTTTGTGTAGTTTTTTAAGCATTTTATAGAGCCTGTTTTCAAGATTATTATTTTTCTTTATTGAACTAATTTTTGGGATTTTATCATTGAGAAGGTTACAGTGCTTTATCTGCCATACTGTGAAAGAATACACTTGACTGACAATTTTGGTACTGTTGATGGTACCATCTTTCTAACTAGATGTGTTGATTCCAAAGAGAAGTTAACATCACCAAAGTGGCTGATTTTTGCTTCATTGTAACTTCAGCATCACAATATAAAGAGTATTTTGAATTAATTGTTAAATCATAGGATCTTTTAGAGCATTTTTATCATTGCCAAACAATTAGTGCACAACAGTTTCAAAACTTTGTAATACTCTTCTCACAGCTGTATTTTTTTCACAGAAGATTATTTATCTTCATATATGTCTATTATATCTTGACTGGGATTTTGTTCTGATATTTATGTTGTAATGCTTTGTTGTAATGCTTTCCACAACTTCTTGGAGAAATTGCTGTATCTTTTAAGATTCTGATCACTACTTCTTCAGATGACTTTCAACTTTTGTGCTAAAACTCTAGGTTTTTTTGCTATTTTTATAACTAATAAAAGTTACATGTATAGTTCCATAGCTACTGTTAGCATCTAGATAGTGAATACATGTAATACATGTGAATACATGTAATACTTCCTTTGTTACATCTCAAGAATGTTGCTTTTGATCACTGTCTATGGCAGTTGGTTTTTGGTTTTTTGTTAAGAATGTAGATGGCAATTTGTGCTTGTTCTATAGATGTTTCAGCTGTTATCAGTATTTCAGTAACTTAGAGGCATACAGTCTTAGTTCACAACATTTTACTTTATTTTATTTTTTGCTTTGTAGGGAATAGTTACTCTTTCCTACCCATTAACAAAACTCAGAGATGGAACAGACTTTTTCAAGATTGTTGTTCAAGGTACTACATTTAAGTATACATTTTAAATTTATGGTACTACATCAGTAGTCCCTGCTTTTGTATAGTGTTCAGCAGAATGTTAGATTTAAATTACTCTGTAAAACTGTTCATTTTCTAAAAAAACCAAAAAACTTTAGCTTAAATTTATGCCAGGTAAGTTAATGGAAACAATACAGTCTTTATATTTCAGTAGACTTCTTGTTGCATAACTTTTTAAAAGACTGTCCTGGGAATGTATTAGCTCTATGTATACCTTTAACAGTGTATTTTCAAACTGCTTAACACAAGAAGGACCAAGAAAATTGCACATATAATAGTTACCACATAATATGTATAGCATATACTGTGTAAGGGCACCTTTAATATAGGTCAGTATTTTGAATAGCAGCAAAATATTTGTGTTTCATTCTGCTTTAATTTAAGCATTTAAGAAAAGTGACTCACTACTCAAGTATTTGAATACCAGTAGCTAGATTTGCACTCTGGAAGACTTAAGTTGTCCATCATGATATGAAATGATATGAAAAAATAATATGTTCCTTTTAAGTCTTAAGCTTATCATCCCCTCCAGTCAGGAAGGTGGAAGAGGTAATTTTTCAGGGGTCTGTTGAAAGGACTTCAAGGAACTTTCCATTTCCTTACATTTGATTCCCAGCTTATTCCTTACAGTGGCTAGAGAATCATCATGGGCTCCCTGTGAGCCTCCTGACTCCTGTGCCTTTGCAGCAGCCTGGGGTATGCAGGTCCTGCCTGGTGCCACTGCCTGTGGCTGCTGTTAGCAGAGGTGAATGGAATTGTTGGGACCTCAGTCAGTCTCCCTCCTGGCTCCAGGTTTCTCAAAGGGATGCTTAACCTCCCTGAGTCTCGCTGATTTCAGTGGCTGTTCAGGAGAGGAGAGTTCATGCACATTCTCCATAGAAACATAAGTTTGCACATCTAAATCACTGAAATAGTAAAAAGTAGAAAACTCTTAAAATAACTATATGATTTCTGCTTCAGTCTTCCTGGAAGGCTATTAATTAATATTTCTATGACCTGGAATATCTTCAATTTATAATAGATTCTACAGTAGGATCTATGTTAATGTGACTGTTAATCTAACACTATATATTGAATTATCCAAGTGGATATCTTTTTCATTTTTGTTTAATTGTATACTGGTGTACAACAGGCACATTTTAATCCTCTTGTGAAGAATATTCTTTGCAATATACCTGTAATTAGCACATTTCCTGTTTGTACATTAATTGAAAAATGTTAGACTGTAGATCACCTTGTTTTGTAAATCTCTTTCCACTGCTGCTTTGTTTGGAGAAGGCATAGTGATTGGAATTACTTTTGTTTTTTTTCCTCTAGATTCGGATAACTTGTGTTCCCAGATCAACAGCATCAATGTTTTAATATATGGAAAAATGGCAGAGGATTGTGCAAAAATTATACGCCATGGGGTAAAAAAACCACCAAAACATATATACATATATAGTCTTGTTTTAGGAATTGTTTTTCTCGGATGTATGTTGACTTCTTTATTTGTCTTAGTCTACCTATGCCTAAAATTAGAAATAGTTTGTTCAATCCGTTCAAATCTATAGTATTTGCTTATGTAAATTCTTTCTCACACTAATATTGAAATAAAGCAATTCTTTTTATCAGTGCTGTTTACCTAGCAAGCAAAGGATCAGGAATATGGATAATAGAGAAGTCACCCATTTATATTCATATTTTGAATGTTTTGCCATTTGATAATACATATTTTATAATTAAATTCACTTAAAAGACAGTTACACTAAAAGATTTAAAAGAAAAAGAATTCAAAACTGTGAATACAGGTTTTTTTTACTGACTTGGTGCTGGTGTATTGCTTTGTCAGAGATAAAAGTTTGGTTTGATTAGCTCCAGGTAAAAGACTTAGACAAGTCAGCCTGTGAGTTTGTGAGACAGCATCTTACCACTAAAGAAGGAAAACAAGATATAAAAAGGCTGAGGTAATTGTTTTTAAGATTGCCTGTCAGTTTACGGACATTTCAATATTAGCCAAATATGAAATTAAAATTAGTATATGATGCATTATGAGCTCATGTTAGCGTTTTTTCATTTGTGCTACAAATTCACACTAAATCATAGAATAGTTTGGCTGGAAGGCACCTTTAAAGATCAGCCAGTTACAAGCACCATGGGCAGGGACATATGGGCAGGGACATATTTCACCTCATTAGATTGCTCCAAAGCCCTATCCTACCTTACTTTGAACACTTCCAATGATGGGGCATCCACAACTTCTTTGGACAAATTACAGTCTTTATAAAAAAGGTTTCTCAATTCCATATAATTTTCAATTTTGATGGGGAAGCCAGGGTGGAAGGTTCCTGAACTAATTTGCTAAATATGCAAGCTGCAGAATCTTTTTAAATTCAATGAACAAATCAGTTTTGTCCTGATGAAAATACAAATGTTGAACAGGGCACTGAGCAGCAATTAGAAGATAAAAAGATCATTATTAAAGAGCTGGGTAGGAAACTACAACTTACCCAGGCAACAACCCTTAGACAGCCAAGTTGTGATAAAACCTCAGTTTGTTCTTCCCCAGTGAACTGAACCGTCATGGTGCTTCCCTCATGTCTCAAATAAGATTTTAATTTTGGAAGAATATGAATATGAGGAAACATTGATTTCTGAAACTAGCAGAGTTTGAAAAAAAGCCCCTTCTTTAGCAATTAAAGAATTACTTCAGTAAGGTCCAGAAGGTACTGTTTATTTGCTGCATACCATTTCAGATTTTAATATTTCTTAATTTCTGTATCATTCTTGGAAAACTGTAAGAACTTTAGTTAAGTAGCCAGGGGGAGGACCTGGCAATTTCAAAAAATGTGAGTAACCATGTTGTCTCCTGAGAGTCTTCTCGATCTGTAACAGAATAACCATCAGGAAAAATATTATCTTTCCTGTATTTCACACTTTCTGAATGAGGGAAATAGAATTTCTTTTTGCCATTTAAAAATGCTCTTTGAATCTCATAATTTATTTATGCAATATACTTCTGTTGACATCAAAATCCAGCAATTTATGTAAATAGCTTTGATTCCCAAGGCAGTTACAAGATCTTCCTAGCTAAAAGTAAAATGGAAACTAATCTATTTTGAAAACTAATATAACATTAAATTTCAAAGTACTGTGCAAATATTAGGAATTTTTTTTTGGATGTTTAGAAACTGCAAGTCACAACTGTCAAAGTTGACTGTGACTTTGTAAAAAATCTGAGAATGTATCTGTTCTTTCTGCCTGTAGAACTGTATTTTGAGGTTAGTGCTGTCCTTTCTTCATGGAAATTGCACAGTCCTTTCACAGTTTTAGAGGAGGTTTGGCTGGTTATTTTTTAATGTGGTGCTATATTTGGCATAGATATTATGTGAGAGTAATCACTAGTGACCTAATACTACTCCAAACATTTTTCACTTATTATCAACTTCTTAAAAGGCTGAGTCTATGTAATTTTGAATTTCCTTCTGACACAGGAGAGCAAGACAAGAGAAGTTGCCTGTACAGAGCTCCAATCCTGTCTCAACAGTCATATCCCAGAATCTCGTGCAGTCTACATTCTAATAAAATGCTAAAATGGAAATAATATATAAGCAAAGCATAGCTTTTTGGATAAAGGCTGATTTTACTGTTGAAGGAATATCCAGGTAGCATCAGCTAACAGTGAAAGGAAAGACATGTACTAACACCTGAGTTCTTGAGTTCGGCAAAATTCATGGAGTTTCCTGAAGTTTATATTTGTATGTTTTGTATCTGGAAAGAATGAAACAACTTTCTTGTGTGTTAGTAGGACAGTGTGTTAGAGGTGCAAAGAATACTGAGTGTTCTCATTGTTTTGACATGTTTAAACTTAGCTTGAGTATGGCTTACTTCTAGGTCTATATATTACTTTTCAGTCAAAGTGTACATTATGACACTACCTGAAAATCACCATGCCCTAAGTAGTTTCATTGTGAATTAAACTGTCTGATTAAATTTATGTTTTCTGTAGAATTTTTTTCCCCCAATGTTTTAATAACTACATATATCACTGTCACTTAATCTAGAAGCCATTCTTTTTCTTGCACGAAACATTAAGGTTTTGGATCTTAAATCATTTAGTGTAGCATTGTCAGATTGCTGAAATAGCAAAAAAAGCGCTGTCATAGTGCAATATTTGCTAAAACTGTCAACTTCAATCAGAAAGCTCTTTTATTTGTTGTAATCAAATAAATACATGAAGAAAAGTTATTCAGTAAAAGTTTATGGAAGTGCTTTTGGTAGAAGCTTGACTAGAAATAGGGTTCCAAGAATAACATGTTTATCAGAATGGAGCACACTGGCACAGCCCTGCTAAACAGTTCTGATAGTAAGGGAGCTGACTATAAAGAATCTTTACAATGTATCAGATAGAGAATACATTCAATATCTTTAAGTAATCAGAGGTGATTAAAAAAGATATCTTCTCTTCCTTTTATTTTTTCCCCCTTTTGATTTGGTGAGCTTGCTGCTAAAAACATGAGCTGCTGCTGGGACTTGAATCACGTACCTTTTAAATCCTCTTTTTCTTGTTCACTTTGTGGTGTCTGAGGAACTTTGTACCAAAGTCAAAATAGTTACAGTTGGTTTATATGCCAGAATCTCAGGAGTGATGCCGGAGAAGTTTGTAAGGTCTCCTTTGCTACCAGAAACCTGCGTATTGATTGACCTACCCATTTAACCCTTAAGGAAGCTGTTGGTCCAGCAAATCCAGAGGTTATAGGAGAGTTTCTTAAAAGTAACAGCTGTAATTTAATGGGAAAGAAGCTCTAAGAAGAAAAGTTTTATCGCTGCTGGTCTGACGTGTGATTTCTTTTCTACTTTAGTTAAGCTAACCAAAAAGCAGTCTTTATTGTATTCAGAGGAATGATTCTTTTGCTTTATTCAGTGTGAACCTTCCTCCCTAGGCTTTTTCAAAAATAGCACTCCGTTACAGTAGCATCACAAGTGTGAAAATTTTAGCAGATTTAAAAAGAAAAGCTTTCTGGCATTTGTTGTAAATATAATTCTATGGGGAGAAGAACTAAATTGGGAAACTTAAAGACAGTTTTTACAATTTGTTTGGGATTTTTGTTTCTTCAATGTCTTGAGACTTTAGGGTAAAATTTCATATTATAGTCTTAAAATAGAGCATGTGTCAGAATCTGTATAATTTTCTGTTTATTGCTCTGTCCCCATAGGAAACCTTCATAGTTGCAGGATTTAAGGTGATAAAATTGCCTACAGCAAGAGAGGATGGTAGACATGATTGTCAGCTGGAAGTGTCTGAAGAAGCTGGATCAGCCATATATGTAGGTGGTTGCCCAACTTTTTTTTGTCTTCCTTTTTTTTTTTTTTTAATTTCCAAAATGCTTACATTTTGCTTTATAATAGAAAAAAACCAATAAAATATATTAGAAACTGAAATGGTACATGGAAATTATTTTACTGTGTTCATCAGGAAACATGACATGTTACCTATGTGTGTGTATGCACATGTAATTTTATAATAGCCCTAATCAAATTATTTTCCAGGTAAATTTCTACTTGTCGACTGCAAGAATTTGACTATGGTTGACTTTAGGTCGATTCCTAGAGCTGTTTAAACTACTCTTGTGCATAACATATTTCAATAATGCAGACAAGGTAGAGGGTGCAAGAGTGATTTCAGATCTATAATTTCTAGTTTTCTCTGGTCTATGAGTTTGTACTGTTTTACCTCAAATCATTAGTTGTTGCCTTTCAAATACATGGATTACTATAATCTAAATTTTATGTAGAGAATTGTAGCCTTTTGTCCTGAGTAAAATATTTTTTCTTTTGTACTATTCTCACATCAGTTCTGTTTAGTTTTATCTGTGTAATTGTTGTCTAATTAAATCCTAAATTTAAGAAAAAAATACTTTAAAAAAATTCAGAAAGGCACTTTTGTTTTGGAATTGACCTCTATAGGTAGCTAAAACGTGGCACACAGCTCAGGGAGAAACAAAATTATTTAAAGTGATGGTGCAGACTGTTTCATGCCATTCATTATCTGTTGATTATAATGCTATATAGGAAGAAAGACTATTTTTCATTGAAGATCATGGATAGCAAAACTGCCCTGAGTCTGCACAGGTGTGTGTAAGCTAAAAGTGTCTAAATTTTAGAAACTACAGGCCTTCAACTGAGCATTGGCAAGACCTCATGACATATAGTCTAATCCCAAAGACACGGTGCGGCTCCCTGAATGCCTGGGTTGTGCTGAAATGTTTTTCTCATCATTGACCACAGAATGGAGCTTGTGGCACTTTAGAGACACTTGTGTTGGATGCTTAACATTGATACAAATGAACAGACTTTGTGTGTGCTTCACTTCCCCAGTCATAACTTTTCACTCGGCTAGTTAATAGTAAAATCAGCTTTAGGAGTGCAGCTGAGGTGGAGAGCCAAAGCAGATCCCCAGCAGGAGCGGGCAGTGCCGAGGCCGGGCGGAGCTGTGGCCGGGGCTCTGTGCCATCGGGAGGGCGCCTGAGCNCTGCCGAGGCCGGGCGGAGCTGAGGCCGGGGCTCTGTGTCCGGCAGCCAGGCTGGGCTGTGCCATCGGGAGGGCGCCTGAGCTCTCCCTCACAGAGAATGGGGTGTGTTGGCTTTTCAAATCACCACAATTAGTTCTTCAAAAGACCTTACACTGAAGGTCAGTCTGGCTTATAAGTAAGGCTCAAAAAGCTTAGGAACTATCTAGAATTAAAATTTATCCCATTCTGGTGAACTTTTTCCCCCAAAGGAAAGCAACAAGTCATGAGAATTGATCTGCTCTGAGCATTGACATGTACATACATCTTTATGTACAAAACCTTACACCCATTTAAGATCTATGTTAAGCAAGTGCAGTTTTAAATTTTTGGCCTCCAACTTTCAAATGCTACTCTGTTAATGTGACCTGACATATTTAACTGGTGACTTAGAAAAAGTGTGTATTTTTTTGAAGAACCTTTTGTCTGAGTGTAAGTGCAATAAATACTACTTTCTATTCTTCTGTAGTTAAATTTTACTAGGTTCAGGTATGATTCATATGATTCAGATACAGCAAAAATGTCTGTAGGGCTGATTTGTATTTCTATATAGTGTTGTATTTGCTTTAAAGTTATCAAATGTTATTATATTTTCAGTACCTTCAATTTTTTAATCAGAAAGTTTGTTATTTTTTTCTCCACAGATTTACACTAAACCAGGAACAACTGCTGCTTCAGAAACTGCATCTGTGGTGAGTTTGTATTTGGGATATTTTTAAATCACATGAGATTAACTGCATGTTAATAAGAAGGTGTGAAATTCATTTTTGTTCCTGTTTAATTTACTTCCATACTCTTATCCCAGCAGTCATTTAGCTTTTACTTTTGAAAATAATATTCCTGGAACACAAAATAAAATACAAAAAAAGTAGTACATTTTCTCTACTTGTAGTACAGTTCCCATCTCCATCTCCAAATGGATTTCATGTTGGTTTAGGAAACTTGAATTAGAAAGGTAACTGTTGGTCTAAATAAGATTGTATTCTTGTGTTGTAAAAAGAAAAAAGGAAATAAGAAACTTCCTTTGATTTAAAATCAGACTTCCATTACTGGTTTTAATATTTATTTTGATTTCTGTTTGGAACAAGCCCTTATGTGTCTGAATTAAAATTCTACAAGAAATAGTATTTTAAAGGCAGAGGAACTGGTTTATGAAATTTTAATGTTCTTTATCATGATGTTAAAGATTCAGTACCAATGGTGATAGAGCTTATTTTCAATTTTTATTTACAGTTTCATTTTTTCAGTATAGTATTTGAAAACCTAAGTTATCAATGAGTTTGAGAGAACTCGTATTCTTTAGAAGAGTCTAATTAGCAACCCTAGGACAAGAAGAGAATAGTACTTAAACTGTAGGAAGTGGCCCTTCATTTCTTTAATCCTCCAGCAACTGTGGTATTTTAATAAGAAGATGTGCACAGTGGCTGTGAGAGGTAACCCCCCCCACCAGCCCAAGGCAAGGATTCTTTGAAGTGACACTGCCAAGCAGAAATACAGAGCTATTTATGTGTGTGCTTTAAAAAGTCCTCTGGATGGACATGT
Organism: Peucedramus taeniatus; assembly: GCA_013400575.1. NCBI lineage: Eukaryota > Metazoa > Chordata > Aves > Passeriformes > Fringillidae > Peucedramus > Peucedramus taeniatus. Next base: position 17,716 of record WBNO01017294.1, read on the forward strand.
AAAAATGAATCAGTAAAAAATTGTATTTTATAGTTCTTTATTGTAATGACTCACCTGGTTTCATGTATTGAAACTTACATCAATTAACTGGTTAGCTTATTGTAAGATGCAATTACAGAAAGAAATTAAAAGTCTTGTGTGCTGAGTTTCAAGTGCATAAGATACAAAGAAATAAATTTTATTTCTTTTGTAAGATAAAATAAATATGTCTGAGGATGAATGATAGTAAAAGACAAAATTGTGTGAATGTTTGACTAAATTTTTCTTCTGTTCCCTCATTGTATCATGCCTTTTCAGTCTGTTGCTCCAAAATATACGTATACTCCCCTGAATCATCTTAAAGATGGAACTGTAGTGAACTTGTATGGCGTTGTGAAATTCTTCAAACCTCCATATATTAGCAAAGGAACTGGTATGTACTATATTCAAGAGATTTGAAATCTCCTCCAGCCAGAACTCTTCTTACTATGTTTATTCAAAATCAACCAGAAAAACAAATTCACATGATACTTTGACCATAGCTTTGATCAGCTAATACCAGGGAAACAGAAAAACAAATAGATAAGAGAGATCAGTCAATTTAGGTAGACTGGTGGAGATAGCAAATGAAGAAAGTTCTTAAAGGAGATTTGTCATTTGTACAGCTGCTTTAACAAGACTTCAGGGAAATGAAGACTTGGAACATCTTAATTAGACAAGCACTGATTGCTGGAAATCATTAGGGCAGCCATTCTTTCCAGATACATAAAAACGTGAAGTTAAATGAACTGACTTTCGAAGTAGCATGTCTCTGAAGCAGCTAGGAGAGATTTTTTTCTACTGAGTTATTTGTCAAGTTAATAACTTCAATTTCTTAAGCAGTAGAAATTTAATAGAGAAAATGATTATTTATTTAGCAACTAGTCCTTGCCTAAAGGTCATTAATAACTTCATTATATGTCTTCCCTGTATTTTCAGTTGACATTATTAAAATAGCACAACAGAATCAGTGGAGAACAGGGACACAATCTGATATTTCTTATTTATGAAGATAGTTGTAATTCACTAGCTACTTTATAATGAAGATCTCTAAAACAGTTTTAATTAGTTTTGAGTAAAACATTTGAGTAAAAATATTCACTAATCAGTCAAATATTTCAATGTTTTTGATTTTTTGCACAATCCAGAGTGATGTTTCCTTGAGAGCGTATAAAATGGTCAATGATTGTTTGGCATTGTTTGGGCATGAACTGGCTCTTGTCAGAAAATTCTAGAGTTGCTTTAGGTCTGGCCCAATCCTGCACCAATACATTCTCTGTCTGGCATTGTAATAATAGAATCATGTAGCTGATGCCCCCTGGAAGCATGAAAAGTGGGGCCACTGTACTTTATCCACATGGGTCTTTATTCACTATATTGATATGCCCTGAGGTATAAGATACTGCTCCTTCTTACACGTATTAAAGCTTAAGGCTGAGGTTTTGTACTATGTTCCCACTGAAGGTGGGTACCACTGGACTGGTACCTAATTTAGTCTTGTTGGTTTATATAATCTATAATTAAAAGTTCATAATTTTCATTGCCATTATTGCATTAGATGAGTGTTAAAACACTGATGAATTAAATGAGTTTTCAGTATGTTCATAAATTATTTATTACAGAGAAAGTTGTTTTAGCTAAGCACGCTTTTCCTTGGGACATATAGTTTATAACATCTGTATATGAGAACTTGATGAGTTCTGAAAACTGTCCAAGAATGTGTTTTGGGTCTTACGTCATACAAGAGACAGATGGGACTTTATCTGCTAGAAGATCTGTTGGAAGTGTTCAAAACTGTATTCTAACTTTCCTTCCCCAATAGTTTAAGATATTTTAAATTTTTAACAAAGATGATACTCTCCTCTCTCCCCTCCCTTAATCTTCAGGATATTGCAAGGACTTAACCTTGAGACTTAAAAGAAAAGAGAAGTAAATAGAAGAAAAAAGAGCCTCTGTCTTTGTAGCATCTAATTACAGAGATTATGTGCTTGAGCATGAAAATTTTAGGACATTACAATGTGACACCTACTGCTTCCCCAACCCTTTTTTTTCATGTAGATACTGGTCAGTGTTTTCCATAAAGCAGGGAAGAATGAAGAAGAATCCTTGCTGCTGGTTAACAGTGTCACAGAATTAATGTCCTATTTTCCTGGGGAAACCTCCATCTAGCATTTTATCATAGATACATGCAGTATGTTTGTATGTCACATGTTCAGTTAAAATCTCATTTTATCCTACCTAGACATTCATTTAGATTGTAACTGTTTTATTTTTATGAAATATTTCTTTAAATCAAAATGATTAAAGGATAGCAATTTTGGAAAAGACACTTCTAAAAAGTTTGACCACTTCAGGTCAACAGTTCTACATGCCCAAAATGCAGATTAAGAATCAAATCAGATTCTTAAAGAATTTTTGAAGCCTTTATTTTTATTTTTATTTGATCTCAAGCAGAGTTCATCAAAAAGCCCAGAATTTGTTTGAAATTACGTAGCTGAAAAAACAAACTAATTTAAACAATACCATTTGGTCAACTTGAATTGATAATAGTCAATTACTTTTTAGCAAGTAATAGCAAACCAACTTGACAGCGCAGAGCAAACCCATCACAGAATATTGTGGTTTCCATTTGTGAGGAAGCAGACTCAGTTATATCTGCAGTAGTTTTTCATTGTGTCCATTTTGGGGTTTTTTTCTGAATCAAAATGTTGAGGATTTATATAAGTTTTGCAGAACATAAAAAAAAACTGTTGCAGAGGTAAAGACAGCAATTTTATTTCTGGACTCGTAGAGATTAGAATGTTTTCCCTTCTGTTCACAGTAGTTTATATGCATTTCTTTTTAAAATAACACCTGTTTCTTATCTTAAAATATAGAAGATAAATAAAAGATAAAAAAATGTTTAAAGAAATTAATAATAATAATAA
>WBNO01017295.1:0-33137 GCA_013400575.1 Peucedramus taeniatus
TCTTGCACTGCAACCCATGACATTGTGTAAGGACATGAGCATGTGTAAATCACAGTACTTAGAAATACAGTGTGGCAGGTTCGTTGCCAAATCAGATTCCTTGTTATCTAATAAAAAAGTAATTCCACAGATGGGAGGTTTGGTTTTCTTTCCTCTTAGGAAATGCCTATGAATATTTGCACATATGACATTAAAACCCTTATTTTACAAAAATAAGAGGTAAGATTTTTGTGGCAAGATTATCCTTATCCCATTCTAGATACAGACTAGAATAAGACAAGGATAATCTCATGAGAACTTCTTGTCCCTCAGGAATCCTCTAGTTCACAAATAGTCCAGCTTTTCTGTCTCCAGTGAGGCATCATATCCATCACTATCCAAAGCACAGTAGACAAAACATCTCCCAAGTGTGGACCAGCTGCAGCTCATTTTTTTACTCAGTCTTTGAGCACCCTACTTATAAGGTATAACCAAAATTGCTATTTCACATTTGTGAATATTCAATTCCTGTATATGCTGGAAGCTGTTAATTCTGGTTCAATTATACTGAACCTAAAGCAACAGTCAATTCACAACAGTCAATTCAGACTGCTTTTTATTCTCTCTTTTCTGAAGCACAGCCCTGCTTCCAAGGTTTCCACTGCCACAGACAACTGGAGCTGTTACTCTATCCAAAAGACCCAAGAAGGAAGCTCCTACATGCCTAAGCACAGAAAATGGGGGAACTGCAAAAAAACTCAGACACAGCCATTTCTCTTCTGACCTTAGCAGGCAGTTTCTGGTCTTCTTTGCCCTTCTCCATCTCAAACATGGAAATTATGGCAAAAGGGAAGCTGAGAGGAGAGGAAGTCTCATGCCCTCTTATCCTGCCTCTAAGCCAGTTGTTAATCATCGGGTAATTCAGCTTCCTGTGCCTGTTAGGTCATTTATATGCCTCATTGGTTGGCAGGTAGACACAAGACACTGATGAGTACAGTGATTTTTTTTACCCAAGCACACAGAGAATAGCTCTATTCTGTACAAATAACCACATTGATATGCAAATCGAGATATTTGCTATTCATAAATGCTTATTCTCATTTCAAACGTTTCAGGAAATTGAGAAGCATAAACAGGACCACATAATTTTGGCACATCAAATACAAAAGAAATGAAGTAATAAATGAATAAACAGACAAACTGTATTTGTAAGTAGGTCTGTTTCAAGCCATTATGTGCAGTAGTCGCATTCATTAGAATAATTTGGATCAGAAAGAGGAAACTGAATGAAAAACTATTTCTTCAAAAGGGCTAGCGAGCTCTAGTTTACAGAAAAGATTTGAGTTACTATTTGATAAAACCTTGATCCCATTTTCCGAAAAGGATTTCATATAACTTAAGTTTGCTTGAACCGTAAGGTTTTCGGCTACCTCTGAGCTGCCGTACAATTTCTCTCCTAATTTGATTATTTATGATTATCCTTAAAAATAGTTAATACCTTAAGTTCAGGACACTATCATTTACACATGTAAACAATTTGCAATCTATACTCCTGCTAAAGTGTCTATACAATTAGTTTCTTTTCTTTCTTTAGCACAGTGTTAAAAAAATCTTCACAATTATTTATTTAATTCAAATTGAAAAATAAGTATAAACCAATAATTTTCAGATATATAGAAGTCATATCTATAGATAAGTCTTTAAAATATTCTTTTTTTGACCTTTCATCATTTTACAAATTTCATACTTTTTCCATTTTAATTTGCAACAATAAATATTTTGGATATCCACTTTAGTTAATATCAGTGTCAGTGAGCTCATCTAGCTGGTTAAAAGCAAGTGTTCAAAGATAAATTTCTTTATGGTTTACTATGTAGTTCTATACACTTGATAATTTTTCACAAACTGATCATTAAGAAGTGCTTTTTCTTAATGTTGGAATAACTTTTATGCAAGAGGTGAGAACTTCTTGGGCTGCCATCTGAGTCTTTATACTCTGTGGCTTTTTTTATGACACACAATAACACAGATCAGATAGTCTTTCTGTGGGGATTGCCTATTATGTTCCTAGTAAAATCTGACATTAAAAGGGTCACTGAAATACATAATGTTGTTTAAAATAAATGAAAAATATGGTAGAAGGCCTGTAGGATCACATTTACAGAAAAATGGACATGTATTAAATGAACCAGCCTAACCTTCTAGAACTAAAGATTGAGGTCATTGTAGATAAAAAAGAGAATGTTACAGGAAGAAAGAAGAAGCAAAGTTGCTGACAGACATAGGATTGTCAATCCAAGTAAAATAAGTCTTACAGCATCTACAATTAGATTAAGAAAGAGATGTGTGCTTGCCTCATAAACAAGTTAGAGTTACCCATCCAGAGATGTGTGACAAAGCAAAGCTACCAATCAAACAATGCATGACTGTGTAGACCAAAATAAGAATTAAATATAAACAATGTTTATAAGCACAATAAACTGCTTTTGCTTGATTCACATTAAATCACGCAGAGTCCTTTGTCTTCTCTCCTCAGAGGCCTAGAGCACATTCCTGGTGCATGGAGGTTGAGCATGTTGGGTTTGCAAAGAAGAGACATTTAAGGGCAGCCTATTTCCTCCTGAAGGGAATTACAGAGTTGATGGAATCAAATGTTTCTTCTAAGTGACATCCCATAAAACAAGGGGAAATGGCCATTAATTCAACTGGGAGAGGTGCAGATAGGATTGGACAACGCTTCTTCAACCAACACTTCTATGAGTATGACTTTCTATGACTACCAATGGGAGATGGGCAGACTGCAACAGAAACTTTGGCTAAACCTTCTAATGGAGTATGTTTCACTGGAGCTTTTGTATTTCAAGATGCTGGAGGACACAGACATGAGATCTAACTATATTATATTGAAGAATTCCTTGCATCATACAAATGTGTGTCTCTGGAACCATAAAGAGACTTTTCCCCTAATGGCAGCAAGACCAAAACTCTCTCCAGTGGCTCAGAGAATAAACACCACATACAAATTCAATTAACATATCTTAAATGCACTTGTTTATGCAGAATAATTGTAATTTATAAATTAAAATAATTAAATGGATAAAGTTCTGTAATTTCTGTAATATTTCAAAATGTAGGGTAAAACTTGAGCTTATATACTACTTGTCTCTCTCAAAATTTCACTATTTATTCTCCTCAGGCAAAATATAAAAGAGGTAAGAGATTTTTATGAAATTTTACCAAAAGAATATTCAGTCCTAGACGAAGAATTGAAAAATTACGTTACTGTAGTCTCTCATTTCAGTTCTGTACCTGGTGATGCACTGTAATGAAACAATTGTTTCTCCATGCCCGACTTTGAGCTAAATTTTGATTTACAGAGTTACTATAAGCAAAATCCGCTATATATAATTCTACTTATAAGTTAATATTTTTTAGTATGTTGAAATTTCACTGTAATTTGCCCAAAGGAAATAGACGTGATTTCTTGTTAAACTAGCATGAAGCATATAGTACTTGAATCATTTGTCCTGATGTGTGGGGTTTTGATTTGTTTTGTTTTGTTTTTCTTTAATGGAGTGAAGTCCCTCCATAATATCCCAAATCAAATACCTTGGCACATGAATTTACAAATGTACAGACATGTCCCTACTAAGACATATCCCCAAGTGCCACATGTGTGATATCTGCTAGCTATTGAATTATTCTGACCAAAAGTTGGTATATATTTTTCAATCTGTGTCCATCATTTAAATTAAGTATGTGGATGGAACAATCTGAATAAGTAAATGCACTCTTTTGAAGGAATGTATTGTGCTTACTGTGGTTGATGTGCAAGAAAGCATAAAACAATATTCAGATAATTGCATTTTTTCTTCAAGATTACAGAAATGTTAATGAGAAATACCTGAATAACTCTTTAAATAAGTGCTCTGGAAGTTCCTACAACTATAGAATATCTTGAGTTGGAAGACATCGACAAGAATCATCAAAGTCCCATTCCCGGCCCTGCAGAGGACACTCCAAGAATTCCACCATGTCCTTGGGAGAGTTGTCCAAACACTTCTTGAACTCTGTCAGGCTGATGCTGTAACCACTGCCCTGGGGAGCCTGTTCCAGTGCTCAGCCACCCTCTGGGTGAAGAAGCTTTTTCTAATATCCAACTTAAACCTCCCCTGACAGCTCCCAGTGTTCCCTCAGGTCACAGACAGCAGAGATCCATGTACCCCCAAAGTGAGCTGCAGACAAATTCAAGACAGAGAAGGAAGAAATGAAAAATAAAAGAATTTGAATAAATGGGTTGGGGCTATTTAAATAAAAACACTAGAATGATTATGCAATACAATATTTAGATTAACATAGAGTCATAAAAAATATGAATTCTACTTGATTATAATTTTTCTGAATTGTAGTAAATTGTTCCACAGTTAAGCCAAAAAGCAATGCATTGTCACTATTCCAAGATGCTGGTGATTTTTTTTTTCTTAATCTTAAATTTAGATGAAAAGTCTGGGCTTTTATCTCCTCCACCATTGGTCTATAAAGTGGTAATTTTAAAATAATCCCGATGTTACAGAAAATTCATAATCTGATATTCTCACTCACACAAATTTGGGATTGGCAATTCTCTAGCCAGAGCATATTTAATCCTCTCACTACACCTGTCCCTTTTCCCAAGATAGTTGTACTTGGACAGTGCCTTGAGAAGATCTACAAGCATTCTTCAGTGATAGAATGCTTGGCAGAGCCCAAGCCACAACAGGTATCCATGGAGGACCTCATACTGGAACAGGTGGTTATTCCTTGAAGGAAGCTTCCCTGGAAGAGAGCCTACACTGGAGCAGCTCTTGAACTATAGACCCAGGGAAGAAACCACAGTGGAGGAGGTTTATCCTGAAGGATTGCAGCCTGTGGAAGGACCTCTGCAGGCACAGGGGAAAGGTGTGAAAAGAAAGGAGCAGCAGAGTGGAACTGACGTGGATTGATCACAACCCCCAAACCCACCCACCTGCACAGCTAAGGGCAGAGTGAGGAGGTGAAGCAGTCAGGAATGAAGGAGTGAAGTTGAGTCTGGGAAAAAAGAGGAGAAGAGGGAGGAGGCAGGTACTTCCAGTTTTGTATTTGTTTGTCACTATTGTACTCTATTTTTAATTAGCAAAACCAAACAAATTTCTCCAAGTCAAATCTGTTTGGTCTGTTACAGTAAAAACAGGGAAGGGTCCTCCTTGTCTTCATGGTGACTCACACAAGTTTTTTACTTAATTTTCTTCCCCTGCCCTGTTGAGGAAAAAGAGAAAGAGAAGGAAAACAGCTGAGTAGGCAGCTGGCAGCCAGCAAATGTCAACGTCATCACACTTTTTAGATGAAACTGGACAATTGCTTCTGAGAAATCACTAGCTCTTAACATAGAGAAGATGGACATAATAACAGAAGACTTTAGACATTACAAGATTAGGTTCCAAACCATTGCTCTTGACAAAGTGTAGGTTGAACAAAGCAAACTCAACAGATGTCTCTAGGGAGCAGAAACATATAAGGTGAATTCATACAATAGTATGCTCATGCTATTTAGGTATTACATGAAGATTGCTGAAATTTCAAGCTTATTGCTACATCTTATATCCTTAAGAAGACTTGTTTAAATGTTCAAAAACTAAATTTAGAAACAAGTTTCTAACGAACTAAAACTATGCCAAATAAAAACAATTAATCCATTTCACTCTCTATCTTTCACGGGTTTACTACAGACTTTTGTACAAAGATGAGGACTGATAAGAAAATTGAGGATGCTCAGAAGCCCTGGGTGATGTAAACTGTGTTGTGTTCTTCATGGTGTAGTGCAGAATGTGTTCTATTCTTCAGAAATACACCCAGCAAGCTGCATTGGAGTGAACTATATTTTATGGTGATATTCAGCTTGCATTGCCTACCTGCAGTAGAGGAAGATAAAGGGCTCATGTAATTTGTTTGGCTGGTTCTGTCTGTTCTGTTCCTGTTGGTACATGAACACATCACTGGAGGGATAAACTGGGGCTTAAAAATTTTTGGCTAGCTCACACGAAGGTTATTTTCAACTCACTAGCTCTTTTATCAGAAGACTGTAACCTTGATTAGCTTGAAATTGTAGTGATGATTTCTGATTGCACTTTTCCTTTTCCAGGTCATACTTCAGTCTACTACTAACTCTGCTCTGAAGAGCAGAACACATGTTTACCACATTAATGACAATACCTTTAGTCTGAATCAGCAGTGTGGAATTAAGGGCCAGGAAGTAGGACAGCTCCCAGTTGTTGCACCAACCACTATCAAAAATGGCTACAAATGCATCGGTGCCAGCACTAAAGGTACAAAATTACAGCTGCAGAAAATCCTTTTTTACTGTAGCCTTCCAGCTCCTGAAGGAAGCCCACAAGAAAGATGGAGAGAGACCTTTTACAAGGGCTTGTAGTGACAGAATGAGGGGTAATGGCTTCAAATTGACAGAGAGCAGGGTTACATTGGATATTAGGAAAAAATTTTTACAAAGAGGGTGGTGAGGCCCCGGAATAGGTTTCCCACAGAAATTGTGGATGCCCCATCCCTGGAAGCGTTCAAGGCCGAGTTGGATGGAGATCTTAGCAACCCGGTCAAGTGGAAAGTGTTCCTGCCCATGGTAGGGTGCTTGGAACAAGATGATCTTTAAGGTCCCTTCCAATCAAACCCAAACCAAAAGCATTCTATTATTCTAAGATTTAGAGCACTGCAACAATCACGGAAATAGATTATGCTAATTAAAACTACTTTTCTCATGTTATTGTTCTGTCTTCCTTCCATTCATTCTTTTGTCGCATGTAGTCTCAATCTCAATTTCATGATGTCATTTCACCAGTTATTTTCACTCATACTATGAGCCTTTCTTTCAATCAGGGCATTGAATGACCACCTACTCCAGACTTGAATCTGATATAAAAGGGAACATAGAAGCGTCTCTTTCTATTCTCCACAAGGACCTTGCATGCTGTGGTGGCTTGGGCCACTGTCTCATTTGTGGTGATATTTTAGTGCTTTCCTTTTTCTTCTTAGTGAAATTTAGGGGTTCTCTGCAGCCCAGAAGGAGTTGTAGTGCTACTAGAAATTCAGTACCAGTATTAACACTGAAGAGGAGAAGGGAGATGAGGTGTCCTCAACATCTTCTCCCTCTCAACAGTAAATTCAATTTAATATTCAACTCTCAATTGAAAGTTTTTTTTTCTTCATTTGGCTACTTTTGGTTATTATGTTGCATTAACTTTTGTAGCTGTACTTAAGAATGCCAAAGTGTGAAAGAACACATTTGCTGTGAAATATGGTACATAAAATTCTTTAATTGGAGGAAATACACAAAAAATACTTTATTGCTGTCTCACAGGTAAGAGACTTATTTGAATTAGTTGACTAGTGATTTAATATTTCTTTGTCAGAACATATTTTACATGTGTCTTTGTCAAAAGACAAAATTACCTATGATATAGAAGAACCTTACATGTGTATTTTAAACATCTAGCAATAAGAAATGGGTCATTTGTTTTGAGCTTGTGCCACACATCAGATATCCTAAGAGCATTAAAGGGTAACTAGAATTGTCTCATTTACTCATTAACTGGCATTAGGAGTAAGAAATAAGTCTCATGCACTGAACAGAATTAATGTTCTATGCAGTCATCACCACAGAAAATAAAAAGCCAAATGAGCAGCAACATCATGTAAGTACAGAACCAGTATTCACAATTAATTACCATGAAAACTGAGACACATCTGAGAAATGAGAAAAAAAAACAGGTGGCAACTTGCAAAATAGACAGAATTTATGAATAGAACTCCTAGCCAGTTACTTTTTTTTTTCTTTAGAAAAAGCATGCTACCCTTTAAAAATATTAGCCTCCTTAAAAAGAAAAAAAAGAAAAAAAATTAAAAATAGGAAGGAAAGCATAAAGCTTTTGAAGCAGAGAAAACTACTAGCAATGATTCAAAAGTGACTTCTATATAAAAAGGCATTTATTGAAATATTATCTATAATGGGCTTTTGGAACACTTCCTCAAAATTTGAAAATCTCATAAGACACACTTGTAGAACAGCAAGAGAAAACCAGGAAGAGACAGATGCCAATAGATGGATAAATTCACCAAAGACTAGCTTCTTAAAATCAGGGAAGTCCAATGATAAAGCATCAGAAACATTAGTTCATAGACAAGAGTCTTCAGTTTATGATAGTTCAATTATAGCACTCTGAACAGATTGAAGAAGGAAAAAATAAACCTGTCACAGACATATTGTACAGAGAGAGCCCTTAAATCACCAAGACATCCAAATTTTCATTCATTCCAGAAGTTGCTTCCTAGAGGGAATGTAAAAGCAGAAAATATTTGAAATAACCAGTCTGATATAATAGAAGACACTTTACAATAAACTAGAACTGTTTGTGCCTGTTTGTGTCTTCAGTATGTGTCTCAGGGAATATTCCTTAAACTTCTACCCATCCTCAGAATAGATGATCCTTGCTTCCTTACTACTTAGTGAGCTATAAGAAAAATAATATCTTTTTTTTATCCTCTTTTACATAAATTTGGATAACCTGAGGGTTCCAATCTCCACTCACATGACAGATGGAAGAAAATATTTCTTCTTTCAATGTATTGTGCTTGTTAACATAATCATAGAATTGTTTGTCTTCGAAAAGACCTTAAAAACACAGCAATGATCAGGAACATCTGCAACCAGATCAGATTCCTCGGAGCCCAATCCAACGTGACCTTGAATGTTTGCAGGAATAGGGTATTCATCACCACTCTGGGCAACCTTCTCCAGTGCCTCACCACCCTCTTTGTAAAGAATTTCTTCTTAATGTTCAATCTAAATTGACTCTCTTTTAGTTTAAAGCCATAACCCCTTGCCTGTCAACCTGATCACCTGGCCTTGCACAAGCCCTGGTGAAAAGTCACTCTCTGACTTTCTTGTAGCTCCTTCAGGTAATGGAAGGGGCTCTAAGGTTTGCCTGGAGCCTTGTCTTCTCTACTCTGAACAGCCCCAACTCCCTCACCATGTCTTCACAGCAGATCTGCTCCATCCCTCTGATCACCTTGGTGCCTCCTCTGGCCTGGCTCCAGCAGGTCCCTGTCCTTCCTGTGCTGGGAGCCCAGAGCTGGATGCAGCCCTGCAGGTGGGGTCTCAGCAGAGTGGGGCAGAGGGGCAGAATCCCCTCCCTGCCCTGCTGCCCACGGGGCTTTGGATGCAGCCCAGCACACATGGGGGTATCTGGGCTGCAACTGCACTTTGCCAGCTTATGTCCAGCTTTTCATCCATCACGATCTTTTGCTGTAATATAAAATGAAGCAAAAAATTCCAGTTCATTCTTTCTTGCCACTACCACAGGAACACATACAGCATTAGATCTTTTTTTTTCCCCTCTTTTCTTGACTATTTGCCCACCTGCATTCCCCCTCATTCCTTTTTATATGCACATCTTACACTCTGTCTGATTGGAGGCTGCTGTGTAATGTAAAATGTTGAATAATCAAGATTTTTTCATGAAAAGAGAACCATGTTAACTAATTGAACCATGTTATTTTTCAAGAAAAGAGCATCAGGACAAGAAAAAAAAAGTTAAAATTCTTATAATGTTTCTGAAATACATAATTGTCAATATCTATTTTCCCCCTTTATGTTGACCATATTTCATGTTTCCATTCCTAGTTGCCACAAACGTGTTCTTCTGAGGAAGAAGAGTTAACTCAGAGTTATGATACTTTTCAAGTATCATAGTGGATTGAGATACTTTTTTAAATCACTTTCTTGGATTATTTTGTCTGAATTTACTACTGCTTTTCTGTACTGCATCATTCCATCTGTTCAAACTGTTCCAAAATGAGACTGGAATGTTTTTGAAGAAAAAATGGAAATTTAAAAAAAAAATTATATGTGATGTAAGCCAAAGACAGTGTAGACTGGAGGGCTGAACTCTGTTTGAACTTCCAGAAGCATGACTGGTTATTAGTTCAACAAACAAGGAGACAGGATGCATTCCTCTGGGAACAAAAGAGTTTACTTAAAATCCCCACAAAGAGGCATTGAAAAAATTACAAGCAGAATTACAACAAGAATTAACTGATTTTCTTCTGCTACTTTTCAAAGCAGTGCCATTAATTTACCTTTTCTTTTGCTTTTTTTTCTTTTTACTTAATGCTAAGCATGTAACATTGTACAGTCCCATTGTACATTACCAGCTAAGCTGGTAAAAAACTAGACCACCTGAGTTGGTTGGTAAGTTGGTAATATACTAATCCTTTGTCTTGTGGATTCCTTCCCAGAGATTTGAGATGGCCCAGCAGTAAGGTACAGCAAATTTCCATATCCTCATGACCTTTGACAATAGGAAAATCTTCAAAACGTAATTGTGAGTCCTTACATGTACCCTCTACATTTGCCATAGAAATTGATCTTGCAGAGAAAAATCATGATTTTTTATCCAGGACTCTGTATTCTGTATGAGAATTAAGTATTTTTGTTTAATATCTTCAGGCCTTCAAGTTCATGCAGAAGACCCGGAGATCCAGCCTGCTAGACCTCAGTAAAATAAAAGTCTTTTTTCCGCTCAAGAAACACAGTTTTATGATCTGTTGTTATGTCTATCATCTGACTTCCAAAGCTAAATGAATATTGCCAGAACATCCAGTTTTTTCTCCTTGAGAATCTATCCTCATATAAAGCTTTTATTCTTTGGTAATACATACCACATGTTGTGTTCATCACCCAAATTAAACTTATCACAGGCTTTTTTCCAGTTTGTTAGTAAGGCATTAAATTCTATTTTTCATGGTAATGCTATCTCTTTTTCTGCACTGCATTTCAAGCTCAGATGCAGTTGAACATGGTGATGGCAACTGCCCACACTTGAAGCCAGTTGGAAGCCAGCCACTTGCAAGTCAGAAACAAAGTAGATACGCTAGATAACATCAAAGCTGAGCTAATAAGTCCCTGTGAGAAACAATGTACATTAGCTAAGGTTCATTGTCTGACACACACAGCTTCCAGGCAGGTTAGCAAACTGGCAGAGGAAATTCACATCTGCCTGCAAAACACTGTGCAGACACATCTTTCATTAGAGCAGATAATAGAGGTCCCTATTACAAGAGACTAGATTAGACACAAGATCCTATTCCCCAGTGTGGCTGTCCCTTCACACAGAGCCTGATCCAGTGGGAATTCAGCCAACACGGAATCCTGTTGTCTTCAGCTGATAATTTCTAGTTCATTAAGCTTGTCTTGCTGTTTTTCTCTCCTACAGTACTATCCTGTTCAACAAATTCATTGGGGTGTGCCATGTAGTACTGGAATTTTTATTCTACTACAAAAACCAAAACATGAGGAGCTCTTTATAAAATTCTCATTTTTTGAAAAAGGCTTATGTAAAGGAACATAATTTACTTGGCAAAGGTTATAAATATTAAATCAGTGGATGTGTTCCTCCATCAATAAATTTCAAATTCCACAGCTGACTTTCTCTTTTTTTTCCCCAACCAGTATTGCAGTATTGTTGATTCATAAAGCCTGTGTCAAGTTTGTGCTTTTGTAATGCTTCCAACTTGTTTGATCAGGTGTGCTCCAGTCTCTCTTGGGTAGTTTGGTAAACTACCTCATGTCTAAATTTGCAACAGGTGTCTAAGCTTTGAAACATATGTATTACATAGTCTATATAGTCTATAGACTGTGTGAAATAAAATTATCAGGATGTAGGAAACATATGGAGTGACTTCCTAAGATTCTAACTATTGCAAAATCCATTACTGCTTCTCCACTACTGGACATTCTGCTGCATCTATATTATAAGTGACACAAAACAATACCATTGATGTGTTGTTGCTTTTTCTGTAGGTACAAGTACATATTAACTAACAAGGGCAATGTACATGCAGACATTAGAACCCAAATTTATCTTTATAATAGTTAATTGAGTGATTCTGGTCAAAAAAAGGTTCATCCCTCCCTCTCCTTGAAATGACTTGTAAAATGTATTCTTGCAGTAAATTGGAAAATGCTGTAATTTTTTTTTCCATTTTGTTTATGTTGTAAAAGTTTTGTGTCATGGTTCTGCCATAACTGGATGCAAGACACTGAAATGCCACAGACAATTCTTGCAGTATTTTCTGTGCAGATTTTCAGACGCAGAAGTTTGAATAGTAGTCAAAGATTTTGAGATTTAGCCACCACTATTTTAATCTGTATTTTGTGCTGACTCATTGTATGGTATGGATAGTGACTGTACAACAAATTTGAGCTCAATATGCAATAATTAATTTTAAATGTCTCAAAAAAGTACTTATCTCCAGAGGACATATATCAAGATACATATCTTCAGAGGATACATTTATCTTCAATTTAAAAGACTGGGAAAATATACAGTTAACAGCTGCATACATAGTATTTTAACACAAATACAATATGCATATTTTAATAATATTTTATTATAGATAACATATCATTTAAACCACACATATAACATTAAGATTTTCTTTACATTCAAAATGTTAAATATACATTTCAATGTAACTTTAGACTCCAGCCTTATTACATGTTGTTCCCTCCAAAAATCTAGTCACTCTCCTCTTCCTGCTAATTAAATACGTACTTGTTGACAAATATTAAATGAGAAGAAGTTATCTAACAGTTAATGCATTAAACACAGTTCTCCCATCTCATTCAGTGAGCATATCAGATCTGGCCAAAACTCAATTTCATAAAATGTCAATTTTTCACTGTCAAAATTCAATTTACTAGGAAAAGGACAAAACATTTAGAAACAAGCTGCTCTTATCATTTCTTACAATAGTGCTCCCTCCTTAATAATTGGATTTTATCATTGCTTATCACTGTGTGAGGGAAGAAAAACTACTATGCCAAAGAAAGAAAATAAACCCTAGTATATACTTCAGGCTGGAACACTATCACACACATTTTAACTTTCAAACAAGTCATCTGAATTACTGATTATAGCAAGTGATGAGGTACTTTCAAATGCATTAAATCACTGAGAGCACCAATGTGCTCTATATACCTTCCCAGACAGCTTGTGAAGACAATACAGAACTTACTGTCAGACTTCCTCATGTACAGAAAGCAAAGAGAACATTTAATAGGGACTCACCTTCCCATTGCAGACTTTTCTGGGGCTCCAGGGAGGCTCTTTTTGTCTGCTGACCATTGCCCTGAGGAGTTTAGGCACAGAATTCCCACCCTGCACTCAAGGCACACCTCCTGAGTCCAGCCAGCAAATCTCTTCCCACAGCTGATTTTAATTTTGCTCATTAGAGATAGGGCTGCATGACAAATTCCACCTCTCCAGATCCTGAAGGATGACAGATGAAGCTGGCAGTACTTAAATCACACAGTGTCTGGGTTATGAACTGCTGAATTTCATATTTTTAATTCAGAATTTATGTGATATCTTATTATGAGAGAGAATCTAAGAATCAGTGCACAATCACTTTTTGTCAATTGACCCTTACTCTGCTCACAAACCCCATTTATAGTGTGTTCATTTTTCTGTAAGGTACTGTGCTGGACAGGTGACATGGAATAGTATTTGAGTGTATCTTAAAATTTATTAGATTTTAACTTTTGTTAACAATAAGTCTTTGCCACTTTTCACATCTAGGGAAAGTCAGGATTAACTTCATTTGCATGAGGGAGGAATAATGCTAAAAGATTAGGCCTGCTTCATCAGTAGCAGAGAAATTTTTTTTTCAAAGTGATTTGTTCACGGCCATCCAATTGCAGCATTGCAGACACCTTTTTTTTCAATGCAAATATGATTTCAGAGAGTGCACCTGCTTTACCCTGAATGAACGTTAAAACCTAAGAATTATTCAAGAAGTAATGGCAATATTGGAAAAATCTTTCCTGTGACCAATCAAATTACTCTCATTGAATTTTGTAATGCTCAAAATAGTAGGAGGACATCAAACTACATTAACCCAGGCTAGGTCATATGAACAGAGGTTCAATGAAATGATTTGATGCATAAAAGTTTCTATTTACTCTAAAATTAATCTATTAAGTATACACTTCAAAGACCCGGATAAAGTACTTAGCATAGTTAAAATCTGCTTCAAACCTACAAAAGTAATTCTTGTAAATTTTCTGTATGATTGAAGATGTTTGGATTATTATATCTATTATGTATGTATTTGAAAAATTATGTAGGTGGTGTATTTCAATTTAGTGATACATCCTTACATGAGATATAATGTCCTATGAAATTCACAGTCTAATTTTTTTTTACATTGATGTAAAATAAAAGTGTTTTTAGGCACCGAGAAACTGTAAAATGTTTCCCTGAGATCTCAAAAGGAATTAAAAAATCCAGCTGAGCACAAGTGAGCGCCCAAAACAGAAAGATTCCCATTGACCTGAAAAAGATTTGGGATTAATACATAACCTTGTACAAGGTGTCTCACAGCAACAAAGCTATAGACCACTGTGACCCATTTTGCAGTAGAGAAATAAGGTTTTTTTACAAGTAACACTTAGCTCTCTGCAGAGCAATGATGTAATTGTCGCTGTACCACACTTTCACTGCTCATTGTAAAGGAAGAATGCAGTGACATGTGCCAAACCACGTCACCTGCTGGGGGCCCATGTGCGATCTCTGTGAGCAGACTGAGTAGATGGAAATTCCTGCTAAAGGAAAGGCAAGAGTGCAGCAGAATTCATCAGTGCAGGTTCAGAAATTAATAACTTCCCAATAGTTTGTCTACAAATTCTTGGTGAAATGTCTGGAATAGAAGACAGCCTTCCTTCTTTCTCAGACATTGTGGGTGTCTGAGATACAAATGAGTTCACTCAAGGTCAGCTGATAATCATCTATGCTTAGTGCCTGTGATGACACCCATGATGTCCTGCTAGATGAACAAACCTACTGAAAGGAATGTGTTTTGGCACCCTGTGATACAAGATAGGCAATGAAACTTGTGCTATATTAGAATTCCAAAGCAGCAAACAAGAAATGTAGTGTGTTGGGCTATAGATATCCCTAAGGGTCCAGAGAAACTGATCTCCTTAAGGGGAAGTCCTCACAGGTATCTTAAAAGAGAAAACTTTGTGTTAATAATCCCACACTTCAGAATCCCAGTCCATCTCTTGTGACTGGCCTATGAGGCACATCAGTAGGGTCTTTACTAAAGGATCTCTTAGAATGGATTAAAGCAAAACAACACCATATAACCAATACAACAACAGCAATAGTTTTTATTTTAACGACTCTGGGATTGTTGGGAAGAGGGGTGTATAGCTGTGCTGGGATTTGAAAAAAGAGATAAGAGGTTAAGGAAGGAGAGACAGTAAGAGAAAGATAGGAAAAGAGACAGAGATCAGCTCCCCTGGCTCCAGTAATCTGTGGATTATTGTGGTCAGTGACTGTGGCAACAATTCACAGTCCTGGTCTGCCAGGGGTGGGGACCCACACACAGAGCAAAAAAGAGTTTATCAAGGAACACTGACCCCGTCGCCTTGGTCTCAGGATGGAGGGGCGAATCTAGAAGCCAGCTAGCTCCAACCCCCGTCTCCCCTCGGCGAATGTCAAGAGTAGCTGCCCCCCTGCCTCTGCCCTCGACAGGCAAAACGGTTGATGGTTCGGCCAGGCTCAACAGGGTCGGGGCCAGCCAATATGATCAGTGTCCATGGACCCGTGCCTGAGATAGAGATAAAGGAAATGAGGGAGGGCTTTCACTTGGTTTTCCAAGCTGCTTTATTCCCCGCGCCAGGAGCTGGGCCGCGCTGACCCACAGGCATTGCTGGGCAGCCCCGACACAAGGGGAAGCCTTGTGCAGGATCTGTAACAGTTGCAAGCCCCAGCAGCAGCGGGAAGCAGCGGCAACAGTCTGNCTAAACCTGGGTTGCTCCCACGGGGGACCACACCACTCCATCCCCACCCCCCCACCCCCCCCCACGGGGCGGCCCCACGGCAAATTTGGGCTAGCTTGGAGGAGGATTTTGGGGGGTAGGACCAATAAATGACGGCAAATATAACTGGCAGCGAATGTTCTCGATTATGGGTGTGACCTGGCACAGACAGACAGTTTGCTGGGGGCTGAGTTTCAGTTATGGGCATAGAAANTGGCACGGCGTGGTCCAGGGTTGTTGTGGGGCCAAGCTGTGCTGTAGTCTGGTGTCAGGGCAGTGGCGGGAAGTCGCTGCTGCCTGCTCGGCTTGCTGCCATCCTGCCGGAACCACGGAAGAGTGGGATGAGCGGGTTCTGGCTGTCCAAGGTGGCGCTGAGGTGGAGAGGAGCCACGCGCCGCTGGAGAAGCGGCGAGAACTCAGCAGGAGCGGTGGGTGCCACATGGGGCGTGGCACAGCTTGTCAGGACTGCGGCGGAGCAGGGCGGATCAGCTCTGGCATCGGCACGGAAACAGAGCAGGCTCCGATGGGTGGTGCAGGCACAGCAGGAGCAGCAGTGGAAGCTTCAGAGATCCGAAGCAGAGGGAACAGGGCGGCCCAGGCTGGGAGGTGGTGTAACATGAGGTCAGCAGCGCGGCGCCACTGCCCGGAGCAGGGGGACAGCAGCCCGAGCAAACCCGCGGGAAAAGCCAGGACAAAGAGGAGCGGACTCTTTCTAAACCTGGGTTGCTCCCACGGGGGACCACACCACTCCATNACCCCCCCACCCCCCCCCCCGGGGCGGCCCCACGGCAAATTTGGGCTAGCTTGGAGGAGGATTTTGGGGGGTAGGACCAATAAATGACGGCAAATATAACTGGCAGCGAATGTTCTCGATTATGGGTGTGACCTGGCACAGACAGACAGTTTGCTGGGGGCTGAGTTTCAGTTATGGGCATAGAAAAGCCAAGAACTTTCAGGAGCTGGCTCTGGGAGAGACCATTATGAGGGACTGAACAGGGATGAATAGCAAGCAAACCACTGCAACATCTTAAACACATTTCTAAACAGTTAAACCCCACTGCCACAGAACACCACAGTACCTCTGCCAGGAGGAGCTCTGCTGGGGCATGCATTGTCCTTCCTTAGAAAGATCTAGAGAGGGGCTCTGTGTACAGGGTATAAGTTTGCTGCTGGGCAGTGGTGCCTTGCTGCACCGTGAGAAACATTCACCTCCCTCTGCAGAATCTGCTGCTTGCTGGCTGTTTTTCCTTATTTGGTCCAAAGCCATCTCTTTTAAGACAAAGTTTAACCACAGGGCCCAAGTAGTTTACTGCATCGTCCTAAACTGGCTGCTGCTGACACTGCTCTTGCTCTGAAGTAAAATTGCATTGCTAATCTCCTCCAAAGCTGAATGCACTGAGGGAAAGTGGATAAAAAGTTAATAAAATTTATGGTGTAAAAGATGCTATTGAAAAGAAAAAAGTGTTCTAATATTTCAAAACTGTCTAGAAAACAAATCTAAGACTTCATATTGAAACTCAAAATCTTATTATTGAGAAGGCCAAACAGCTGACATTTGGCCTCATTGGTAAATATGAGATATTTACATTTGTTCAATGTTGCTCCTTCCTTTGAATTCTTTTCACTGCAAGGATGGCAAAAGGTACTTTCAAAATCCTTCTTGATAATCTTAAAAAGTAAAAAAAAATAATTCCTCTGTAAGGAATGTCAGATAAATTACTGTAAGGTATCCTTCATAAAGTTTATGCTATGCAAATGAAAGTACCTAACAATACACGTAAGATAATATATCAGTAACAGCATAATATTGATTTATTATCAATTACCTGTAAAAACTCTTCATGAGACAATGAAGACATTGAAGACATTGTCTTCATGGAGACAATGCTTTCTCCTTATAACTCTTCCATTATTGTAGGCAAACTTAAAGTTATATTTCTAAAGTGACCATTTACTATTTGAAATTATGAAGATAACTGTATTTTAGACATATCTTTAAACAACCTGTTGATGAAAAAAATGAAAACAAGTAGATGTCACTTCTCCTTATTGTGTCTTATCAATAATATATTTTCAGTGCAAAATATGTCAGTACATTTGAAGAGTTGCTATGCAAATTCATGACAGATTAAAATAGCATGATACATAAAACATTTTTTATTTGACAAAACATTTTATATTGTAGGGTATTCCTACAACAATACTATCTTCTACTTAAAAGTACTTGTTTTCTTGTCAATGCCATTGCTGTCACTAGTTCCCAGAGCCATGTATCAGAAAGAAAGGATGTAAATGAACATTATTCACCAAACTCTCAGTTTATGTCACCCGTTTCAACACTTGCACATACATTTATATACATGAAGAGGAAACATTTGCAGAAAAGCAAACAAAAAATCCCCTGATAAACAAACCCCTCACTTACATACACATATTGCATAAGATTTCTTTCCTCTGTGAGTGCCCACCTGCCCCATAAACGTGTATACCATACACTGCAGCACTTGGTCGATTCATTCTTGCCTGGGTGTGGGAAACCAGGACGTCCCTCTTGCTGCCTTGGATGGGCTGAGACCCTGGCAGGGGGCTCGGAGAGCTTGGAATGGAGCCAAAGACCCCTCTGCCTTCGATCTCGAGCCATGTTACCAACTTTATATGAGAAATTACAAACCAGGGAAAGTAGAATAAAATAAGTAGTTTATTTTAAGTAGAAAAATAGAATGTTAGGCTTCATATGAGAAGTGTACAGGGGGGTCAAGGAGTGTACAGGGGGGTCAAGATGGAGGAATCTGGGCGTGTACTGCCCTCCTTCCCTCTTCTTCATCGTCTCCATTTTCTTGGTGATGTTGGCACTTGGGGATTGGTTTAAGGTAGAAGTTCACTGTCTAACATAGGTGATAGGTATTAGAAACTAACTGTAAATAATGTCTACGTAGTTTATAGTATAAAAAGACAACACCGCCCCGGGGGCGGGCAGTGAGCCTTGGATTGACCTGCTGAACACATCGCGGCTGGGCAGGGAGAACATGTTATAGATAAGTGAAAATAAACAACCTTGAGAACGAAGGCCAGGAAGCTCTGACTCTTTCTTCGACCATCTGGCTGTGAAAAGGACTCTCGAGAAATTCCCAGGCAAGGGGAAATCTGAGACCTGGGCAACGTAATCATTCTTATAGACACTTCCAGTGCAATACGATTTTTATGTTCAGAAGTGTTTTGATGCTGTCTTGCAAATAGATGGCACTAATTTACTTACATGTATCCATCTACCAAACACTGAAGTTGTGTTCCCAAAGTGTTGCCCTTTGCAGCTTTTTCTGCCTTTAGGTTGAGATTTGATTGCAGCAGCAGGAACAACAGCAGATCTTCAAACTGTAATCATATTTTTCAGCAGTGTGCATCACTTATTAACTTTCATTTGATTTCCCTCTGGCACCCACAGCTCCAACAAATGTTATCTTCTTGTACAGTTTTGTCAAAATCACAAACCTGGCAATAAGTGCTGTAGCTGAGACTCTCACTAAATAAACAAACCCTTGAACTGTGCTGTAGCTGCTAAGGTGCAGCAAGTGTCCTGTCCTCGGTTAGAGCTCCAAGCTCAGAAAATGTGGCTGAAAGAACTTGTCCTGCTGGTTGCAAGCCACTCAAATGAGTAAAAGGAATTCTTGATCCATGAGTTATAAAAAAATTTGCATATATACTACATCTCTTGATGCATGTTACAAAAGAAAAAGTTTTCCTTTCTTCTAGGACGAAAAGGGGCTTTATTTGATGCCTTCTAGTTGGGGGTGGGTGTTTGTTCCTTGCATTTTGTTTTCAAGAAGAAACATATTATCTGATGTTAAAGCAATTGTATTGGCTTGGAAATACTTAATTTCTTCTTGGATAATGTCCAAAATATATTAATTACCTGCCTTTCCTTTTTCTCATTAGTGTACAAGAATGAAAGACAGATTGATAACCTGGAAAAACAGATAAGACTTGCAAATGAAACTAATATTTCATTACCTAAATTTCTGACTATATTCTATAAAATGAAAATGAACCTGACTTTCAGGGGATAAAAGTTTTTCAGATGGAATCATCTAGAATCAAATAATTCTTAGAAACTCTGCTTTTCCAAGGAAATTAAATAAATCAAGAAATACTTAATTTAATTCATCTGGCTTGTTTTTCTACTCAAGCTATGCCTCAGAAAGGGTGTGTGTCTTTCACTAAAATATCTTTATTAAGTACAATAATTGCATATTTCTTGTTAGCTCTTTTAAATTTTTGGATGGACTTAGGAGCAGTTAAATATTATCCATTAAAATAATGTAATTAAAAATACTGAATAGTTTGGTCTAAATTTTTTGAAGAGTATGGCATACTCTATTTCCAATTAAAAGATGGATCCTTTACCCAGCTACTGGTCCATAAAAATGTTTAGAATTTAAAATCTTCTACAGGAAAGGACTAGAGAAGTACCAAGACTGCTACACCTTTTCCTCTTTAAGCCATGTAGAAGTTAGCTGGTACATAGCTTACGAGTGATATAAACACTATGAATTAGAGAAGATTTGGATGGAAACACATGCAAAAATAATGTTCTGAATAACTGAAAATCTTCCTAAAGATGTTCCAAAAGGACTCATATGATTTTTTTTTAATATAGTGATTGCTCAAGTGGTTTGAAGACATAGCATTTTCAAATATTTTTCCATAAATACAGATTGGAAGCAACCAGGATTTGGTTGGGTTTTTTCCCCATATCAATTATAAACTTCTTGTTATTGACCTCATGTGCATTGTTGCCTCTCTGTCCGCTCCTCCTCCATTCCCCTCAAAAAAAAAAAAAAGCTTTATTGTATAAAAAGATGTGAAGTTCAGGTTCCATTTGGTGCCATGAGTAAGATTTCAGAAACAACACAAAAATCGAAACAAGTTATTTTAGAACTCAATTACCTTTTTGCAGATATATTCTTCCCACACTTTCTGCATACAACAGACTGAAAAACACCAAAACCCTCATGGATTCAAAGATAGTAAAAGACAATCCCACTTTGAACCTCAGATTAAACTACACTCAAGCAGAGATACCTGTTGCGTCTTTTTGGGTTTTTTTGACTAATTTTTGTTTTGTTCCAGTCGGAAATTAAAATATAGAGCAGAACATGACAAAATATAAATTATAATATGATGCTGCTGCTGAAAGCTTAAGTTTAGATTAAAGAAAAAATGCGTGACAGCAAGTCAAATCCTTTCTATCAGCTTTGAAACAATGTTTTGTATTCCAATTTGAACATTGCAATATCACATATTCCAAAGACTCAAGAAAAGTATGTGACTGAAAAAGCATGATGAAATTTTAACAAATTTTGGATTCATATCTGCTGACTATAACAGGAGTATCTTCTAACCAAAAATACTTGCATGACACTTATTCTAATGAGCTCTGAATGTCTTGCATTCAAACCATTTGAATTTATCACACCTGTTGAGGAAGACAGTCATTGCTTTCTCACTTAAGATTATAAGTGAGAAATGGCTTCCAAGTCTGCCCCACAGAGAACATATAAAGCTCATTCTTAAATAAATAATAAGATAACTAGGCAGAAAGTAATTTTTAAGTTCCAGTCCAGGAGTGTCTGAGCATGGAATGAGGAGATTGGAGACTATCTTTTAAAAAAAAGTCCCCCATGACTGAATAAATAACAAAAGGACTAACTGCAAAAGGGTCAGTCTGTTTTTTCTGTCACAGAACTTATGTATGTCTTTTCCAATTCTGGTAAGGGATACACACAAAACATCGCATTTTCTTTGCAGTTTTAAGGCAATTAAGAAATCAATGATTGCATCAGAAAGTCTCCTGCCATAGAATTAACCTCAGAGCTGCATCAAACTTTCAAAAGAGATTCAAAGCAACCATGTGTAAAGGAGGCTTTGTCTAAGTTCTCTATGTTCTTAAAAATAGATCTGAGGTACTGCACCTTCTGTGTTCCAGCACTGAGGCCAAGAAAAAAGCAGAGAGCACCTTAGTAATATAGGACTGCTGTATGCCTCTTTTCTTTTCTGTCTCCCCTTTTTTAGCTTTGGCTGTTAGAGGAATGAAGAAATAAAATCATAAGCAGAAGGAATGGATTTTTATATACCTTTTGAAAAATATATCCTTTAAGCCCTGCTGATAAATGCATGAGGTGTACCCACAGTTATCAACAAGACTATTTTTTATAATATTTTTTCACCTGTTTGATTTAGATGGGACTGAAACTGATTATAAAACTACAGTTGTAGGACAAATTTTAAATTGAGTATGTCTATAAGATTTCTGCCTATTTAGGCCTAAGGTTTGCTGCATATATAGTGAAGTTTTAAAAAGCAGATGCTCATACTTGCACTTCCACACCTCCAAAAGAAAACATACCAAGCCCATAAGTACTGTATTGATTAAGTCTGGCTAAAGAAGGAAAATGACCTTCTCTGAAATAGGGTGAGCTGGTTTCAATTGTAGCTAGTAACCATACCCCATTCCAGACATTCAGAGGACTGTCGTGTCTGATAGATGACAAGACCACCCCACCTTCAACAGGCAAAGAAAAAGCAAAATCAGAAAAGAAGTAAAAATTTTCCACCTTATATTTCTCTCACAAAAATTACCAGCTATCTCTCCTGAACAACCAGAGAAAGCAATAAAATAATACAATAAAGTTCAGCACTTCCTTTTTGTCTGGTGATATTTCCTAAATATTTTCCTAAGGCAAGTCAATTTGTTCTGCTTATGGTGCTGTTCTACCTATACCTGAAATAGAGCAAACTGCTTGAAGTGAAAACATGCTCTGGAGCAAAGGAGTGTGTAAACAACATGTTCCATGTCATGGTGTAGGCTCTGATTTAAACCTGAATCATGTTCCCACTCAGAAAAGGATAACCCAGAGGACAAATCATAGTGCAGGTGTGGCAGAGAGGGGAGAGTGACCTGCTTGAGCATATATGATTTCTGCAAGCACCTGATAAAAGGCATAGATTGCTTCCTGAGCAACATTTAGGGTGCTGATCTCACCTTCAACTCAAAAGCAGACTCTGGGTGAGGTCAGCAGTGCAGGGTGGAGTCTGAGCTCTCATGGGTCAGGAATAAAGCTGTGTGTAATAAGGGGGGCAGGGTGCCAGCAGGATGTGCTGCTCAAGGGAAGCATGGAGACACTGCAAATATGTGGGCTAAGGCAGGTTGCAGTAATCCGTGGTTAATGCTTCAGGCTCACACTGAGGTACAGATGGCAAAGAAAACATAGTCTGGTTTTGGTCCCTGTGCTACAGATGCCAGAGCAGGTACCTACAAAAAGTACCTCTGTAATTGACTAGGAATTGATTAGACTGTTCTCACACACAAAAAATGGAAGAACAACCTTCTCTCTTGGTTTTAACTTCCTTGCAGATGAAGATTCCCTACTATTCTCCTAGTAAGGGAAGTAAATATCTATGGAAAACCTCTTTACTTAACATGTTTTTATTCCAGCTGAAAATATTTGGTTTCTTATGAAAGGAGACTTGCTGGTATAGCACCTTGCTCTGCATTTTCAGGAATCACTGTGTGTGAACACTGTACTTTATTCTTTCTAGACAAATGACATCCTGCAAATACTTTTTCATTTCATTTTTACTGCTAGTACTTTGTGTTTTGATACTAAAAGTACTGCTTCTTTCTTTCTTTGAGTGCAATGATTTTCGTAGCAGTTCAAGTTTCCTAGACACAGGCATCTGAGGAGGAAAAAACAATCATTTGTAAGTCTTGTCTATTTCTATACTGTTGGCCCAAAGGCAGTATGACCTAACTTTTTTAATGTTGCCTTTTTCCCTGTATTTGAGGTACTCACTTCTAAGCTATGCAGCTACATTTTGTGCATCTGTAAAACTCCTTGTGTGTTGATATACACATTGTTCATAGCAAAAATAGTGAGTGTGTCTTCTCAAAAAGTTTTTCTGCAACCGTCATAGAAAATTTCATCTTACTGTTCTGTGAAAAAACCCAAGACAACAGGTTTTGTTTTGAAACCTAGCACTGCTTCTTTTTCAGATTGTAAGAAATAAGAATCTGCTTGTTTCATGGCTTTAAAGATGTTCTATATGATGTCTTTGGGCTGTTGTTGGCTAGAATGACACCTACTGACTCAGGACAGATGACAACTGTTCTTACACTGGAAATCTGATATGCCACTCAATATTTTCCCCCAGTATCAGTATTATCAGTACTATCAGTCTCAGACTGGTTCTTTGGACATCCAGCATCTAATCAGTACCAGGAGATCTTTTATTTACCTTATCAATTGGTGAAAATCTCCAATTCAGGTTTCCAGAATAGTCATATTTCTTAAAATCTATTCCATTTTGGATTTTCACAAGGAAAGAGATCTTGACAAAAGTTTGATCAGTCAGCCATGTACTATATATGCTTAAAGGAAGTTATTCCATGTAAACCTATTTTCTCTATTTGGTATTTCCAGCTTTTCAGTTTATTTAAAGTCTTTCCTCACTATCCTCAAAGGGTACTTTAGTCTGGTAAAGTTTTCTAGTTCTACACAGGAAGCAGGATGATACCTTTTTTCCACATCTGCTAAATGTTTTATAATCCATACTGTAAGTATTACATCAAAGTTTATAAAATAACCCTTATATCTATCTTTAAAGTATCATGTATGTTCTTTATCTGGAAATCTTAAAGAAAAAAAAAAGGCAGACCAAATTTTAAAGCTTTAGCTTAAAAAGAAAGTTAAGTTTCTTCTTCTTATTTGCAAATCATATAAAAATCTCCATTTGAAGCATTCCTCATATAAAACACTCTTTCAGAGATGTACCAGAAACACTTTGTTTCCTGATCCATCTGCTTTTTCATGAAAAATAATGCATTCATCACTTTCTTTAGGTCATCCATCAGAGTATCAGTAGTAACTCTTCGTTCAATATCAAATTGCCTCTGAAAAGCTCACCATAGACAAAAAATAGCACTGTCACTACTGCTTCACCAAGTTTAGACTAGGCATGTCTACACTTAGTTTGATTTTCTCCATTAAATTCAAGAAGTGCAAGGAACAAGCAATACATTTTTGTGTTCCATGAAAGTGTGTCTAATTTGTCATATACAGTGAAACACCCAGGGAGCAGAATATTCAAATGGAATAGAATGGGTTTTAACCTGATTAGGTGAATTTCAGTTTGACATTCTGTACATCTGTGTTTCAGAAATATGAAAGGTGTGACATATTCCTGATTTTTAGATAGGATTTAAAATTATTTTTATCAATTGACAAATTCTAGAGATGAACCTATTGTTTATTTGCCAGATAGGCAAAGAAACCTAGGCATGCTTTCAGCATTGGGATTATACTTTCAGAAATCCCTAAAGCAGCATTCTGTGTGATATATTTATGTTTTTTCCTACTTTCAGAAACAAATATTCCTTTACATGTGGATTGAAGGCCTCTTTTTTAATTAAAACTAATATACTGCTTTCTTCTCATGCAATTGGTTTAATAGTTCCAGTGGAGCACAAAAGTTACCACTGTCAGTATAGAAGTAGTGGTCAATTCATAGCTAATTATTAAATAATTAATTACAGGAATAATTTTAAATTGATTATGGTGATAAATATAAGCATTTTATGCTAGGGTTCCAAACAAAGTTAGCAAACATTTTGATAGTCCAGTACAGCTGCTTAAATTCTTCTAAGTCAAGATATCTTTGCAGCAAATAATAAACACTTGTATAGTTTCCACTAATATTGATTTTCCTCATGACTTTACATTAACTACTGTATCTTTCATTAATCCAATTCACTATCTTCACTAAAGCCTAAAATCAGCAAAGCCACTAAAGAATGTACCTTAAGTTCAAAATGTATTATTTCTAACAAGCCATTTTCCCAATGCTCTCATTTACAGGGATTTTATCTGACATTCACAGCAAAGAAATGTGAGCTTTTCCTTGAGATATCTTATATTGGATTACTGCAAGTGATTTTCTTTATAAATATAATGTCCTAAGCAAGAGAGAACAATAGACACAGAAATTTTTGGTTTCTTTTAATTGTGTAATAGCTGCCAACCAGTATCTCTTCTTTGGAAATGGAACAGAGTACTCCAAAGATCACTCCATTAAAAGACAGATAAAAGGAATATCCTTTTTCTCCATTCAAGAAAGCAAAGTAAAGTGAACTACAGCTCCAGAAAGACCATTTTACTTGGAAGTTAACAGAACCAGTCTTCAACACAAGGACAGTTTTAAGTTCTCAAGGAAAAATTGGGTGCTATTTGAAAAAATCCTTCCTTCTTACCCCCAAAAACCAAAGGAGAGGAAAAGCTTTAAACTAAATACAACAAAAGTTGAGCTTTAACACTGATTATACAAAAAATATAATAACTTTTAAGCCTCTCATTTGTGTAGAGTAATCCTTCTGAAAGTTAAAATATTGACTATAAGGGCAACTTGATGCAGAACAAACATCTATTCAAAAATCTTACTTTTCACAGATAAAAGTACACAAAGAACATGCTTTGGTATGATTAAGTCATCCCTGAAACTGAAATATTGTGCCAGTAGATAAACACACATTTCTGTATATCTTGGAAAGACAATAATGAAAGATATTTTTAATGTCAGAAGAACCAAAAAGTGTTATAACTTGAATTTTGCACATATGCCTCTTGTTTTCTAAGCTATAAAGCAGATTTCAGGAAATCAAAGTGAACAAAAGGAAAAAGCTAAAATCTGATAAGGCAGTAAAATAAGATTATCCAAGGTAATATTTTGGTGTAAACAGGAAACAAATTTTTAATATTAAAAGTTCTGCTACATTCTGAGTGCCAGAGGAAAATAAGAAAAATTGTTTTGAATAAATATCTTCCATTCTTTGTACTGATAACTGTGATTTAATCTGGAAATATATTAATGAAAGATATTAAACGGAAGATTACTAAAACAGAGAAGAAAAAACTATTATTAATGTTGCAACAATTCATTTTATAAGGCTACCCTTTTCTTCCTTTCTCTTTGTTTACAGATAAAATTGCAGCCTTTCTTCATATGGTCTAAATGGTTTGAAGCTAAGTGCAAAAACTGGTAATATTCTTTATTTCTATATATCCAGTCCAAAATTTGAATCCTTTAAATAAACAAGTATTTTCCTATTACATTTACTCATTTACACAGGATCCCTGCTCTTGTGTAGTCTGTTCTCAGTCTCTGATCTCTGTGCCACTTCCACCAACATTAGCAATAAAATGCTTTGATACTCCATGAGCATTGACCTGAACTACTTAGCTTTGAACATGGCACATTGATCCTCATGTTCAAAAAGGCACATTCTTGTAAACAGAGAGCTCTCACATTTCTTTCTGTCTGCTCACATGGCTTTCAGATTCAGTCAACACTTTGAAATTTTCTTCAGAGGTGAGGTTTGAAGATGAATATATAAAATAACATATAACACTATGAAGTACAGCAATTAATTTCAAAAGTGTTCTCCGAGAACTGCAATATGTTCAGAGAAAATTGAATTTTCAATTGGTTTTCACATGACAAAAATATGAGTATCTAAAGCTTCTCGGGTTGGAAAGAAAAGATTTAGATGAAAATGATCAATTGCTACAAAATCAGGAAGCAGGCAAATATCCCACTGTTCACTCCCTCTTCTAATAGAAGAAAAAAAAAAAAACCATGAAAAAAGATAATATGTGTTTTTTAAACAAATACATTTTATTTTTTTTTCCACAGAATAGCTAACATCACTCTTGGGGAACGTGCTAAAATGTCTCATAGGAGAAACTGTAGATACAGACACCTCATCTGTTTTCCCACTTAGTCTGTGTGCTGATGGCCTCAGCTGGAGGCAGGACCCTGGGCTAGATGTTCTCATTCTAAACTCATTCTTGGGTTGAGTTTGAGGAAAGAAGACTGAAAAAAAATTTAATCTGAGAGTACAACAAATCACGTTTATGTCTAACTACTCCAGTCCAGAAGAGTGTTTCTCAAATGCTTAATGTGAGCATCAGTTACAAATTATCATAGCAAACTAAGTGTAAGGGAAACCAAACTTTCTGAGTATTTTGTTTGACCATTTAGGAAATATTGCACCAAATACTCATATGAGAGTTTATTTATTCCTTTAAGGCCATGTGCTCAAATCAAGCATGATTCTGACAGTTACTCTTGACTTCAGCAATATAAATGCTGGGCTATTATTCCATGTAAAGATAAAATGCTAAATTTCTCTGCATAGTATTGCTAGACACGGCAATATCCCCTTCTTTCAGGATTTAGTGATTTTTTTGAGGACAAGACTAGTCAGGAGAGTCTGAGATCTCTTGCCTTGTTGAGTTTGGAGAAGAGAAGGCTCAGGAGTGACTTTTTCACAGTCTACAACTCCCTCCAGGGCAGCAGTGGCTGGGGAGGTGCTGATCTCCTTTCTGAAGTGATTGGATATGGGAAAATGCAATGAAACTGCATCAGGAGAAGTTCTGGTTGGGCATTAGGAAAAGGTCATTTACCCAGAGGGTGGTTGGTCACTGAAACAGGCTCCCTGTGGAAGTGGTCACGGCAGCAAGACTGCCAGAGTTCGAGGAGTGTCTGGACAATGCCCTAAGTCATATTATTAAGGTTTAGGCAGTCCTGTGAAGAGCAGGAAGTTGGAATCAATGATTCTTATGGGTCCCTTCCAACTTGATATATGCTATAATTCTGGAGTTACTGTGCTAAGACAAACACTCCAAAATTAGATATATGCATTAATACAATCTTAAATTGACAGTTTTGCAATTAGTCTTTGTTAGGATTTAAACTGTAACAAGAAATAAAAATCAATTTATGATATTTAACAACTAGTGTCAGGGATTAGCTACACAGTACAAGCCACCTGTCAACTAGACCTAATGGTATTCATCGTAGGTGGCACATTTCTGAGCTGAAAAATTCTGCCAAATAAGATGTATCTTGACTGTTCCACAGGGGTTTGTTGCAGGCATTTAGCATTTATGGTCTTAATTTCTGTTTCAGTGGAGTTTAATTGGTTTGGGCATTTTCGGGGGCTATTTTTTAGCTTTTATTTGGTTGGTCTAGCATGGTGACTTATGGTTTTGTTTTGGTTTTGTTTGTTTTGTTTTATTTTTTGTTTGCTGGGGGTTTTTGGGAAGTAGGAGGATATTTTTTTGGTTTTCGTAGCTGGAAACTTCCCTTTAGGCTGAACTTCTCTCACCCTTTTTCCATCTTATCACCCCCTTCTGGTTATTCCTTCCAGGATCAACTCCTAAAAGATCTGTTTTGTAGTATTAATGTGTCCTGTCCCAATTCTCATTGCTCTTCTGCCTCTTTCAGTGTGTCTGCTACTATCCATCCTAACTTCTACTGATTTCCTAACATAGGCCCTGTCCAAACACTGAAACTATTGCCCTGCAAAAGACTGAATTTGGCAGAGCAGAGCTAGTAAAAAACACCTGACTCCTTTCCAACTAAATCACAAGTCCCCTCTTCAAAATGCAGAGGTTAAAAATTCTCAGTGAAACAGACAGAAAAATGTTAACAGAGACAAACCAGCTTATGTCCCTCTAATCTGATTCCTGGAAAGACTGTTTTCTTCCTTTTTTGTAATTAATCTTTAAAAAAAAATTCAAGCTGCAGCCAACATCAAATGCGATATTAAATTAAAGACATGAAAAATGTAGCTAAAGAATTATGAATTTGCTAAACTTAAGAACTGAAAAATGGAGTCAAATAATAAAAAATGTTAAATGGCCTTTGTTACTGGAATAATATGACTTCTCCCTATACCAAGAGTTGTATTTAGCTCAGAAGGTAATTTTGTAAAATGAATTATTTTAATTTTAAATAAATATATTTATTTTTTTTAGATTAAGATGGTAGAGTCACCATCCCTGCATTTAAAACACATGTAGATGTGACACCTGGGACATGGTTTAGTGGTGGACTTGGCAGCATTAGTTTACAGTTGGGCTTGATGTTCTTAAGGGTCTTTTTCAAACTAAATCATTCCATGATACTATGTTTCTAAGAAATACCTTGCATGCCTACATATAAATTAATGCTGAAAACATTTAAAACAGAACTAGCTTTTGGCAAAAAAGGTAACATATGTTTTTAACAAATTTTACTGTCAGTAATATCCTTTATCATTGTAATATCTTTCTTCTTTTGTTGCTTAGTAATTTATTCAATAAGATGTTTCTTTTGAAATCAAGATTTTTACTAGCAGATAATAGTCAATGTAAATAAAGTATAAAAACATAGCCCTCCACCAGAGAATGAAGACATCAAAAAACTTCATCAAGCTATACAGTAAAATGCATTTTCATTTCAGAATGTTATGACAGGATAAAAACATATGTAGTAATTACTATTTCATGACTTTCAGGAGAATTTATTTCTAAGGTAGCTTAAAAAGAAATTGTGCTTGAGAAGAGTTTGCTTATTTAAATCAGAACTATTTGTATTTGACATGGATAGCACTTCCTTTAATATATAGTTAGAAAATACTAATTTTTAAGTTTCATTAATTCAAGAAATTTTTATTTGCTGTCAGTTTAAATTGTCAGTTGATATATCCTGAGTTTCTTGAATACAAAGCAGTAGTCCTCAGTAAAAGTTAACAATAAAAAGATGAGAATAGGCCTCATGTCCTAATAATTTTTAATTTCCCCATACTTTATAATAAGAATTTATATAGTAATGTTTAGAAAGATAAAAAACTTTTTCCACTTATGCAATTAACACAAACAGCTGAAATGTAAACAATCCAGTATTTTACAAATAGAAGTATAATTGCAAAAAAAGTGAAAGCTTTTATTTATGATTCATAAATAATTTACAGGTAAGTTTATTTTATAAATTCTAATGTTTCATTTTATAATTTCCTAAAACAACATCGAAATAATAGCTAGAGCATGCTAACATTAGATGAAAGTATACTTTCTTCTTCAGTTCTTGTGTTAAGGTGACACAATTTTCCACTCCTATGCAACACCCAAAATTTTATAGTACTTAGTAGTTGTACAGATTCAGAAGAGCAAAAGGATATTTTATAAAAACTGGAAATATTTTTGCCCCCCCCCCCCAATCTTCTTTGATATCTCTAGATGCAATGAAGAACAGAGCAAAAGCTATATTCAAGAAATGAGAAAATATGCTCTAGATTATCCAGACTTCCAACTCTACTGGAAGTCAGTCAAAAAACAAGGCATCAGTGGGAAATTCATGAAATAAAATCAGTTCTTCATCCTCCCACCTTTTTCAGCTACTGTATGAGTAATTTGTGTATATTAGATAGTAAATTTACAAGATAGCTTAATCTAAACAGGAAAACAATGGTAAAGTTTTCTCTTTGCATGCAGATTTTCCAAGGCTGGTTTCTACATATGTAAACATGCTACATATAAAGTGATGTATGTCTAACTACCACTCCAACTCCTTCCCTTAAGCTGGTCCCCTTTCTCCCCTGGATATATCTGACCTTATATATCATTTAAAAGTTGATTTATTTTCTTTTTTAAAGAAAATTACTTGCATTTGTGTTTTTTATAAAACACAAATGAAAGTAATGCCTTTACTACAATCCTTAAAGAGATAGGATTTATTTACTGTGAGTCACAGTCACGTTTTCACATGAAGTTCTGTAAGTAGTATCAAACCATGCTATTCTCCATGAACACAGGAGCTCTGGGGTGACTCTGAAGGCTCATGGACTACACTGAATTGGAAGAGATCCATCTGGATCATCAAGACCAACTCCTGGCCTGCTGCAGGACATTCCAACAATCCCACCACATGCCCAAGAGCATTGCCTAAATGCTTCCTGAACTGTCAGGCTTGGTACTGTGATCACTTCCTTGAGGAGCCTGTTCCAGTGCCCAACCACCCTCGAGGGGAAGAACCTTTTCCTGATATCCTACCTTAACTTCCCCTGACACAATTTCTGGCTGTTCCCTCAGGCCCTGTCACCTGTCACTACAGAGCAGAGATTGGTGCTGTCCCTTTGCTGCCCCTTGAGGGGAAGCTGCAAACAGAGATGATCTGTGTCCTCAGTCTCCTCCAGGCTGAATAGACCAAGTCATCTCAGCTGCTCCTCAGACAGCTTACCCTCCAGATCCTTCATCATACTTGTGGCCTCCTTTGGAAAGCTTAATGTCCTATTTAAATTGTGGTACAAAAAATGGCCCCCAGGACTCAAGGTGAGGCTGCACCAGTGAAGAGCAGAGACCAGCTGGAGATGCTGTAGGACATCCTGCTGAAGCTGCAGCCACATGTCCTGTCACCCTTTGCACCAGCTGCCCAGAAATGTGGTACTTGTCTGCATCTCGACCTTTCAGTCACAGAATTCCAAGGTACTGAAAGAACCATTTTTGGCAAAAATTCTGTTGTGCCAGAGAAATTTGCCTAAGCTCTATTTACTCCTCATGCTGCGGTAAAACACTGTTAATTTTCCAAAATGAATCAAGCTTCATTCAATCTTCAAGGTTCAGTTGGTACATTAGCTGGAGAACTCAAATTAGTCTAACTACATCCCAAAATGCCTTTCAGCTGTAAAGTCAGTTTTACTGGACAATCAGCTTTGACCTAAACATGTGAACCAATTTTTCAATGGAAGATTTTTTTATAATATAAAAGATATTATAAAGAAATAAAGCTGTACCTTCTATATACTCACAAATAGATGTATTTTTTTCCAAGATTGTTTTCAACCCATTATCTCAATTATTTTCTAGGTGATTGAAAACTTTACACAGTCCATGTTTGTCTCTGGAAAATATCATATTTCTATCTCCCTAATGAGCTGCCTGTGTATCTGTTTCCTGCTCTCTTCAGCAGTCTCTGTCCTATAAGTTATACATCAAAAAAATAAAACTAACGCTTGCTTAGTAGAAGCAAAACGCAGACAAAACTGTTGCAATAAAAAACAGAATTATGATAATACAACTGAACATGATGCTCTAAACTAGAGAGAACTTAAATATGAAGTGGTTGATGTAATAGCAGCATGCAATGACTCTTTGAAAACAAGTTCTACTACAAAAGATGAGAAGCTTCCAAATACTACCTATTTTTAAGGGCTTTTGGGATTATTTTGGAAAATTCAGACAGCTAGGTGACCCATGTGTAGCAACTTCACGTTTTCTTCTTCCTAACCAAAATAAAGTGAATAAGAATGGAAAAAGTTAACCTGGAAAAGGCAGTTAAGTTGACCCTGCTCAGTACTCTTGCTCAAAGGGAAAAC
>WBNO01017301.1:0-101069 GCA_013400575.1 Peucedramus taeniatus
CTGGTACTTCACTAATGCTTCATTTTTTGTTTAAGTAAAACTTCTTTTGTGTAACTGAGCTGAATGTGTTTCAGCTTATGGTGAGTAATGGTGTTTCTCTTACTGAGGTTTAGCCTGCCATCTTTCCATGGCAAAGTGCCTGTTGATATTCCTGGGAGTTTGAGCTACTGCAGAACAAGACATATTAAATAGTACTTTTGAAATTATGTGCAGAAGTAATAAGAACATTAAAGTTGCAGAGTTAAGCACCAGAAGTTGCCTGTTCTAACCTTAATGTAGTCTTGTTGTACGTATACATTATGATAATTCTGTTCCTTGTTATACTGAAAATCTGTTTCAGATTTTCTTAAATGCAAGATTGTCATCTGTCTTTTTGCAGTTCTGTGCTCCATCTCTTGTCTCTCACATCCATTGAAAAGTTAAGTACCTTGAAGAAATAACTTTCTGATCATGTGGTAAAAAGCTGTATCACAGGTGATAGGCTCTGAGGGATAAAATTAACACTGCATGAAAAACAGAGCTGTCAGCAAAATGCTTTAGTTGGTGGTTTGTTTCTGTTTCTGTCCCTACAATTACACTGTGGCCTGGATAGCAGCTACAGAACTACATACAGCTTCCTGATAAAAGAAATGGAAACTGAAGTAACACAAAAATTACTCTGAGTAAAAGTTGGGAAAACTGTTGCTCATAAGGTTCCCTGCAAAAACAGTGAAGAAGAGTCATTGATTCTGTAATTTCTCTGTAGATTAAATCCCAATTACATTGTGATGACCTAATGATGGACCAGACTTGACATGTTTCACAATTCAGGACAGTGTATTTGTGAGACTGTTATTGTTAACAGAAGAGAGAAGAGGGTTGGTTTTTATTATATTAATACATCTCAGATTCCGAGGGTTCATGTTTCAAACAATTACCTGAGTTTTTAAAGGGAATTATCCTATACTGTTGAGAGTATGATCTGTTTTCAGCCTGCAAATGTGATGTGGTGTGTGGCTCCTACCAAATGATTTTGAATGAACATTTTTTGATGTTTCAAAAAGAAGAATTTAGTTGATAAGCCTAAATATACCTGGATTGGCTGTTTCTGAGTTGCTGTTAACAGGTTTTATTGGGTGGCATTTTTCTGCCATCCCTTTCTCATGAGGTTGTCTGCTGTTTCTGCCATAGTAATTACCAGAATTCTAGAATATAGATCATGCTGCAAGCAGTCCAAACACTGGTATTTTAAGATGTTTATGTATGTCTGTATATACCTACATACATGCACAAACACATGTGTGCATGAGTGTAAAGGAGCTGATACTGGATTTTGGAATTACTGATGAAAGTAGCACAAGTAAAATTGTTCTTCAAGCCACATTTTTGTTTTCTTGATACTTCTAATAGACATTATAAGACACCTGTGAATGTTTAAAGATCCTGTCATGAAGTGACACTTCCCTATCTGAGAATTTCCCCCTGCACTTTCATGACAACTAAAATATATGGATGTGTTCTTGAGTTCAGCCCTGAAGGTTCAACATCTGGCTGATGGAAATAAAATATTTTCACCAGAGGTTCTTGCACTTGGTATTTGCTTCCTTCTGTGGGTCTGTGTCAAAATCTATCTGAGCCTGTTTAACTTGAGGCAGTAGTGTAAAGCCCATCTGTTCCTTGAAACTTTTCCCTGAAGGAATGATCTAGAGTGTATTTATATTCTCAGCTGTGGTTGTGCTTTCTTTAAGTACTTAGCTGATGCTTTTGGACTAATTTGTGGTTTGGGTTTGTTTAAAGGTGTGCTGAATGGATGTAATTTTAAAGCAGACTTTAGGAATGCTGCAGAACTTCCCTATCTTTAACTTGTGAAGACAGTGAATAGTTCATGTCCCTGTTTACTATGAATGGAGAAATAACACTTATGAACTGCTGCTGTTAAGAAGAATAGAGAGCCCACTGAGAATTCTATTTAAAATACACAACAGTCTGAAAAGTGGAAATGCATAGCATTTGTAACTTAATATCTTTGAGCACCTGATTTTAAAATGTTGTCAGTGTAACAGGTTGTTATATTCTTTAGAAGGGAAGAGTATTAACAATTTTGTAGATAATTTTACTATCTTTGCATTTGAACTTGAAATTCCCAATATAATTTGGTAGGAGGTGCCTGTGATAAAGCAAGGTGACACTTAAATTCTAATCAAGATTTCCTCCATGAACCTTTGTTGAGTGTTCTTTGGGGGAAAAAAGTGTACATGTAAAGTAAATGGCAAAATTTTTAAAAACCCCAACACTATTGAAATGGTGTTGTTTTTCTGGATGAAGAGATTATATTTGTTTAACATCATAACTGTAAGTAGTTTAGATTAACACTTTTATGGGAGGAAAAGAGACAATGTTGTTATGAAGGTGCTTCAAATGTTTGTATTGGGGTGGGGTTGTATTAATTTGTTCTTGTAGGATGTTTGAATAATTTCATTAATTAAAGAAAATATTTCATCTTGTCTACATGAGGAAGCTATCACAAATAAGCTATGGCATGAGTTTAAAGTACAATAGCTATTCAGCACTAACTCCTTATATGAACAATTTTATTCTGTACTAAAAATGACCTTTCACAGTTTAGTTGACGGAAAAACATGCAAGTTCCCTCCAGCCCCAATGACAAATAAATATTTATGTATGGAGTTAGTGCAGAACAGTTACTACATGATAAAACTACACTGTCAGCTTATTCTGTACTCTACTGGCCTTCTTAAAAGCATTTTTAGAACAAAGTATAATATTGTGTTACAGATATATTCCTACAGGTATTTGTATGTTGTATATGGGCTTGAAGAAAAATATATTGTTTCTGAGAATTTCTATGAAAAATGTTTAAATTGCTGACAATATGGTTGGGATAACATAAATCTAGTATGTATCAATGGACTTGAAGAAGCTGGTCATGCAAACTCAACTATGGTTATTTGCAAATAAGTTAATAGACTCATCAACTTTTGTTACTATATTGACATATAAGGACTAATGATATTAATAAAATAATAGGATTAACAGGAGCTGGTATGTTTGGGGTTCAGACAGAAGTCATAAATACTTCTTTTCAGTAATGGTAAAATCACAAAATTAGCTTTATTCTCTTTTGTAATATTAGGTAACAAAGCTAAATGCCCCCTTGTCACTGGTTATGTAATAGGCATTAAAAAAATAAAAATAAATTAATTATCACAAGAGCTATCCTATGTCAAGNACTGTTCCACTGCCTTTCTGGCTCTCTAGCACAGTGAATTCAGGCCACAAATATGGAGCCTTCACATGAGAAAAATGGAAAATACTTGAATGCCTGTATATAGCCTGAACTCTTAAGCTGATTGTATATTAGAGCATTTAAATATGAAACACATTTTGGCTTTTCATAAGAATGTAATTTCAAATACTTTAATTTGCTTGTTTTGCAGTTTTTATCAAGTAACTACTTTTTTTCAAAAACAGAAGTGTGCATTATTTTTAGGTGCTTTGATCACTTTTATTTTTTTGTCTTAAAATGTATCTCTATGTATTTCTTAAATACACTTTCTTTGGTTCTATAATTTTCTAAGAAAATAGAAAAACTGGGATTGGAGCTGAATGGAAACAAACAGCGTTTGGAACAAGCCCAGCAGGATGTGACAGAAGCCAGAGAGGAGTGCCTAAAACTGACAGAACTGCTGAGTAAATCTGAGCACCAACTGCACCTCACCAGGTACCCCTTATCCTATTACATGCTGTAGTACCAATTTCATTCTGCTAATTTTTTGCCACAGGCTTCCCCACAGTTGCTGTAGCTACTTGCAGTCATTGCCTACACGGGCAGCCCTCAGTCATGTTAGAAGTGGAGATTTGAATAAGTGAGTTATGAACTACAAAGCGAGTTCTGAACTATAATTTATAAAAGTGAATTATTAGTGTGTAGAAGAGGCAGTGTCCAGCTGAGGTGGCATGGTTTTAGGCAGGATTAAGAGCAAGGGAGGCTGCAGCTACCCTTTTTTTCTGTTGCTGTGCTTAGTAGGACAAATATATTTGAAATGTTGTTTGAGACAGTAGTGTAGAGCAGCACCTTTGAGCACAGGAGTTCTCAGATAAATAACCTGAAATTTCTTCAGCAGAGTGACCAGGAATATGTATATAAATATATAAATGAACATAATTTTTCTGTATGAGGTAAGATCAAGTATGTGAGGAGGGTGTTTCAGTCTCTTGCTCGGTGAAGATACAGCACAATGTATTGTGTGATGAAAGACTACTCCTGAGCATATTCCATCCTTGGGTATAGTTCCCAATGTCTTTTGCTGCACTATTCATTTCATGTTTCTAGAAAACTCCAGAAGGTTGACATGCCAATTATTCATTGCAACTTGAGTTTGGGTAACTGCAGAACTTTTTTCCTTTTGCCTTGGAAAATGCTATTGTCCAACTGTTTGCAGGCTTTTGGTTGTGTGTGGGGGGGTTTTTGTTCCATTGTCCTGCTCCCCCCAAGAATGAACATCCATAAACAAATCTGGCAGCTTTCACTCAGTACTTAAGGGAAAAAGTTAAGTTAGTTTAATTTTTTCATAGGGGGGGAAAAAAAAAGCTTAGATTTTTATCACTTAACAGAAGTCTGTGTGTTTATCCAAGTCTTGTACTTTTTGGGCTTTGTGAGAATTCTGCCATTGAGTAAATGAAAATAAAATAGAGCCTTGTCTAAACTATTAAATTCAATGAATCATTTTTTTATTCAGCTAAATTTCTGTGTAATTCAGAGCACGGGTGTTTAACAGATGGAAGAAAGTACCACGCTAACAGCCTGTATTTAGAGAAAAAAATATGCTAGAGGTTAATGAACTTGAAAAAAGTTTTGGGTGAGTTGTTAAGATATCTAAAGTTTGGATTTAGTAGAACTTTATTAATAATGATTTGTTGTGATAGCTAACCAAATGGCTTTACCACGCTCCTTTTAGCAAAGGCTGATTATATGCAATAAAGCTCTGGTTATCTTGGAGGAAATCTGACTAGCGAATTTATAATTTTTAAATTTTTTTTGCGAAAATACTCAAAATGTAAAAATGAGAACTATTGCCTGCTTTTAAATAGCAAAGTAATTAAAGCTGGATACCTAACATAGAGATGATTCAGGTAGCTTTTTGATGTACAGTCTCTGACTTGGAAAGTTTCTGAGATGCAAATCATTAGAGGCTGAGAACAGTATTTTGGGCAAGTAATGCTCTGTCCTGGCTCTGTTCTCATACAATTTCACAGACGCTCACTTTTTGAGACAGATGCTGAACTGGCATGGCTCCTTTGACCTAGTGCAGACACTCTTCTGCAAGGTCCTGATCTCCTTGGCGTTTTTTTGGTTGTTTGGTGGTTTTTTTGTGGGTTTGGGGGATTTGGTTGGTTGGTTGGGTTTTATATTTTTGGGTTGGGTTGTTTTGGTTTGTTTTTATTTTTTATTACCGTGTGTCCATGTTTGGCATCTCCTTACAAGAACTGAAATGTTTTCTATGCTGACATGTATTGACTGGAAAAATGTATATGTTGAGGCATGGGAAATAGGTTCAAATTTTTTTCTTGACATTCCCCAAATTCTGTAACACTTTGTAGATTTTTGGGTTCTCTGTACACTTGGAGTGTCTGCTTTTGAAGAAAACGTTAGGTGATGTTGCTTGAAGAAGGGGGAAAAAGAGATTAGCAATTCATTGCTCCTGATCTGTTACCTGTTTTCCCCTTGAACTTAAATTTGTAGGGCAGGGTTTGAAATGTTCTCAGAATGTCACCTGTTTTCCTTGCCTTGCAGAGGAAAACGTCCCCTACTGAAATGACACTTGTCCTTAGCCTGTATTCTTTCTTCCTCTCAGCTCACCTCCTGGCAGAACAAGTTTTCTGTGCTAGTGAAGGTATAAAAGTTACATGTCTCTAGTGGCATTAGTTTTGCATTTTGAACTCAGTATGTTTTTCATGGATTGGTACATCCATAGTTGTTGCATGTAAATTATATTCACTTACAGTTTGCCTTTTTTCATTTATTCCTTTCACCTCAAATGGCAACTGTGTCAGTGAAAATACTTAAAGGGTAGGGGTAATAGCAATCCTATGGGGGTTGTAGACTCATTCACTGTGGCGCTTGCCAAGGAAAACAGATTTTAAGCTCTAGAGTCCTGCCTGTGGGAGGTTGCTGCAGAAATTGCACTGATTTAGTGCATCTCTAGGGTATTCTGGCCTTGGCCTCATCTTGCTGATTCTCTTCTTTTCAGGAGAGGACCAGCTGGTTCACTCCAAGTCTTCTCACAGCACTGGAGTTGAGGGAGGCCTGTATTGCTGTTACACCATTGTGGATAGTCTTTATGTTGCCTTGCATGACCTGTCTGTGCTGTTCTGGCAGAAATTAGCGGTAGCTGAGGAGATACAGAAAGAATTCTTTGTTTTGTATGAATTATTTTATTACTAAGGAGAAAAGCTTCACTAATTACTGATTCCAAGTTTGGATATTGTGAATAAATATGATTATAAAAAGAATACAAGAACTTTGGATTTTAATGTATAAAAATTAGATAAATGTATATGAAAGGAATAAATGAGAAAAAACATGCAGTCTGTGTCATAATGAGAAAAGAAGGTACTCTGCAGAACAGCACTCTTCTCCAGGAGTCCCACTTCTTTGCTGTATCCTAGTTTTCAGACACTGTTGATTGATTACCAACTAAACAGCTTCTAAGTTAACAAAATGTACTTGTTAAAAAGGAAGGAAAAAAGGTTACAATTAGCTATTCTAAACCATTGCCATGGAGTTTAAAATTGCCTTTTCCTGTCACCTTTCCTCCTGTAGCAATATGTTGCTTAGAAATACTTGCTATTAACATGCACTTTCTGGTATTGAACCTAGTTAGTAATTCTAATTTATATGTCTTCAAAAGACAGGGGAAATGCAGAACTTCTACTGTGTAGTTTTGCTTGTCAGTCATGTAGCTTTGCAGATGTCACCATGCTATGAGAGTGACCATGATTGTTTAAAGTTTTCTTGGGGGTTTTCTTTTGCCCTA
The DNA here is from genome assembly GCA_013400575.1 of Peucedramus taeniatus. Classification (NCBI taxonomy): domain Eukaryota; kingdom Metazoa; phylum Chordata; class Aves; order Passeriformes; family Fringillidae; genus Peucedramus; species Peucedramus taeniatus. The sequence goes on from WBNO01017301.1 coordinate 7,038, forward strand.
GTTTCAGCTTCGAGGTTACTTTAGTAGGAGAATCTTATTAAATTAGTTCTGAAGTCAAATTGCTCTTACTTTGTCAAGGTTAGGTCTTGCTAATTAAGCTTACCTGAAGCTCTTCTTCACAGGGTGGAAAACTACAGGTCTATTGCTCTTAGTTAATGAGAAAAAAGTCATTAAAAATCATGTCAATAGGCTCATGGAAAAGATAATATAAAAGATGCAAGATCTTAACAACTTGTCTGGATCTTGGTGTACCATCTAATGTAAAAAAATTTTTCACTATTCTTGTGTAACTGAATCATCATTAAAAAACATTCCTCTGTTTCTTTCAAAGCAGATCTGGAGGTATTATTTATTTCAGTTGCAGTCAGATGTAGTTCCTGTTCACATATGCCAAACAAGTGAAATAAATCCTAAGAAGTGAGGGAATCACCAAATTTCAAAATTGAAATTTTATTATGTCATCATGCATTTTCTCAGGTATGAAGATAGATAGATAGATAGATAGATAGATAGATAGATAGATAGATAGATGGCTCAAGATATTTTTAACTGAAATGTCATCTGAAATTTGATAGGAAATATAATTGCCTAGAATAGAAGCAGATTTAGTTTAGTTTAAAATTTACTATTCTTGTGTGCTTATATGGTACACTAAGAACTTCTGAAGGTCAGCTTGTAGGTAGGGAAAAATTACTAAATGAACATGTGCTTTCATGTTCAGTTGAGCCACCAAGCTGCCCTAAATCCCTGTGTCACTCTCTTGAGGGACTAAAGTTTATATTACAGTGAGTCAATGTGTAGTATTTTTCCTGATTATTGTTTTTCCCCCATTATGTGATATTTCTTCCCTTCTTTTGACAATGATGTGATCTCTAGAAAGCAGCATATCTAAGGACATGCTGATTGGGTTTTAGCAGTGCTATAGTCATTCTACTGTGCATGGGTGCTTCTTGCTAGTTTCAGTGACTCCATTAAGGCTAATTTCTATTACATATCCAATAAATAAAGCACATACCCTCCCAGGTTAATGTGGCATTATTTAATCTCTGAAGCTCTGGGGTTGAGCTGTATGTCATCACCAGTGTTCCTTGTTAGAATTTGCAACCTGCCTCATTCATTGTTCTCCCTATTTAAGCTATATTCTTAACTGATAAAACATAAATTGTTTTACACAGCCTTCTAGGGAGTTGCACAATATTTCGTATTTATTGTGGGTATTTTTTCTAGTAGTATCTTTTAGTTAGCAACACGCTTAATACCATGCCTTTTCCAACATTTTTAGCACCTCAGAGTCCATCATCTATGCTGGGAAGGAGTCTTCAACGTTTTTTGGAGAAACGTCACTAATATTAAATTACTGAGATATGCTTAATCTACTCAGACTGACTAACTGATGAAAAGTACCAATAACACTAGAATTGGGAGTGTGGGGGGAGGAAGCAGAAATGAGGTATAACCACCAGTGATTGATTTTTAATTTTTTTGAAAAAAAAATCAATATGCAAAAGCATTATTTTAAAATGCAGGGATGAGTGATGACATGAAACAACTCTAACTAATAAACGTTTTAGATTCTGCTTCGTATGTTTACTTTTCATTAAATTTAGGGACGGTTTCGACTATGTTGTTGTTATTCAGTCAACATTTATTTCTATCTGGTTTTCATATACAAAGGCATCAGGATGCCAGAAAATAAACTGTTAACGGAGAATTAACTTCTTTGGCACACTTTCATACTTATCTTCCAAATTAAAGAAAATGAAATGGGCAGAAGCAGAGTGTAGATTACCTCCTTTTTGTCAAAAATGGTGGGAATTTGAAAATTAATAATAAAAAAAGGGAACAGATGCAGTAACATGCCAGAGGGAGATTAATGCGGAGAGTAAAATCTGTGAGCAACAAAACTGAAGCAAACTGAATCAGTGGGAGGTGGTTGTACAATCAAAATCAGGATAAAAGAGAAATTACAAACAACCCTGCACTTGTCAAAGTAGTAGTAATGAAATCCTGACTCTGCCAGCAGCGAGAACCTGTGTTAGCACTTTGGGGTAAGGCCGGGAGCCGGGTGCCAGGTAGGAGGGCAGCGCGAGGCTGCTGGGCGGCAGCCATCGCGTGTGGAACAGATGGCGGGGAAAGCTGGCCGGGGAGGGGCTCCTTCGCAGAGCTAATCAGACAGTAACGGATAGGGCAGCTGGGAGGACTGACCACCGCCAGGCGAGCGGCAGGGTAGCCGCAGCCGTACGCGATGTGTGCAGTGGTGTGCCCGCCGGCCGCACGCGAGACCTTCCAAGGTCTTTTCGCGGCCGCGCGAAGTTGGGAGACGGGCGGCGTTGGCCGCGTCCCGCCGATGGCATCGCGCCCCCTCCTTCCTCAGAAACGCGGGGCTTTGCTCTCGGCCCTGCGGTGAAGTTACGTGGTTTCGTACCTTACCGTAGCGGTATAGCGAACGGAGAATGTGGCGAGTGACAGAAATGCGAAAGCACGTGGGTCCGGGGACTGATCCAGAAAATAAGTAAACTTTGCTCCCGTTGAAAGGCGTAGGTCGGCACCTTCCCACAGGGCTGGGCCCCTCCAATGAATGGAACCAGTTTGCTGATGTTTTATTTTTGCTCGGAGGAGGCACTTCCCTACTCATAAATGAGAGCTTGAGAGGGATGAATGGAGGTCCGAGCCTTCTGATCCTGAGTCACATGAATAATTTGACTCACGTAAGAAGTAAAGATCAATAGGATTTCTTGTGCAAGTAAGAGGTAGTCATGTGTGAGAGGATTACGAGGTCATGCCCCGTGTTGATGACTGTCAGCTTGAAAGAGAAATTAAAACAAAATTTTATTGAGGAAAGGGGGAAATAAAATCCTGACGTGTGTAGTAAGGGAGATCTTACCTATTACTACCTGGGTTTGTTTGATCAGGATATGTGATACTTTTTTTAGACAATTTTAACCAAAAAAACCTACGTGTCCTGCATCTGCTTTTTGAACTTGTGTGTATCTTGTCTGCAGAAGGTTTATAGCTTGGCTCAATTATCCATTTTGGGCAGGGAGTGGAGGAAACATTATAGGGATTTGAAATGGGTAGTATAGCATAGCTATATGCTATTTATGCAGGAGTTTCTGCAATAAATCTAATTTTGTGTTGTAAAAAAAAAATAGACTTATTTGCTATAGCAGCACATTAGTAAATGATGATTGTAGCTTTGAAAGTTGTCATTCACTCTGCTTTACTTGCAACTGAATCTTGCAGAGCTTTTTTTTGTTCCTCCTTCCTTTTCCCATGAGCAACTTTGTGAAATCTCAGTTCTTTGTCCTGCAGCTGCAGAAACTACAAATATTTTCACTACTGAAAAGAAGGGCTTGCTTTAAAGGAATTGAAGAAGGAGGTGAAAGAAAGAATAGCCTCTATTGTTAGCAATCATATGAATGCATATGTGGAAAAATCAATAAAGTGGAAGGGGATAAATTACTCACTTGCCTACAGGTTTTCATAGTGCAGTTGAAATTGTTTATCTGATTATACAGCATGTAGATAAATTAGCTGTTCTGTGTTATTATAGAAGGTAAAAATATTTTACCTGCCACGATAAGACCATATGCTGCTTTATGAAGACTAATACTTAGTGATTTGAAATAAATCAGTTCTGTCGTCTTCTGGCAGGGCATTGTAAAATTTTCTAAGCGGATACACTTTGTGTCAAGATAGCACATAATTATTTAAATATCATACTCTTTAATATTTTAAACCTGTTTAAGTGACTGTACAAACATACAAAGGCCATTGATAAATTTTATAAGAGAAGGAAAGAAAATGTAAGTGGATGAATAAAGAACAAATACAAAATCATTTTTTTAATTTTAAACTTTTAAATTAAAGTGTTTATAAATTATTAATTTTAAACTAGTTTTAATATGGTTAACAATTGTATTTATTGTCCTACAATAAATATTTCTTAAGGAAAAGGCAATAATACATGTTCAGATTTTAGTATTAGATCCATCTAAATTTTTTTACGGCATTTAAACTGCAGCTGGTCACATCAACGATCACATCAGGTTGTTGAGGCAGCCAAATTGCTACTGCATGTAGAGTGTGGTTCAGGAGCAGTGACAATACTTAAAGCGCTTTGGAGCAAGTGGTGAATTCAGATGAAACACTGAAGATACTAACTGCTGTAGAAAACAGACGTCTTTATAAGGTCTTTGTTTTGAGCAGTTATTCAGCACTAACAGTAATAAGTTTATGAGTGTGTATCAAATATTTACTTTGGTCTCATTCGAATTAGGTTTTTTATTTCTGTGACTAATGACAACAGGATAATGATTTATTTTTTCTAACCAAGGAAGTCTTTCAGATACATGTATTCAAGGCTGCTGGATTTCTTTCTGAATTACTGCAAAAAATGGTTCTGATTTTTATCATTATTTCTGACTTGTTCTAAAGCTTTTCTCTCAAGTACGTCGAAAGCTTGTTTTTACAATAAACTAAAATGTACTTTTTCTGTCAGCACTTGGTATTTGTGAACTTCAGCAATTTTAAGAGCTGTCTTGTGCTTTCAGAAGTATATTCAAAGTTGTTTATTTTGTGCAGTCACAGCGGCTGTTGATTTGTGGGTATTTTTTCTTTGCTGTGCAAAATTCTGCTCCTGAAGTTCTTGTGTAGAAAAAAAATTCAACAGAGAACCCAAAAGGTCATCAGCTGGAGACTTTATCCAACTTATTGTTGAAGAGCATCAGCCTGTAGGTTGTCATTGCTGGAGAAAGTAGCTGGTAGATGGAGGGAGGAAGGAAAAAAAAATCACCTGGGCACGCCAGCCTTGGCTGCCTGGCTGCTCTCCCTCCTCAGCCCTTGTGCTGGTGGTTGGTCAGGGGAGGCTCAGCTGGGAGATGCCCATCGTGAGTGAGCAGATGAGCTGCTGCCGGCTACTTGAGAGGGCTGAGCTCCTCGCCCTGGCTGTGCTGGCAGCATGGCAAGGTTAATAGTGTCCTGCTCTTGGTTGCCCCTGTGGGTTTGGTGGCTTGCTTGTCAAACTATAGTTTTCTAGAAATAGGAGCAACTTTTCTTGATTAGCTTCTCCTTGTTGGTCAGTTGGCTTCAATCACTTGGGAATTAAAGTGTCTCTGTAGTCAAGTGGGACACTGCTGCATACTCTTTTTGTACCAGGGTTCCTCTTCTATTTCCAATACATTTGCTCACCTGCATCTAGTTTCCTATGGAAGAAGACCATAGCATAAGCAAATACTTCCTTGCAAATGCAGGGATTAATCCCCATATAAGTGATAGATCAGTATTAAGTTTTTATTCAGCTAAACTTAGTCAGTATTTGTCAATGCAATTTTCAGTAAAGTCAAATTCAGACCTAACGTAGGTATAAATGCAGTTCTGCTAATGAGATTGGATTACCTCCTGGATTTGATCCAGAAAACTTCACTTTAAATTCATTTTTGGTAAAGAGATAATAAAATGGATGGTTTGTTATAATTGCTTACAAAACTTGAAATATGTATTTTATTTTTTAGTATTGTATTTATCTTGGTGAAAAGGTATCTTTTTTTTTGAAGGATACCATGTGTGCTATGAAATTGAAGGTATTTCTTGTTTTAGAAGAATGAAACTGTTAAGGAGGTTAACAAGGAGTTAAGGAGTTAATAACTGTTAATTATTAACTGTTATTTAATAATTCAGGAAATTTTGTTTATTACAGTGTATTCCTGAAAAGAAATATAGACACAAGAATTGCTAAAAATCATGTATCCTGTTGACAATAAGAATTTAGTTTCAGCCTGTCTTTACAATTTGCCTCAATGTGGAAGACAGTATTGTAACAAAGAATTGCATATGTGTGTTTTACAAGGCTTGAAAACAAGAAGAAAAATATTAAGGATTTTTTCCTTTAAATAATGTTGCATTTGAAACATCAGTAGGTAAGGCAAAAAAAATGCTGCAAATTAAAAAATTTTAAATGAATGCTCTTGACCACTTTAGATTTTACTGTAAAATTACTCATTCAACTGTTCCCATTTTCTTTTTGTATTTTTAGTCAATAGCTCTGTTACATAGCATTAAAGTCAGAGTCAAAAGTCTTCATTTATTATTTTATTTGTAGTATTTTTATCAGCCTTTTCCACTTCTTCATATAGCTCTGCAAAGTCTTTCTCAGATTGTGCTAGCCCTAGCAAGAAGGAACAGATACATGTATTTGAAGAAAAACGCGTTAGCTGTTGGAGTTAACAAATAATGATTAAAAGCTATTCTTTTGCTTCTTACTATTTCTCCTATACCCCAAACTGATCTTCACAAATACAGGACTGTAAAGAACTTCATCTGCTGCTGGTTAGCAGAAGTGGATTTAAATCTACACCGACAGTTCATTTGACAATGACCTTGAGGGGCTTTGCTTCTTGAAGAAGAAAGCAGAAGCTTGCGGTAAACAAAGTTCACTTCTGACAGATGGATTGAATGACAGAAAGGTTGCGAGTGCCAGAATAGCCCTGGCAGAGGAGGAAATGTTCAGTGGAATCCAACAGGAGAGGAGGTGTGAACAGGTGCAGGGTTGCTGACGGAAGGGGAACCAGATGGAAGGAGCCAGAGCCAGTTTATTTAAAGGAAAAGGCAGAAAACACTGAAAGGCTGTGCGATCAGTGGCTAAAAGTGTGCATGGAAGAAGGTAAAAATTCACAAAGCAAAACTGCACAGTGGGATATCTAGCACTTAGCATAATGGTAGTAATTTGTGAGTTTCGTTTTAAAGTTGCTATTGAAATATGTTTCTCCCTTACTCTTGACAGCATAAAGAAGAGATTTATAACCTGTCCAAAAGAAAAAAAAAAAAAATAACAAAACCACCACCAAAAACCTCAACTGTTATGCTGCCTGTCCATTATTTCTAATACTGCAGGCAGTTACAATCAGAAGAATATAAAAATTATGCCATGGCTGAACAAATGAATAAAAGGCATATAAGGCTGGATTTTTTTTTTTAACTCACTTGTTTGTATCTAGCTCTTGTTACATGTGGGCAGATGAGCATGGATTTCATTAGGATGTTTTTATAAGATCTGGAGCAAATCAACAGCAGCCAAGTACAGTGTAATGTTAGCACAGTATTTCTCATCTTTTTTGCTTTTGGTCGTAAGTCTGTCAGTTTGCTGGAATGTGTGGTATCTTGCTGTAGGATGGGGTAGAAATCTAGCTTACCCTAGATCAAATTCCCTGAAAATCAAATATTGTCTTTCAAATTGTCATCCTGAAGAATGCTTTGTTCTGTCAAACGGTTCTGCTTCTGCCCAAGCTGTTCTTGTGAGGCTTGGTCCTTTGGAGGCAGGAAAAAAACATTCCTCAACTTCTCAATTTCAGCAATAGCTGGGGATCATTATCAACTTCCACATATCAGGCCTGTGGCACCTTAAGTGCAGGTTGTCTGTCCATACCTAAGGTGTGAAAAATTAAGGTAAGTGTTGAGCAGTCGCTCACAGTGCATCTGTGATCTACTGGATCGTTCAGCTGTGCTGAGCTGATCTGGATCAGGTGTGAGCACACAGGCACTTTCCTTTTTAATTAGCTAGAGCATGCAACGCTGTGTTTGTGCTGACTTTATGCCAGCTGCAGGAAGGACAGACGATACCTGATTCAGCATAAAGCTTGCTGGTACAAAGTTAACGTACCAAAAACATTGGGTTTTTGAACAAATTTAAATTGGCAGAGTGAGTTCATAGCAGATCAGGTCTCTGCATCATTTAGCTGCATCATTTTTTGATTCAATGGTAGAAGCCTGAGGTTGGATTTACTGTATTAACAAGCTGAGCCTTGGAGTATAGAGTCACAGTTATTTGAACCTGGTCTGAGCCTGTGCTGTTGCTGAAAAGCAAGTCCCTAGAGTGGCAATATATGGCTATGTCTGGCCACGTATTGCCAGGCCCTTGCTTCTGCTGACACTGGAAGACAGGCACCTGTGTGATCAGATTATTCAGGGAGTTATTCAGATGAAAAAAGAATAATTTCTTGAAGAATAATTTGTGTGAGTGCTCATTGTAAGAGGATGAAAAGAAGGACCACAACTCTTATGCTGACATTTTCTGCCTTAAATGTGTCCTGAAGCAGCATTGTAAGAGGCTGCTGGTGCCAAATTCAAGAATCACCATAAATCAAGAAAATTACTCCTTTATTTTAAATACGGGGAAAATAATTTGTGTAAATTTGTCTATGCAAAACACATACCTGTAAAAATCATCTGTGTTAAGCAATTGTTTCAACATACAGTCATTTGTAAAAGCGGCTTGTGGAGCAAAGAATATTCTAGAGAAACGTGCAATATTGGAAGTGCTCAGGCTACGTACTAAGACTTCACAAAAATCACCCCTCCCCGTGCTGTATTTAATTGTGTGTTTCTATAGGGATGTAGGAGCCAAATAGTTTACAATCTGATGGTAAAGTCGTGAGAGAATGAATATTTACTTACATGCTACATATCTTGATGGCAAAGCTCATAAACGTGCCAGAAAAATCAGATTTTGATTCCAAGTCAGTATATTTGACCTAATATGAGATGTTAATTACTTAGAGGCACTTGTTTCTTCTCTAACATCGAAATAGAGGGAAGCTAATTATAATATTTGGCTGTGACTTGATATAAAGAGGACTGTTAGGATTGAAGAGAAGTTATTGAGGAACTGGCAGTTTTCTGGATATATCTTGAAGGTTATAATGCCAAAAGAATAAAATCATGTTATAGACTAGGTGTTTGCAAATTCTTACTGTTATGCTAAATGTAAAGTAAGTAATCCGGTGCTTCCATTTTGTTAGCTGACCTCACAGATAGAAGTAGAGATGATGTAGAAGTTAACTATGTTCAAGGTTCTTAATTTCATAGAAACTTCCATAGGAGTAAGACTCTGTGTCTGTCTGTTCCTGTGCTCCTACATCTTTTCATCTGTCTCATGCCCATTAATATCTCCAGTTAGTTGAAATAACTTCTAAGTAGACTTCAAGTATGGCAAGCAGGAGCAGGAATTTTTTTCACATGCAGCCATTCATGTATAGTTTCTTCTGATGCCTCAGTAGGGCTTAAAGGGGAAAGTGGAAATTTTAGACTGAAGGGTTTCATTGTTTCTGTAGACTTATTGTTATTATATAAAGTGGAAATATATGTAGAAGTTATACAGCAGTTCCGGTGGTATGGCTGCATTCTAAATAGAGAAATATGGAAAAAAATCAGTGGGTACAAGAAAGTTATATGCACTGACTTCTGTTTCAGCAAAATTTAAGTTCTTAGAAAAAATAGAAAATAGTACAACAAGCTGACATTACTTGAATTTTGGGAATAGAGATATAGGTGACAAGTTAGCTGCATTTTGGGGAAAATTGTTTCAAGCTAATTTGTCAACTAATTGTAGTTAGTCTCTTGATGAGGTTAGAAATCTGTACAGAGCTTAAAATTTTCTCTTTTTTGCCCCCCAAAGTGTTTGTTGTTATTATGAAATAGTAGTAGCAGCCTGGAAGAGTTTTTTTTTTTTCCAGCCTTTCATCTCAGATAGGGTAGTGAAGTTTCATTTAGTTTCATTAACATGCTTCAAATGTTTTTCTACTTTCAAGATATTTCTGTATCACCTTCTAACTTGCTAGATCTATATTTAAAGAGCTGGATCAATTTGTATGCTGAATTTTTCACCCCTTGACCTTTACATAACTTTTCTAATTGCTTGTAGTGCTTCTCATGGTTCTTATTGCTTCTCGTGGTTATGAAAAGAAAGCTCTGACATTTCGTTATTTTAGGAAACTCTGTGTTTCTCAACTATTACAAGAAATAAGATTTAAGTTTTGTTTGTTTGGGTTTTTTTGAGCCTCAGTTCTCATGAATAGGCCCACATGTATCCTGAGAAATGATTCAGTCCTTCAAATCCACCAATTAATTTAATAGTTTGGTTTCTTCAAAATTTGACCATGCAAATATAAATTTTACTGAAGCTCACCAAACACAGTGTGCTGGCTGGGGCAGTTTCCAGAAACTTGAGCTTTCTGCTGAGAAGACCTGGCAGCCAACTCCAGAATCAGCATCCAGTCAGCTCCCAGAAACTGACAAAAAGAGCAACTCAGTGGGTAATTCCCTCAATGGGATACAGGAAGGGCAATTTTTCAGCTCCTTGGAAAGGTTTAAAGAAATTACCTGATCATGATGCTTTTAAAAGATATTTCTACATAATTCTTGAGGAAGCATTCACTCATATGTCCTTTTTAAATTATTTTTTGCCATAAGAACATTCATGTCATGCCTTTCTTTTGCCTTGTAAAAGTACCAAGAGCCATAAAATCCAATCCAGTGTGGATTTACACAAGCACTGAAAAAATCAAAACCTTTATTACAAAAATACAGATGGCAAAAAAATCTACAGTGTTGAACGGGAGGAAACCACTAAATTCTGTCCATCCAAGTCCTCGTTCAGAGCAGCCATAGGTATTAACAAGGTCCTATTAGATGAAAATTCATAGGCCTTACAAAAGAAGATAACCAAAACAGTCTGTGCTAAACAAAAGGTTGCTAGAAGCCTGATTTAAAGGAAAGGGAGAAATCTTGTGACCCTGAGCCTTCTCATTGAGTTGATCCAAACATATGAGCCAAGGTCCACACTCTAGAGCTCTGTTAATTTAGAAGGTGTGGAAAGCAATAATTTTGAATCATAGCTACATTTAAAACCAGCATGTATCTGTTTAACTACAGAATTACAGGTCTTACTGTGTTGCATTTTCTTACTTAAATGTTTGAAAACACTAAGATTAGATAGCATATGATAAAACTCAGTAAACACGTTCTCTTTTGTAAAAAGCTGAATGGGGTACTGCAGTGCTGTTAAATTGAAAGACTGGTCTGAAAGGAGTTATAGAAGTTTTACATTAATAGAGAGAATTATTTAGGACTATTCCTGGGAGAATGACTTCTTGGTAAATTGGAGTTGTTTTCTATGTTTGTAGACCAACCTTTAGACTTGTCTGCTTACCTGCAAAAATAAAATGTGAGCCCTTATTCTTGTGTGTATGACATACATACAAAGATACATAAAAATACAGGGGAAAGAAGTTTATGAAGTGTGATCTTCTTCTGTATACCTTCCCTTATGACCTTTATAATCGTCAATTTTGAATAGTGTCTGGTAATAAAGTTAGAGATAGCAAAAAATTTTCTCATGTGTCCCCTTTGAGAATAAGTCAGGTATTGTGACATCTTGTTTCAGCTTTTATACTTTTTTTTTTCTTTTGTCATGAATGTCTTGTTTATTTGGTTGGGTTTTTCTCCTATAGCCTGAGAGAATAGCAAGGATTTGCTCTGATTTTCCATTCTTCCTTTGACACTTGCAGCTGAAATGATAAGATAAAATAGCCTATGAGAAGGTGATTCAGAAAGCCGCTTGTAATGGAAAGTCCACTAGACCTTTATTGTGGAAAGTTTGCAAAGCAGACTGCATAAAACACTGCTGAGCCTTTGTGCCCAAAGTTATTTGATCTTTAGGGCTTCTAATGCATGTAGTCTTTCAAGTCCTACTTTCAGGTGTTTTAATTGATTTGAGTGACTTCATGCCTAATTTTATTAAAGATACTGGGAATAAAATGCTTGGGTAACTCCCCAAAACTTTTCCAGTTTGGTAGAGAATCTTCTGCTATACATTTATTTTCAAAACTGCTGAGAGAGAAAGCTCATTTCCTCTGAAAGAGCTAAGGGAGCCTTCAGCTGAGTCCTTTCTCTCTTCTGAGGTAATTTGTTGTGCAGTGGCTCACAGTGCTGGCCCACTTGGCTACATGCTATCTAGGAAAGAAGTCTGTTCTCGACCACTGAGGCATGTGGTAAAAGCATTAATGTTAGACTAGACTGGTCCTCCTCTGCCCAAGTCTGAGTGTGGGTGCAGAGTTCCAGGACTGGTCATCATGTAGACAAGTCCTGTTAGTTCAGATAGCTCAAGCATTTGGAGCACTAAATGCTTGATCATACTCCCTAATGATTTATGAAGTTCAGGTCAAAGCAAGTGTATATGAAAGTGAAAATGCTTTATAGTTATATATTGAACTGTAATTAATATGAAATGAAGATGTCAAAAATAATGCTATGATATCCTGTTGTGTATCACTGAACTGAGATAATTGCTAGAGTATTTTAATTTGTCCAACTAAGTTCATAGTCCTTACTAATGGATCCATTAGCTTTTTTAAAAACTACACATGTTGATCTCATGGAAAAATAAAATAGTCAATATAGGAAGCATGGTTACTCCAAATTGTAGTTGCTTTACCAGAAGAAATACTGGCAACCTCCAGTCAGAGGCCTAATTTTACATTAAGAATCATCCTGCTTTTTTATTTTTTGTACTTTTACTGTTGCCAAACTGAAAAGACTCCTTCAGAAATACATACTGTTGAACTGTGTAGTGAAATTCAAACTTTTATCAGTCTAAGTGCTGAATTTTTCTAGTCAAAAATAGATGAGCTTTTAGTTATGTCAAATATGACTTTTATGTCACTAGTCTTTACATACTTCCTTTTTCTTTACTGCAAAACCCTTTGGCAGAGAGTGGACTTCTCTTGTAAATGGATCTGTGATCCAGTTTTTGTTTGTTAGTGGTGAGGAAGGTGTTTTGATTTGGGGGGTTATTTTGGTTGGGGTTTTATTTGGGTTTTTTTGATTAAATTTGATGGCTCAAATTCAGTCAGCATTGAATTCACCTTCATGTTAGCTTTGAGATCAAAGTGAATTTTTACTTTGAATTTTTCACTTTCAGTTGCAGCAAGGATTTTTTTAAAGTTTGCCAGAGATGGAAATTTTCTTCTTCCCTTTGTGACCAAAAGGTCACAGTGCCTTTTGTTTTGTCAAGAACATTTTAAAAGCATAACTTTCATGCACTGCAAACCAATATCAAGTTCATTGAGATATGCAAACCAGTTAATTGAGTTAACTATGACTCTTGACAGCCACAATGCAGGCTTAAAACAGGCATTTAGAACTGAAATCACTGTGGAAAACCTGTGCTTCAGAACAGGGCTCAAAAAGAGCTTGAGCTTTCTCCACAATTGAGTCTTTGGTTGCTTCTGAATTTGTCACACAGAAATGAAAGTTTCCATGAGTTCAATGCATCTGCTTTGGTAAGACTGATCAGTGTTGTGACCAATCAGATGTGCATTTTAGTGTGTTTAGTGTTTTGCACTCTGTAGAGCTAGTGTTTGAATTCAAGTAGAGAACAGGCTGGTGCACTTTAACCACTCATCTCCTATATTTGTCCTCTGTAGAGGAAGTTTTTTAAAGTTCTGGAACAATTAATCTTTAGCTGTCATTTGTGATTCAGATATTACCTGTGTCATCAAAATTAGTCAGTCATAGTTTTGCTTTTCATTGTCTCTGTGTTTTCCGTTAGTGAATATAAGAAATTCTGTAGGAGGAGACCTCTGATGTCTCGGCACTAATGCTGGAGGGACTAAGGACTATTTCCTTCTTTATACAGTCCATAAATTTTCTTTTACTCTGAATTGTGAAAGAATTGATTTAAGAAACTGCAATTGGACAGACAGTGTCAAAGCTTCTAGAACTCCTCCAGTATTTTTTGGTTGTAGCAGGAAAGTTACCAATACATCCTAAAATCTCTTGGGCTGCCTTCTGCATGTTTTATACTTTTTTTTTTTTTTTCTCCATATATGTGTTGAGGAAGTTTTCAATTGAGGGCAGAGAGATTGAACTTAGAGAGCAGGTTCAACTCAAGGTGTAGATGAAGGACATTCCACTCCATTTAGACAGATTTGGTTCCAGGATATTTTTTCGCTCCTGAGCAGTTCTAAGCACCTCAGATATATGCTCTGTGTGGCATTGGATGTGTTTTAATTCCAAAATCTTTTAAGTCCTAAGAAGCTGCTCTTCTGTGTAAGAATTACCTGTTTTCCTAGTTTTACTGAGCTTTTATCCACTGTATAAATTAATCTTCAACCACCCCATACACACTTCTGCCAAAAGGCACCCACCACACATCCGTGGTTTCTGAGCTCCTGCTAGCTCACTCTATGCAGTAAGTGACACAGGTGAGTGGCTCTTTTGGATGGGTCCCTTACACAAGAGAGTGTTTCTGGGGGCAGTAGATTCTTCATTTATTTTGAATTCGCTGGTTAGCATGAGTTCATTGGGAGGGGCCCTAGCAGTGAGGAATGGACCTTCACAGGTTTGCCTTGGTAGCTTGAGCTGTGCAGTTTGCTGCGTGCTGAAGGTTACCCCCAGCAGAAGGCCAGCCAGCCAGCTGTGTGCCAGATGACTGCATAGCACCCACCTGCACACAGCCATCTCACATGAGACCTATTAAATTAAATTCTGTGCTACTGACACTTTCTTAAGCTGAAAGCGTCAGAGGAATGTGAGAGGTGCTGGTGGCTTGTTTTTCCTTTAGTTTTTTGAGCAATCCGGTGCTTATAACAACTTTCTGAAGATAAAAAACATTTGTAAAATAAAGAGGCTTGCACAGACTGGTTTCCAGCAAATATGGAAAAAATATTCTTAGTAATATTTTCCATATTTGGACCTTGCACTGAAAAAATGATGGGAGCATCACTCCTTATGATAGCCCCAATATGATTACAAAGCAATTCTGAGAGTGATGTGATAAAGTGCTATTCAATATATGAAATTTCCTTTAAAAATGTGCTTTGTTTCCTTAACCCTCTAATATTTTTGCTATTTAAACGTATTTGCTGTCTTCACTCAGAAGAAACTGCCTGTGATTTCCAAGGGAGTTTTGCCTAAGGTAGGGCTTGAAACATCAGGACCAGGAATTAGTGTAATGTGACCCACCATTTGTATTGCTTTGGGGTAAATTTGAGAGAGAAGATTTAACATTGTGTGTGTCATGCTGAGATATTGCAATATCTCGGATGGGTTATTAGGCACCAATCCAAAGGTTAAGTGCAGCTACCACATGAGATGTGGCTTTATCCTTACATGATCTGTGCCTGTGTTCTGTTTTGTAGTCCTCTGAAATAGGTAATATCCCTAGAATAAAACATGTTTATAAGGCTTTTTTAAAGCCTGTCCCTAGCTATTAAATGTCATTTCAGTGGAAAGGTGTTTGCCCACGTCATTTGAAATCTAGAAATCAATCCTTGTATGTGTGAACTCACTGACGTTTTTAATGTGGATCCCAGTGTGCACCAGATAAATATTCATGACCTTTGGGAAAGTCTAGATCTGAATTTGCAGTTCAGGATCTTTTCTAATTTACATGCATGTATCTTTTTGGGGTTTTATTTTCCATGCTCTTTTTGCTTGGCTTGCATTAAATAAAATGCTTCAATGGAGTGTGGTAGTCTAGCATTTGTTTTGCCTCAGGAGTGGATTGCCCCATCTTGCATATCTGGTCAAGTAAATTGCTCTCTTGCCTGCTTACTTCAATAATAGTACTGGGCTTTAGACCTTCCTGTACAACCCCCCAGTGAGCAGAACCACAAGGGGCTGGGCCTGTGTGGTGCTAGCAGTCTACTCTATTGTAATGGATGCATTTATCTCCTATTTACATAAATTAATAGTTGAAACTTGTTTGGTTGCTCAAGGAAACTCATTAAGCTTTCAGAGTAGCTGTATCAGGAGCACTGTGGCAATTGCTCCCATTGACTAATCTCCTGCTGATTCAGTGGGAACCAGTCCATCTCGGGGTCAGGTCCCTAAGCTTCATTGCAGAATTAAACAAATAGCATTTAAAAGAATATGCAAATAATATGTGCAGTGAAAAGTGAATGTTAGTAAGTTTCCTTATAATAAAGAGGTCGTGCTTAAAATTTTTAAAAATAAAATCCTATTTTTATCTGCGGGGCCAATTTTCTCTCAGGAAATAGATCTTACTTTTTATCAATTTTCTGCTAGTCACTGGAGGATGTTTGACATTGTAAGAGAAAGGTCAGTTTGTATAACCTGAAGTGGGAGGAGAATTTTTAATGTGAAAAGCTTGGACAGATTTTTGTTGTTATTATTTGAATGTTCTGCTTTACCCTTTTAATTTATCCTCTTCACTATATATGATTTTTATTTTTCTTTATTTCCTATTTGTTTTTGTAATAGATTGGAGAAAGAGAACATTCAGCACAGCATTAGCAATGAAGCAAAGGCCCGAGCCCTTCAGGCCCAGCAAAGAGAGCAGGAGCTGACACAGAAGATGCAGCAAATGGAGGCCCAGCATGAGAAAACTGGTAGGTGGTAGGGAAAGATTAGAGCCTGGGCACTCACTCACAAGCCAGGCCCACGCCTTACTGTGAAATGACATCAGGAACACCTGTAACCTTTGGCTGGCCGAAGGGAGCAGATGCTAACTACACCGGAGATTCCGAATTACATATTAGTTAGCGTTTAAAAGAGAAAATGGAAAGTATTGCCCACTGTCTGTTGATTTCAGAGTGCTGCTCTCACATCTGCCGCACCATCTGGATTATGAGTTTATTTACCTGTGTTCAAGAAACGTAAAGCTGAGAGAGACCACAACAAAGTAGAAAAACAAAGGGCTTGTTTTTGGCTGGATTTTCAGGCACACATGTTATATAAAGAAAATAGCATCAGAAGCTCTGCGGGAAATGCTCTGAGCTTACAGTTAAAGTCTCCTGAATAGCATTGAACAGTTCCCACAGTACACACATTATAGCTACTCTAAAAGCTTAATGAGTTTGCTTCGGCATCCAAACTGGAGAAAAGCTTTAGCCATTAATCGCTTCTTAATTCACTGTCGCAGCTGGATGTAATTCACTGTCTCCAAATTGATATGTTCCTTTATTTAATCTTTGCAGCCTCAAACATTTTTAGCATTACCATGTGCCTCCCCCACATCCTCAATCTAGAAGAAAGATCTTTAATCCCTTGCATACTTCAGGTTCTCATAATAGGAGACTTCATTGCATTGACTTAGCCCATCAATAACATCTAACTTTAATCTGGAAGTAAAATGGGCTTTCCAAACAAACAAAGAAGAGCTTTTTGTATTATGAAGTACTATGCCAACAGCATTAAAAGAGCTGCATATTATAAATAAACAAAAAAAAAAAGGGAATTTTTAAGAGATGAAATCTGTAACCAATGAGCATGGAAAGAAGGAGGAGCTTCAGCTGATAAAGAGCATGATATACTTATGTGTTTAATAAAATACTATATTTACCCACCAGTCATGCAATACTTTCAGGAAAACTATACAACATATAATAATTATAAGGAGTGTTGGATAATACATAAGGTAGCAGGCATGTTTATATATGCTATTCAATTTTCTGCCTTTTTTTAGTATTATCACAGTACTTTTAGTAGTATCACAGTACTAGAGGACCTTTCCATGTGTTCAGGGAATGCAAACAGCCACGATACGGCTGCTGCCTACACTGTAGGAGAAGAAAAGAAGCTCTCAGAATCATTTTTTCCTCCTTTAGCCAGCACATCTGCATATGACCATGTGTAATTTTGCACAAGAGAAATGTAATTTACCCTCCTGGTGCATAAATTGTCCAAGTGTACAAAAATGAAACAGTATTATGTCTGGGTCTATTTTTATATATCTCAAGTAGGATTAGAGGGAGTTGAAAATTATAGTCATTTATGATGTATATAAAGAAAACCTTGTTTATTATGACCCTACACACATACAAGGAATTTGGGCAAGAGTGATCATGCTTTTACTGATTTTAAAAGCAGAAATCAAGAAAGATGATTTTGCAGTATCTTCTTTTTGAAAGAATAAAGATACCTGGATTCTAGGTCATGAATTTAGGTGCAAACTGATAGTATCTGAAAATTACTTTATGAAATGGTTTCATTTCGAATGTCGCTGGGCAGTAAGTCTAAATCTTATCATTTAAGAATAAAAAAATTACATTATTCATGGTAAGCTCAGGACACAGTAAATAAAAGAACTGCTGTTTTAAGGAGATACTGAAATGAGTCTACAGTGTGAGCATTTGGGTTGCTGGTGTATCCTCTGCACCAGTTGAGCAAGCAAAAGTCTGCTAAAGTATGTCTTGCCAATTTTATTCCTCCTAGAAATGTCAGTGAACTTCTATCTAAAAAGCAAGCCCACCAGATTATATATCTAGTCTTTACAGTGATTCTTCTCTTACAAGACCAGATTCAGTGGCAACATTGCTTTAACACTTCAGCTAATTCTGACATAGAGCCTTAATTTGATAAGTGATGATGTCCAAGTAGCTGAACATTTCAAAACTAGAAGAAAGAAATTAAGAATATATAAGATTGTTTCTATGTTATCTATAAATTTACACAATTGTAATTTTATGGTACTATAATTTTACGGTTTCTAGTAGAAGAACTGGATTCATTGCTGACCTCCCAGAATACATTCATTGCAAAATTAAAGGAAGAATGTTTTGTGTTGGCAAAGAAGTTGGAACAAATGTCAGAAAAATACAGGTTAGTATATTTTTGTTAACCTGACCCTTTTATTACTAGGACATGCTTCTTTATATTTTTATTTGTATTTTAATATTTATTATTTATCATTTTGTCCCCAGGTATTACATATCAATATAATATATGCCCCTGAAGAATTCAGTATAATATATGCCCCTTAAGACTATGTTTCTGACGATTAATTCAAATTTCTTGGACAATTCCAATGTAAAAATTGCATAGTATTTTCTTCCTTTCTTATTCTTAATATGAAGGGTAGAAAATTGTTTAAAAAGCTACAATTCAAGTTTATCTGAAGTTATATGAAAAATGCTGAAGATTCAATGATGTCAAAACTGTTGTAATTTTATTTATTCACTTAAGCTCTTTTCACAGTACCACACTACACACTGGATATTGTCTATAAAATAATTGTCATCAAAATTGCTTGTCATTGATGCTCTGATTCTGCTGCTGCTTTTTATCAATCAGTAGCAGATCTAAGTTCAAAGTAATTAAAAAATGAGGAAGAGAACAACACCTGGAAGTAATAATAATTTGAAGAAATACAAAGCTATCGAGGTAACTATTCAAAAGTTCTGCAAGACAGAACTATCTTCTAAATAAAACATGACTTTTTAGTTCTTTAGCAGCAAATAATTTTGGTGTACATTTTTAAGTGTTAAAATGGTATCTATTGAAACTTTTTTGAGGATTCATATTTAGTGGTAAACTAGACTTCAGTGGAGAGTTGGCATTCTGTAGCTTCTGTAAATTACATGCGAAGTGAATTTGGTAATTAAGGCTAGTATTCATCTTATGGCTGATGGGAAGTAAGGAAAACACTCAGCAAAGATAAAATTTGTTTTCAAGACAGGATTCTTCTGCTGGGTGGATTTAATCATCCTCTTGAAGTAATATAAAACAGGCAACACTCACTCAGGGAGAGACCTCATTTACCCCAGTACCCTCTTCCCAGGAATGGTCAAAAGAGAATGATTTAAGTAGATGACAGACACACACATAGACACACACACACATATATATATATATATGTCTGTAATAAATAAAATACATGATGTTTCCCACGTGTACTACCTCCACTGCCCATCCTACTTCCCACTGAGTATAAACTGTTGACTAGCTGTTAAGTGGCTGAAGTTGGGACATGAATCCCATCCAGGGTGTTTGGGGAAGAAATGAGAAACTTGAGGGACTGTAAGCAATATTCCCATGCAAGTGTTGTGAGGGGTACTTGAGAGAGAAGCAGAGAGAATTTTTCCTTTGAAAAAGCAGAGCTCTTCTGCTAAAGTAATGCAAAATCTAAATGGATTCAAATCATATTATTATTCCAGCAATAAAAAATCACACAGACTTTGTTGCTAGAGCTCACAGTCACAGACTAGTAACTGTAAAGGATGAAGGAAAGACAGAAAACATACTGTGAAAACACATTATTCTCTGAAAATAAATACTAGAGATTGCCAAGTGTTTCTCCACCTAGCAGCATTAGCTGACTATGTCAAGGACCTGAAAATGGGAAAAGGAGCCCTCTTGCACCTCCAGGATGTGGTATTTTTTACACAAGAAACTCTAAGGAAGAATGCATGTAAGTGGTTCTGAGAAGTGGTCCTAAAATAGCTTGAGCTTGCCTGCATTGGAGTGGGAGCTGCTGCAATCAGTTACAGGGATAAAGAAATAGGTAGAGACCAAAAAAATAGAAGGTAAAAATGAGAACAGCAAGGTGGAACTGGAGGTGGTGGAAAAGGACAGACTAATATAGATGGCTTCACAAAGTGATGTGATCAGGAGATCAGATGCAGAAAATTATTTTAGCCAAGTTCTAAATGCATAATCGGAATGTGTCTCTCAGTAGCACCTCTCCAAATGGCACTCTTCAGCTCATTGTCACTGAATGTTGTGTAAAACCACATTCTGGGACAGAATACTGTAGTTCTGTCTTCTGGAAAAAAGCAATAATTTGGGGAAGATTTTATAATTTAGTTCTTATGTAAATTAATAACGGCAGATCACAAAGCAGCAGTGTGCCCTATTTTCACAGAAAATACTTTTCCATTTTTTTCCATATTTTTGACCTTACCATAAACTGAATTTTGGACCTGGATGTGCATTTTCTTACTGTTCTATTAGAATTTTTGTGCCTTATTTTCCATGGATTTAAGAAATAACTGTGCGCTGCCAACACCATTATTTGATTGGTGGAACACTCAAACTCTTTTGTTAACAGATTCAATAGTAATTTTTTTTTAATTTTATTTGGTTTGATAGGAAGTGCCCATTTCTAATAAAAGACATTTAAAATTTATCTGTGACAACTACATATTTCTACAATTTTAGTGGAATACATCTGAATAGCACATTTATTTTTATATTTAATGCAGGTTTTCTGAGAAATCTAAACTGAAGTTTTTGTGTTTATATGTAAGCTGGAACCAGTTTTTGAGCTAGTCCCTGCACAGAGAGGTGTCAGAAAGGCAATGTCAGACAAATTATAAACCCCTCAAGCTGTGCAGAAAGAATATAGTGTCTGTGAAGGTTTTCATATGCATAGGCATGTTTAAAAATATAGTCCTTTGTTGATTTCATTTCTCCATCTCTTGTTTTGTTCTTTTTTTTCCTCTGATTGTCACTGTCTGAGTTTCTAGGTTGTAGATTAATGCTTAACACTACCCACTGTGTATTTGTGATTTGCGTTTTGTAATTAAGGGGAACAATGGGAGTCCATTGGGTCTCGTTATATATAATGGTTGGTTTAATTTGTTTCACTTCTATCTTGTTAATTGTAAATTGATCATTAAGATTTGAATTCTAATCTGTCACCAGGGTTGTAAGTATTGAAGCTAGAGCAGTGATCCTGGTTTTAATCACTGATGATGAGAAACAAATTTTATAATTTTGGTACATATTGCAGTTCATATATTTAACACTGTATTTTATGGTGTTATAAATATTGTTAAATGACTTTTAGTGTTGTTTTACTGTTTGGACTATAATGTATAAATTATATTACTGGTTTGGCAACAGTAAGCATCCAACTGTGTGAGTTTAATTGAAGTAAAGAACACATACCCGGCTGAACTATTTTTCTGCGTGTTTGGTTGACTGCAGTCGTTGCACTCAATACCAGGATTGAAATGTTTGTTGAAGGTAGCTGTATGAAGATGGGTAACAGTCTGTCTGAAGGTTCAGTCATTAAAATTAAATGCAACAATACTGCATCAGCAGAAAATATTTTAGAGCATGCATTTAATTTCTGTGCAAGTAAACAGTTGGTTTTAAGAGCAGGACAAGGCTGTGTTTAAAAAGCACTGAAATGCAAAAACTAGTTCAGAAGAGTAAAGGCAGCATTGCCACCTTAGTGTTCAAAAATCAGCTCATCCTAAAGATATCCTAAGACTGACTTTTAATTGTGACTATTTAACATTTCCTATTTTTTTTTTCCTTTAGTATTTAAGTGGTTTGGAGGCTAACCTGTTTGGGTTTTTTTCCAAGACTCTTCCAGCAAAGATGGTAGATAAAACCTTAAAGTGGTTTTTAAATAGAAGTTGAGGAAGTTAAATGGATCCAGAAGTATAGAGGGGTTTTTGTTTCTGTTGTTGCTTCTGCCCCCATCAATTATTTTTGATATAGTATCAAATAAATGAGACTTGGCAAAATCTATTACGCATCCAATTACAAGCATGCATTTTACGTTTTAATGTGATGTTGTAGCTTTGCTCTGTGCAGTTTCAAAATAACAGTGATTTCATACAAGTCAACTGAGTGTATCATATCTCAGAAGCACACACAGATCTGTGACTGCCTGACTTGTGGAGCCAGCCTGAGTCTGCAGAAGTGCCCCTTCCTGCTGAGTTCAGCTCCAGTGGCAGCACTCCAAATTGCCTGCATACTTCAGTTTCTACTGAGTCCACCACAACTTATTGCTCAGACTGTTGGACACAGAGTAGCTCTGGTGAAACAACATCAGCACATCCATGCTGTGTCCTTTAGTTGTGCAGAATCCATCAGACACAGTGATTAGTGCACAGATTCCTCTAATTTGCCCAGCATTGTGGGTGAACTATCTCTGAAGTTCAGCACTGTGTGCTTTTGCATTTACCCCCCTCTCTTTTCCTGCTGTGATACCTTGGGAGCAGAGTTGTTCAGAAGCATTTACACAGGACTGGTCCTGCCTCTGGCTGAGCGGAATTCCTACTCCTGAATAAATGTGCTATAGCATTCAGTACAGTTATCAGGCTTAGTGCAATTATGGTGGGTCTGGGTTGTTTTTTTTTAACCCAACAATGTGTGAAGCTACTTAAATATCACATAGAATTAGCTGTCTTACCTTAATCTTTGGAAACTGAGGTGGATGAAAGGTGAAAGATACAGAGGGAATTGTTGACAAGTGAAGATGGAAGACTCTTGGTATGCAGTATTGTATTGGACTGGTGTTCTCTCTTTAATGCCAACACACATGAACCTTTTAAATGGACCTAACCATTCTGTCCTTCATATGTGCTGTCCTTCAAAACTTCAGTGTCATTAAATATTTGAGTCTCGGTGGTCAGACTCTTAGTTACATGGAAAGGACATTGTGTAAATAATGTCATAATTAGAATTTTTTTTTCTGTGTTTAACTGTGATTACAAAGGATGTTTTAGAAATCAATACTCATAGTATGCTTCAAAGCATCAGGCATTTAGAGCTCTATTTTAGAGACTGGAGATTATGATACTTGTGGTTTTAATTAATTCATTACTTACTTTTGTTTCGTTAATTGTGATTTCCAGTAGTGTTTTGGTTTTGGTTGATTTGAGTTACTTGATCTTTCCAGGAAGACTTTGAGTACCTTCAAGTGTAATGGAGATGAATGAGTCCTTGTAAAACTTGGAGAATTTTATCACCTTGAAAGTTGCTTCTGCTGTTTCCATGAATGAGACAGTCACATATAAATACATAAAAAGAAACAGGATCTCCCAGTTGGGAAACCCAATAAATGCGATAATTTACAGTATTCCTACGTGGCAAATGCTGTTGCTGAATTTTGCTGGTAAAAAAGGAACACAGAATTGCATTTAGTCCCGTGTCAGGTCTCTTTAAACTGCTCTGCAGTGAACCTTCACTTTTATCCACTGGTTATCTATCTTACAGTATCAGTATCAAATACAGACTGCATTCACATTGTGTGATAACAGTTGGTCCAGCCGGCAGTGCTTCGTTAATGCTGACATTTAAGTTACTAGTATTTCTGTAAAATGGTCAGTGGAAAAATTCAGTTTCTGCTACCTTCCTATAACATCTTGCCCACTATTATGTACCCATACAGGAAACTCCTGTGCACTGAAGTTTGATGTACAAATCTATCAGCACAACTCTTATGTATTTGTGTCTGATCTTCCTTAATAGAGCTGTAACTCTCAATCTAAATTCAATTACATACAGTCTTGGTCCAAAGTTTCCTTTGCTAAGTTCTTTTAGATTCACAGATGATACCATGCATTGTTCTCTATTTAAAAATGAAAAGATCATGTTGTCATTTCTAGATTTGACTTGTCAATGTAACAACATGTTACATTTTTTTTGAAGGAGAAGTATTCCTTCCTCCCTGCACTTTGTTGTATTTTTCAGAATGTCAGTTGTTGTTGCATTCTGTAACAGCCAGGAAGGTAAAGTATTTTTCTGCTGTAATTGCAGCATATTTAAGTTTATGATTTAAAGATATATCTGAAGCTTTTTAATCTTGAGATATGGAGTGGCAGATGCCATAAATCAAATTTGTTTGCTTTTGATTCGTACTTTCTGATGGTATAGCAGATTCTGACATGTTCTCATTAACCTTTTCCAAAGAGTTAAAATTGTACAAGTACATAATGTATATTTTATCACTATTTAATCTGAGGTCTTTTCCTGATATTAAGAAACAGCTCATGCCTGTTTCTCCGTGGGCTGATGGTTAGAGATGTAGCAAGTAGCAGTCCCAGGTCATTCATGGATCTGGTGTCTCTGCTCACCCGTGAAGAATAAGAATTGCTTAGAAGTGACTAATATTCTTAAAGGCTGTGCTAAGTTTTATGTAAATTAGTGTGTGCCTGTATGATTTGTCCCTTGTTTCTGAAAGTTTAGGTAATTTTCCTCTTTGTGAGGCTTTGGGTTTTTGGTTGGGTGTGAGTATATTTTGTGGGGGAGGGGTTTATGGGGGTTTTGTTGTTGATGTCTTTTTAATCTGTGCAATGTTATTTTCGACACAGGAGGTTACTAAATTTCTAAACAGTGCCACTATTGAGAGTTCAACCTGTGAACTGTTGAGAGTTCAACCTATAAAACAGAGTAAAGGTTGAACGAGGTTTTAGTAGCTGTTTTTTTAAACTAAATGTTAGCGTTTGCTAATGAAGAAGTTAAAATGTGTTTTCAAAATGTTAGCCAAATTCTTGCTTAACAAGTATGAATTTACATTTATTGATCTTATTTAACATTGATGCATAATGCCAAATGGCATGCCTGTTTAAATTAGGCTGAAATTAGTGTGGCCAACCAATAACTGAGTGATTGCCAGTAGCATATTTAGAAGATACCCACCAGTATCATATTCTTTTGTCTTGAGATTATCTGAAACAGCATT
Source organism: Peucedramus taeniatus (assembly GCA_013400575.1). NCBI lineage: Eukaryota > Metazoa > Chordata > Aves > Passeriformes > Fringillidae > Peucedramus > Peucedramus taeniatus. The sequence goes on from WBNO01017301.1 coordinate 32,038, forward strand.
TTGTTTCTGTAAGTTCTAGTAATAGCTTGTTTATGCATTACATATAAATGTATGAAATTTTAGAAATGCTGAAGCCACATATTGATGGCACACTGCAGGATGAAATCTGACAACATCCATCATCGCTTTGTTTTACTTCTGTAGATCTGAAGTCAACCAGCTTAGTCAGGAAAAAGAGTATCTTCATGGCAGATTGGAGAAGATGCAGAAACGGAATGATGAATTGGACCAACAGTGTATCCAGCATGGGAGAATGCATGAGAGAATGAAGTCAAGGTAGGAGATCCTGTTAATCTGTCAGTATGTGATATGCTCAACTGTACCAGTCATGTTGTGTAAACATAAAAATGACACAAGGTTGTGTGAAAGTAATATTCTTTCCTTGTGAAATGACCACTCCTTCCCCGTCCCCAACCATTTTTTCAAGTTGGGTTTTTTTAACATCTTTTACTTCTGCCATTTTGGATAAATAAAAGGAAAGCTTGAACAACATAGTCTTCCAAAGAATTTAAACCTAGTACATATGTGTGTGGGCTGCTTCGACTGTTCTCTGCTCTAACTTGTATGAATAGTCTTACCATTTAAAAAAAAAAAAGGGACGGGGGAACTGGGGAGGAAGGAGGGAGGAGGTTATTCAGTGACGTGAATGTAGAGTACAGATGTGTGTTTATTATGCCATGTAATAGTTGTATTTTTGGGGTTTACCATCATTGAACTTGGAGAAACAGACAAATCTTACTGAAAATCATAGTAACCAGAGAAATACAGACCATTTCCAGGCAGCACTAGCCTTTTAGAGAAGCATTGACTTCCTCAGGATGAGCTGGGAGCGGCTGCAGCAAGACTAGTGTGAAATATTTTCACCAATATCAGTTAACTGTTCTGGCCAGAGTATCTAGACTGATGATGGCTTGTGCTGTCATATGGATTAGACTTCCTCAAAGATCTCTGTGGAGTCTTTTTCCTTTTGGTTCCAGAAAGCTCATCTATGCTTTCTTGTTCTGTTTTCCACTCCACATTAAGTGTAACAGGCACTGAAGGGAGTTTTGACATGCTTGTGGAGGTAGAGGATGAAGTAAAGAGGAGGCTGAGGGGAAACTCTGCAAATCCAGTCATCCAAACTACCTCTTGTCAGTAGTCAAAGGCAAAATGCAGTTTAACTTTATTTGGACTAGACAGCCCTTACTGGGAAAAATTCTGTTTGCTTTTTTTCATCACTGACCACCTGAGAGAAGCAGAGCTTGCAAGTATTAAAGCTGCCAGTCCTGTATGCTCATTTCTTTGCAATAATGATTTTTTTTTTTTTTTACTCCTATCTCTTTATTCTCTGTCTATAATCTTATTTCTTGCAAGCACTTCATATGTTCATTTCAGTCATCCAGAACCACTTCTTTCCTCTTCCCTTTCAGATTTCAGTCTGTACCTCATCCTGTTCTTCTGTAACCTTGGATTGTCATCATCATTTATAGCTCAGAGAACAAAGAAATTCAAAACAGTGCAACTGCATCCCTAATCTGTGTAACCACACAGTCTTTCCATTTATCTCGCCTCCCTTTTGATTTTTTCGGTTGTGGTGGGTTCTTATCATATGCAGGACTGAGGATTTGAGGTTATATTCAGGAGAAAAAAATGTCCCCCTCTTTTTTCTCCTAGCAGCTCTTCTGTAGAATTATGAGTATCTAGTAGAATTAAAAGTGCTTTGCAAGTTTTTAGGGTAACCTTTCCTCTATCTATTTTTATAAATAAGATAGATCTATTGGAAAATGTTGCTCATTCTCTGCTGCAGCAGCAATAAATATACACTAGAAAAGACTGAAAGCATTAATCCAGAACACAAAAGTGGTTTGAAAGCAGTGGTCATGCTACAGGCAATGCCTTACCTTCTGCTGTTTTGCAGGCAACAGAGAAAACAGGGCAGTAATAGCATTTGTCTTATTTAATATTTTAGAATATGTAAATATGGCAGAGATTATCAGGTGTTCTAAACATGAACAATATACTTTTCCAGCATTTTAAGAGATGGCTCTTTTAATATATTTTTAATTGTCATCTTGCACTCTATTAATTTAAAATCCAACTAATAAATGACAAGACTGATACTCTAAGCTACTTTAAAAATCAGTGTAATCGAATTTTAACTTCCATATGAAAACTGTAGTAGATTTTCAGCATTAATTCCCAAATGCTGTGAATTGGTCATGAAGTTTACAAATCTAGATGAAGAAAAGCAGGAGGAATAACTATTCCAACAAATAAATCTCCCACTTCTGTATATTTACGTTGAAAGATTTCCACTAAATAAAAATAGGATTTTTTCTCTTCTGATCTTGAAAATAGAGAGCTGACTTACTATTTAGTAAAAGCAGAACAACAAATAATAATAATATATTTTGCCTCAGCTTTTCATCCATCACTTAGATACTAATAGTCACAGCAAAATACTGTTGATGATGGTAACTTCTTAACACATTTGTTTCTCCTTTGTAAGCAGCTACAAATAGCAGTGGTCATTTTGCAGCACAGTCCCACAAAGTGCATTCTGACCTAATTTTCTAGCTGCTGTTATTCTGGATCTTCAGAAAATTTCTTGTATTAAAATTATTTTGGCTAAACTTGGAACCTAATGTTTGCATTTTAAAAATTAGGTATTGTGATATTTCTTTAAGAAGATATCACTGTCCATACTTGTTTTGTCTAGGGACAGCATGACAGGCCCTGATATAACTGTTTTGTGGAAAAAGCAATACCTAAATTATCAGTCAGAATTTCTTTTGGAGCAAAAATGTTTTGGCAGTCATAATAGTTGCACTCCTGAAAGTGAACAAGAAGAGTGTTTCAGTGCCATTCCTACCTCTGTGTGAATTTGTGCTGTAAGTGAATATAGTCCAAAATTAAATAAGCAAATTTCTAAGAGATTACTTTAAGTTCCAGTCATTAAACAAGATATGGAATCAGCCTTTTCAGTGTAATGGAAATATCCAGCCCTTTCAGTGTGTTTTTACTCAGTGAAATATGGCATTAAAAGAAGTAGATGTCCATCCTAAGTGATACAGTCGTCACATGCTACTGAGGCAAACTTGAATTGAAAGATGTACAGTTGGCAGGACTAAGATGACATGTTTAGAGTCCAAGTGGAATTGGTCATCATGTGTAACTTCATGGATATGAATCTTGCAGAAATTCTTGTCTGTTATGTAGCAGAGTCCATTTTTATAAATGTTCAGCCTCAAAGCAAACTGCCTTATTAAATTCTTCAAATTCCCATTCTGTAGATTTGTGTTCATAGTAGAAATTAGCAGATAGAAGAAAGAATTTGAAACAGAATTCCTTATAAGGCAGCTGTAAAGGTAGAAACTCGCCAAGAATAAGAAGAATATGAAGCAAAACTAAAAGGTTTTTGTCTTTTGGGGTTTTTTTTTTGGTCTTCCACTCTACATAATTTAAATAGATTCCAGATGAAGGAAAGTTCAAAGTCAAATTAATTGGGTAACTGTATGTATAAAGTGGTTCATTCTTTCCTTAATCTGTTTTCAAACTGAATTCCCAGCCATGCATTTTCACCTCTGCAGTTAGACCAGTTCTGTAAATGCAGATCCACTTTCTCACAAGCTCTTTTCTCTTCCAATTTGAAGAGTAAGAAGAAAAAGACAAGAACCTGCCTGGATCTATTATTGTTTGAACATATATATAAGTATTATTTGCCCAAGCTGCATTGGGTCAGATCTATTCAAGCTGTTTGAGTTTTCACTGAACTTAATTGACAACTCTTATAGTTACAAGGTTCAATTATGGCTTTACTTTTCTGAATCCGTTCTTCTCGTAAACAGGTATTTGATTGTAACTCAGCTATTTAGAGGATTGCTTCTGCTTCCCAGTGTCTAAAATGGGAGGCATTTAATGAAATATAGCTTAGCTCTTTTCCTTGTATGTTTCCTGTTGAAGACCTTCAAGCAGGAGAAGAAAATCCTAGGCAATTTCTTTCCTTCTTTTCAAGACAAGCCAGACATGCCTTTACTTTTTATCATGCAGTTAGAGAAAAAAAAAAAGCATTTGGGCTGTAGTCTATATGAAATATAAGGCTCTTTTAAAATCTTTTTAATAAAACATAAATTTAAAAGCTTCTAATGAGTTTCTTTCCAAACATTTTTCTGAAGTTCAGTATATGGAATTTGGGGCTATGAATTTTCTTTCAGATCTTGTGGTTATGGTTCATATTACTGTAATTTTTGCTGTAATGTGTGTGATCAATGTCCAATCTGTATAACATTACCAATAATAATATATTTATTATTATTAATCTGTTTGGGGCTTTTTGTTGTGGTAGCTTTTTGGAGATGACACTGTTAGACGTATTTCAACTATATTTTTGCTAGCTAAAGTTAAAAAGAAGAGCCTACAGGACTGGCAGTTTGGGGCAGATGTGTGTCTATTCCTTAGGCATCAGTGGTTGTAAGTTAACTATAAAAATGTTACAACCATCTGTGTAACAAGACGGCAGAGATCTGCTCTCGCCTGTTACTATAAATAAGAAGGAGATTTGTTTGACTTCATAGACATTGGATTTATAAAGAGTCTATGTGTCAAATTGTAACTACGTGCCATGTTGCTGAGATATGTCTGCAGCCAAACTACCTGGGGTGTCTTCCCCTTCAGACATTTTAGTGTGGTGCAGCAACAGTGCAGAAATGTCTGTATAGCACAACATGTGACAAATTATATTTGTTTTCTACCTATGGCAAATGTATGATTCTTATGGATAAGCTTATCTAGAAGGGTAGCTAAAATGGATCTTTAAATAGACCACTCAAGTGAAAATGTGATACTCAGTTTGACAAGGATTTTAAAGACTTTTTTCAACCATTATTTTTTTGTTTTGTTTTGTTTTGTTACTAAGTGGTAGTGTATGCAAGATCACGTATGCTTAAGAGGGCACATATCTGTGAGAATTGAGACATATCTAGAGAGAATACACCAGCATTTTCAAGTATGTGCTATGTAAAATCACAATAGCTAGTTTGCTGTCACTATTACACTGCTGAATATAAATTTTTGATTTCTTGGCAAATCTTCAGTAGAATAACTAATTAAAATTATTTCTTGATAACTGGAGCAATCAAGTTGCATTTGAAATTTTACATTTTCTGCCTAAAACTCAAGTAGTCTTTTGTGTATATGTGTGTTTGCAAGAAATAATGATGGATGGATGAATTTAGGTTATGTCATTACCTGAAAAACCTTTATTTTCTTCCAGTCCAGTTCATTTTCAGTTAAATACATTGTCTTCCTTATTCTAATGATAGATGAGTGTATTTTTTTAAAGTGACAGTGAGGTAATTGTTCCTATATTTTATTAGACCAATCATCTGTTTTGCAATGCAATCATAGATTAAAAATGCACTATATTGTGGCTTTTTTGTTTCAATGCAGTAATTTTTAAATTGAAAATAGAGATTCACATAGGTAACGTCCATAGAACCTTTGATATAAAAGATATAGAGATACTCACATTGTCTCAGTGTCTAAAGAGCAGTGTGCTGCACTTTTTCCTGAGCACCATTATTCATGCCCACGTCTCTTTGGCGTAGTTTTGCTGTAACAGGATGGCTGTAGCAATTGGAGATACATAATTGTTTGTGCAGCCCTTCATGCAAGGAGTTTGTAAAAAGCTTTGTAGTCACTGTGTGTCAGCACTGCAGTGCAGACAGATAAAAATTCTCAGATCTGTCCAGACCTTGGGGTTGTCACTATTACTTAATTATTTTATTGCTATTTAATAGATTCATATTTTAGATTGAGAAATGTATACTCCAGAGAACTCCTATTAGGAAATAATTAATGGCTAGTATGTATACACTTACATGCATATATAAGTTGCAAATCCTGCCAGAGTCTGAATGTTTATTTGGCTTTTGTTTAATACTGGGGTGTTTGCTCACAGTTCAAATTCTCTGGAATAGAAATTGGATGCTCAGAATCTCTCCCTCCCTATTCCTCTGCTGTTTGCCATTTGTCTGTTTACTATATATCTTTTAAACTATTTTTTCCCTTTCTCAGTTTAAATAGGTGTCTATATATTGTGTGGTATAATTGCATCTATTATTTATGCTTTTATATGTATAATATTCCCATTCAAAATAGTTAGTAAATTATATAAGTTTATAAGACCCCAAACACTGTGTTTAAAGATTTATTCCCAACTACCTAAACAGTAGACATACAAAGCAAAACTTTTCTTAGTTGTTAGAAAAATTGAGAAAGTATACAAAGAGTGAAATACAAGATTTTCATAAAATGCTGCAAAATTGTGTGCAAATAAGTTCTCAGCCTTAAGAAGCAAATAAGAAGCAGAGGGGAATATCCTACCCAATTTCCAGAGAGATATTTAAGGAACTTAATAATGTTCTGTAAGATGCATTCCAGGTCACAGAATACTGTGTTCATCTGTTTCAAAGTGTGTGTATCTAAAATATATGTACCTATATATATGGTTTATACACGCATATATTTCTTCGAGAATGTATTGAGCTCCTCTGTGGGCCTTGCTGTTCCAATTTGGACAACTGTTTCCACTGATCTTTTCATTGGGATCCTTCTTATTTTTGGTCTGAATGAATCTGTTTCGTTTGTACCTACTTGTCTTTGAGCCAAAATTGGGACAAGCAGTTCTTCAAAAGAAGCTGCACTGGTAGTGCAAATAATTGTAGACAACATATGTGTATATTCAATCCTGCCTCTTCTTATAAGTAAACCCTTCCTCCCTGTTCTTCTTTTTGCAATAAGCTCTTCACCACCTTGGTGTTCTGATTGTTAATCTTTTTCAAATATGGGCAGTCAAAACTGTCTTGGTCACTGGATGGGGACATTTGAATATATTTGTATATGTAGAATTGATATATTTACTAGAAATTCCTTGACTGATGAATCCTACAGTCATGTTTGTCTTTTTGACAACTACACTAAGAAGTGCATCCATGACCTCTTTCTTCCAAGTAAATTCAAGTTTTCAGCAGAGACTTACTATGAACTGAGAAAGCATTGAGTATATAGTGTAAGATTTTCATCCCATATCTGCTGCTGTTTCAATCTTCTGAGTCATCTATTTCTTTCTGTGCAGTATCCAAGACTTTCTCAAAACTGATAACATCTCTTAAATTTATCAGCCCACTCCTCCTTTTTTTGTGCTGAGTCATAATTCACAATATTCAAAAATCTGTTTAAATGTGAAGAAATTCTCTGAGAATTCTTCTTCCCTTTCAATTGTTCCTGTTGGCTGTGCTCTTTGTTTTTGTCAGTTACTTGTCAACAACTTAGTTAGCAGTTGCTGACGGGAATGATATTTAATGTTTTGCTAAAGTCAATGTTGGTAAGATTTATTGCATTTCCTTTATTAAAAAATGAACTGTCAAAGAGTTTAGGGTTCATGTGACCAAAACTGCTTCATCTAGCTTACGTTTCAGTTTCTCATGTTCCAATTACCTCTCCATGTCCTTATATATTCCTTTCATTTCTGAATTTGTTGCATCCTTTTCTTGCATTTGAAGTCATGCTAATGGGCTGATAATTATTTGAATTACCTTCTTTAAGCATTAGTTAATGCTGCACTTGATTTAATTGCATAACAATGCAGTCAATATGAGGAAGAAGGTGTAGAGAGGAAATCACAGTGTCCACTTTGCACATCAAGACTGCTGGCCACCACAGTTTTATTGTTTGAGGAAATGGAAGATGATATCTAGGAAAGTTGTATTAGTTCATGTCCCAAAGAAAAGCTAGCTGGGAAAATAGCCAGGTTTGCTTGTTCCTGTGTTCATCAGCTACCAACTCTCTGACTTACACCCCCTCTGCAAGAGTCTGGTAATTGTCCACTTCTGAGAGTATCTTCTACCCTACTACTTTAATGTATTCTGCCTTCTCCACAACAGAAAGAGGGATAGTTCATATTCATGCCATCAAGAACTGAGTCAAAGCCTCCAGCTCACTAATAGTAAGCTTGTGTTCTTGTCTACTAGGAATGTAAAAAGCCCTGAAATATGTGTGATATAAAACAGCACAACATAAGGTTCCAGGCTGTTCTTGTTACTTTCTGTTGTCAGCACAGTTGTTGGTTTTCAAATTTAAATGTTAATTTAGCATTAACGAAGCATTCTTGATTCCTCTAAAATGGAGGTGGATAAAGGTGATGGTTTTGACAGCTCAGCCCAGACTCTCCTTGATTCGGCAAGATCTAGAAATTCTTGTCACTATGCAAATCATAACTGACACTGAAAAAGATGTGCATAACTGGACAGAAATGCACCCATGGTTTTCCAGGGGAACCCCATTTTATTCCCCTACATTTGGTACACACCTGCAAGTGTACCAAATTTAATTTTGAATAGGTGTTGCTTCTGGTGGTGATACATGACTGTGTTAATCCACCAATTTATCCCTTCACCAACAGCATATCTTCTTTGAAACACTTTGCCTTCAGTGCCTGGTAGTAACACCTCTGGTCCATATTGGTAGTTATGGACCAGTCTTCCTCACCACTTTCCCCAGAGATGTGAAATAAGAAGCGAGCAAGCTGGGTCAATGTGCTCCTTTGCTGTCTTGAGCATAGAAATATAGCTGTTATATGGCATGAGAAAGCATCAAAAAGCATATCTGTCTTGTTCATTCAAGTTAGCTTGAGCTTATTTAAGTTACCTGCTCAGATGTACCCAGAATTACAAAATAAAGGTTTCTGCCTTTCCAAAAGGGTAATAGCCTTTCCAATGTAGTATAAACTCTGGAGGACAGCCCTAACTATCCATGTTCCTCCTAAAATATTTAACAATCTTCAACAAGTTTTGATTTTTTTTTGACAATCTAAAAACTTCAACAATTTAAGTCCCTCACCGTTTTACTCACCTTCTTTTCTTTATTTCATATTGTTTTCCATCTGCATTTTAAAAGTTCATTTGCTCTACTGTATTTTTGTGATATCCTTGTGATGTGTCAGAAAAATCATAAAAAAACAACCAGACAAAAAAACCCACCCAAACCCTTTACAAATAGCCACTGTGAGACTACCACTATGCAGTAGTTCAGCAGCAAATACCTAGCTGGGATATTTGACTGTAATTGGTATTTTCCTATTAAGCCTTCAGTGAACTCACAATTACAGTAAAATTTAACTATTAACCCATTTGGCAAATTACTTTAAGCAGTAGCAGATTTCTTTCTAGTTTTGATTGCTGTGTATGATTGTGAGATTTTCAGACAAAGGCTATTTAAAACCCTCTGTTCCCGTATAGTGGAGAACTGAAAATGAAGACAGATGAGTAACATTTAAAGAGCTTTGCAAGTGTGTCATGAAAATTTACCAGCTCTGTAACAAAATCTATTCACCTGCCTCCTTTCAAGGTTATTGTAAGAGAAGGAGACAAACTAATGATAATTTATGTTTTATATCATAAGTGAAGGAGTTTTGCAAGATTATTGGAAGACTGCTTTTCCCCAATAACTTCAGTGTTTTGATTGCTTCTGCAGGATCCAATACTGTTCCTCTGGAAGTTGTTGTAACTGTGTATACTCTCATTTTCCATATATAAATCTAACCTGTTCTTAAATCTCTTTAGCCTTTAGTTCTTAAATCTGTTTAACCTTGATGTCTTGTGCCACTAGTTCCATGCCAATGTTGCACTTGAAGGTAGGATATTTTCTTATCATGCTGTTTGTTTCCATCTTTAACTAAGTGCTTAGTTTATGCATTATGAGACCAAGGACCAAATTTTTCCGGTGTTTTTGTCAGATGAAACAGAGATAGAACTTTATTTTGCCTGTTTCTTTTCTGACTTAAATTTCCAGAGCTTCAGTCATATTCATTATCAGTTTCTGAGTGCACTTTAAAAAAATTGCCATTCTAAAAGAAATTAAATGCTAAAAAGACCTGTGTTTATTAAGCCTTGTGATAGTGCTAATTGGTAGTAGTCAAATAGTAACAGGCACTGGGCTAGCTTCTAGAAATGTGGTCTTAAATGTGTTATCGCTCAACTGCTACTAGAAAAAGTTTTAGTGAAATAGAGATTATGGAAGTATCTAAAAGGAAGGACAGTATGATAAGACCTACTTAGCATCTGTATTTCTAGGGTACTCCAGACGGTGTTGTGTGTGCTTCTCAGCAGGGCTTCTCGGGTTGGAATAAAGTAATGATGATGGAAAATATGAAAGAAATGAAAAGGATAATAAGATTATTCTATGTTTGTTTAACTTGTTCTTTGTGAACTGTAAAGTCAGGTATGGAGGGGAAGAAAGAGGAAAGGACATTTTAAACTTTTTAAAAGTTTTTTTTAACCTCAGAGACCCAGATTCCACCTTCAGTTATACATATGGAGGTGGCTCCTTGTCCCAAACATATCTCATTACTTGGGGCCCGATCCTGAATGGTCTTTAGAATTCTGATTTGATTCAAGTCAAGGTTGCTAAATAGTTTCAGGTCCCCAGTTTCAAGATGTTGTCTTAGTGGCATGGCTGAAATGACAGTAAACTTTTCTCAGCTCATGTGAAACGGTGTAATTTTTTTGAGTATTGCACTAGCACTTCCCACACTACCAGAGATATAGCCTTAGTTTTAGCTATGTGACTTGCATGTAGTCAAAAAAGGTTTTTGGGAGTTTTTGGGTTGTTTTGTTTGGCTTTTTTCCCTAATGCTTTGATCATTTGAGTGGCTGACCTTTTATATATATATTAAAAAAATACATATCTGTGTATATAGATACACACAATTTCAGAACTAAAAAAAAAATTTCTGTAAATTGATACCAAACGTAGACAATTGCACAGAATAAATGTTTGGGAGTGCACGACTTAAGAACACTTTAACTTTTACCATTGTGAAGGCTGTTACAAGGTTTTTTGCCTTGTCATGCATGTGTTAGATGATGCAAATACTTGTGCTCCTCAAGTAAGTTTTATGAAAAAAATGCACAAACAAGCTGAGCAGAGACGTATGTGTCCTTGGGAAAGGACTTTCATAGGCTGGGCAGAAATGGAGTTTCTTCATTGACTTCCTGTAATGTTAACCCATTTCAATAAAATCCCCAGGAAATGTGTCTAGCATTTTGTCCTTTTTAAATTTCCATTTTTAATAGCAAGAAAACACTCCAGGCAGTGCATTTCTGAGGGAATATTACATTCCTCGGGTGGCTGAAGTCACTCACCCTTCAGGCTTGTGCCTTGCAACACACCGGAGGCGAGCAATAATCCCCAGCAAGGCACTGCCTGTCTTATCTTATTGCTTAATTATTTTACCTATTTAATGGTGCTTAGAACATTGTCAGCTGTTGAGAAAAGGTAATTATCACTAGTCAAATGAAAAACACTATTTTGGCTGCCTTACGGATACACATTTTACTGGTACCTTGATACATAATGAAGCCTGATAGCAAAACTTTTGCTTGTCTCTTCTTCAAGCCACAGCTGTTTCCCTGCTAAATTCATCCCATCTGTCTCCCCTTCCGTAAGGCTGTAGGCAGTATAGCATAAGTACAGAAGCAGTTCAGTGCTATTTTGGATAAACATAGCTGAAATTTGAATCTTTGCCATTTGCAATGCACACATTTTGTTTTACTGCTGTAAAGAGAGCTGTCAAAATAAAAACTACATGGATAATTTACTGAAATGCAGTCAAATAAAGGGATGATCAAAGGGAAAAAATGAAGATATAATATAGGGTCACTCTTACGTTCATGGTGTATTCTGAATTAATTTAATTGTTGACCTCTTGACATTGCTGGGTGCAGAGGAATTGGTAGTGAATAACAACAGTAGAAGCCACTGAATTAGAATAGGACTTGAAGTCCAAGCTTCATGTCAGAAAGGGTAATCATAGCATGCAATCATTTGTGATAGCGCCCTGCTGAACTTTATGACCAAGGCATAGTCTTTGCTCATTTTGTAAGGAGTAGATAATTATGTGAGATAATACAACTTGGAAATTAAATCCATAATTTCTATATGTGGCACTGTCTTTGAAAATAAAGGGACACCATAGCGATTACAATGAGGCAACAGTCATTACACCTCTTACTCTTTGCAGTTGTGATTGACATGGAAAAATATATATTGAAGCTGAGTACAGATACCTTCATTGAGTTTGTTGCTCTAAAATGGATTGATGGTCAGTTATCCAAGGATTGTGTTTGAAATTCCAGGTTTCCTAGAAGAGAAGATCCAAGTGACATTAAGGTCTGCTTGACTCAGATAAAATGAATACAGTGTAACCTACAATATTTGAGAGTCTTTCATGCAAAACCCTTTTGGAAAAAATTCTGTATTCTACTGAAGTGTTAGAAGTCCTATGGCACCTCTAGTAGGAGAAGGGCTTTGACCACCAATTCTTGGACATATTTTCCTTTCTCTGTGTTACTGTGTTTTGTGTGATCCATCTCAGGGAAAGATTATGACTGGTAAATGCTTGTAAGTCTGTTGTAGGAGAATCTTGGAAGCAGTTTCTAGGTTAGCCCTGATGTGTATTTGAGATAGTTATATGTTCCGTGGAAGTCAGTTCTTGAAGGCTTGTGCTTCCAAATCTGTATTGCCTTAGGCTAAGGTGAACAAAGCCATTTTTGTCCTAACCTAGAAGATGCTCTTGTTGACAAAGAAAGAAGCAGATTATGAACTTAATGGTAGTGGACAATGAAATTATCTCAATTTAAAATTGATCTAAATGTTAGGAGCATAAAGTTCCTTTGAGGAAAAGTGCTTTTTGAAATTCACTATTGCTGAAATACTGATTTCAGTGTTCTATACAGAGGTAGAGAAAGGGCAAAAAAGGATGTTAAGTCACTAGCTGCTTCTGTATTTGCAGAACTGTTTTTAAACTGTATCAAAAGAAACAAAGTCTTTTTTATCTTTACTAAGAAAGGTACTGTAACATGAAAAGCTCACACAGTAGTTTTCATGTAAATATGTGTAAAATCAATAGTCTGGCAAGGATCAAAACAGCATTACTCCTCCATATTAAAGGAAATGTAAGAATTTCTCTACAGACATTAAATTGAAATATTCAAAGATTTCAAAATACTATTTTTAGTTTTGTTCTATAATATGAACATAAATCATGATGTTATAATCTGTGAGACTGAATGTTGATAGTTACTCCTGTAACTAATCCAGGAGCTGATAACACACCTACTGCACCAGAATTGGCACCTTCATGTATCCGTAATGAAGAAGGGCGCCATTGTCTTTTTAATGGAAGCCCAGTTCTTCAAGGATTTCATCAAATGTAAAGGCCTCTCGCCCTCTGACTAAGTCATTGTATTGACAAGTCACCAAAGTATTGCAGTAAACATACAGCTACTAGATCTTAAAACAAATGCTTTTATGGTAAATGTATTGTGATAATTCCTTCAAGTCCTATTAGTGTCTGACCTGATATTTTAAAAATAGTGTCTATGGCTTGGTCATCCAGTTTTTATAACAAACATCTGATGGAACATGTGCATTTACCTAAGTAATTTTTCAAGAAACTTCAGCTGTTTTTACCCCATTCTCCAAAAGGAGAGATTTACCTGTTACGTGTTGGAAAAGGTCAGTTCCTATTAAAATCATTTAGGTAGCTGCTGTAAGTTGAAGTGGGAGACCAGTACCCTTATGAATAACAATTCTGAGAGATTCACTGTATTTTTTTCTGAACATGATTTCAAAACTGCAAGTTGCTGAAGAAAATCAGATTGTTACAAAGGGTTTTACCCTCTTAGGGAGTAGCACAGTTGAGATTTGGGGATGGAGAAGTGATCAACATCAAGAACAAAACAAGTTATAGTGACTGTCTTCACAATGTGCAAAGTATCAAGAAATTTGTCAATATTATGCTTTTCTCATATTTATTAAATTAAATTTTTGCATTCCAGAGTACCTTGCTGTAAGTATGTGCATTTGTTATAGATGTGATCAAAACCCCAAGATTATGTGAATTCCTGTTGATCCTTCATCTACAGCGTCGAGTGTTCCCCCGCTGCTGGGACTGTTTATGGTGATCTGGATCTAATAAGGGGTCTTTTTTCAAACGTAGCACTTAAATACTTATTTGGTTTTTGTCTGCCCATCATCTCTTTAATTACATTCAGGTTTTTTGGGTTTTTTTTTTCTGTTTGAGTTTTTAGATCAGACAGAAGACCTTATATTTCCACTCATTCCTTCTGCTGATTAGTGTAAGGACAAAAGGAAAATAAAGAATGGGTTAGAGGGCTCACATACTCCCAGACAAAAAAAAAAATCAAGTGACATGGAAAAAGATAAAAACTTCAAAGACAAAATACAAAAAATATTCTTACAGTGCAGTTTTGTATTCTTTTCCCTTTACCATTGGATGTTTTTCTTATGTTTAATGTAATTTTAGGTATTTCAACAGTACATATAGAGGGAATATTTTCTGGAGACGTTCTTAAGATTTCTGGATCTTCTGAAAAAGTATATATTGTGGATGCACACAGTGAACAGCAACCTCTGCTTGTTCAAAAGTTTTCATTTGCAATTTACTTATTTTATCAGTTGTCTTGTGAGTTATATTTTCAGAACTGAAAGCCAGTATAATCTTTACAGAGTATTATTACTTTAAGTTACTGTCTGCTCCACTTTCAACTGCCCCTGTTTTGGCAAATTTTAGACTTAGTTGTTGTTATAATTAATGCCGATATTGTGATTAGATATAATCTGCAAGTTCAACAGTTTGTAGATAATTTTTTTTAATAGCATCATGGCATAAACTGACCAGTACCATCTTTATGGAACATAGATGTTTTTCATCTTTTAGCCCAGGTTCTCTCAAATGGACAATTATAGCATCTCTTAGAAGCACTTGCAGGTCATTTATACAAAACTAAAATCCTTTTTATACAGCAATAGTGAGCTCTGGTTTTTTTGGGTAGGGTGTTTTGGTTTTTGGTTTTCTATTAATAGTGCAAGGGAAAAGCTTACCCTATATTACTGTGTTCAGATGCTTCCCTCTGAGCTGTTCTTCACTGAATTGTCTCTGGACCCAGCACACCCTGTTCCATTGGAGCTCCCCCCCAATGTACAGAAGCAGCCGCAAAGTTTTAAACAACAAGATCTATTTATGCAAAAACAGAGTTTAAATTAACTTTGGTAGAAAACAGAACTGATTAGCATCCTGATAGTTAAATTCATTAGCCAAGTGCCCCAGTTGCACTTTGGTTAAAGCAGTGTTGCAAGATAAATGAGTGATCCTTCCCATGCTACTTTCTTTCCTTTTAATAATCAGTGGAACTTTGGTTGCTGGAAACATCTGAATTTATTTGGTCCCATAAACACAATAGATAACTGTGGAGAAGAATTAAAAATTAGAATTACTTGAGATGTTAGTGTTGTTTGTGTGAAAATATCATCCTAAAATTTCTGTTCCACTAAAATTTGTTCTGTTCTATTTAGCGAATTTCTAATCATATTTTAAAATAGCACAGTTAGGGTTTCTTTCCTTTGTAATCTTATTGGGAAGGAATTTTTTCTAATACTTCAGTGATTTTCTGCATCAGATTGCAGGGTAATGTTACAGTCAGTAATGTTTACCTCAACAAATGTAAATTCAAATTAAATCTATTATTTAAATAGCATAATGGAAACACATAGTGCTTTGTAGTCATGTAGTTAAAGAAGATCTGTGCCTCCAGGAGTTTATGATCTGAAGATCAAAACCATTTCCACGTGCAACAGACCTCTTCTAAATTATCAGTCTACAATTTGGGGATTTTGTCTTGAATCTATTTCAGCATAAATTTTACTCCTGAGCAGAGATTTCAACCAGGCCAGTGCAGAACTGTCTGAGATGCAGTGCCTAAGTTTTGTACTTAACACTTTGTGTAGGGGCAATTTCCCTTCTAGCGCAGAAAAGGTTGGTGTTTTGATGTCAAGATCTATACCTCCCTGATTTAACAGCAACACTGTGAACTAAACTTTGTGAATTAGACTAGTTTAGCTGGGCGGGGAAGGGGAAAGTCAATTTCTTATGTTTAACAAGGAGTCTGACTAGCCATGCTTTTTANTTTTTTTTTTTTTTTTTCTTTTTTTTTTTTTTTTGTGTGTGTGTGTGTGTGTCTTGTTTTTTTCCAGTTGTGAAAGTAATTTTGTGCCAAATTGCATTTGAGTTAAATTATTCACTCATCCTGGAGCAATAGCCTGTATTCACTTTCCAGCTGAGCCAACTAAAAATATGGGAAACAGACCAGCCTAGTATTCCATTGTTACCTTATATAATATGGTGTTTTAGAAATGATGATGAAGGCAACCTGGGTGTTTCATGGATGAATTAGTAGATTCATAAACTGAAAGCTTTGCTTGGTATTTTTAATGGTGTTTTCTCCCTTCCTTTCAAAACTCTGCTCACAAATCTGAGCTGTTGCTTTTATTCAAAAAGAAAAGAGGAGAACAAAGAAAAAAGGAAAAAAAATCAAGCCTCTTTTTTCCTTTGAAGAAATCTTTGCCTGAATTGCTGGCTGACTTCCCTCAATAGGCTTGGACTCCTTCAAAACTTGGAATCAAGTTCAGACCCCAGCTAGGTGAGGTAAGGTACTTTGTTCAGTTTACTTAGTTTTCTCCTGACAATATGCTACAAAAGAGTCTGGGTGTAAACACATAGGTTCTTATTGTCAAGTGTGATGGTTTGGGATTCTTTCCACTTACAATCCTAATTAGGACCCTGAATTAAAAAGAATTCTTCATTTCTTTTGGTCATGGGGAACTAAATGAAGAACAGAGAACAGTCTCTGAACCATGTGACTTTCAGGTACCTGCAAACCTTTAAGCCCCTTTGTTGCTGTATTGACTTAACTGCAAAATAATTTCACAGCCTTAAGAGGCAACTTTTGCCTTTTACCTCCTTGTCTGAGGACTTCTTTAAATTGAGGTAAGCTTAGACATTACCTCACACATTCACATGTTCTATTCTGTGTTCCAGTGCTTTTTTCTCGAGGTTGTTGCTTGGGATTGCACAGCTTGGAGGTGCTGCTGTGTTTGGTTTTACTCAGTTTTTTAAATCCATTAAACATGAATTCTGGTCATTACCTGATGAATGCTTTGAGCTGTGGCAGCTAACAGAGACTTCTCAGCACTTAGTTGGGAACTATGGCTGTTTTCCTCCAAGCATTGTGTTTCAATTTTACCCATGCTGTGCTACAGATCCTGACATTGCTGGATTCGGGGTATCTCTGTGCTGTGTGGATTTGGTACTTTACTGATTTTTTCTAACATCCTCTAAGATAAAGCTTTGAAATAATTGTTTTTTAATGAGTTATAGGCATTAATGAATGTTGGCATTTTTTTTTTCCAAACCTGTTTGAGCAAAGTTTTGTGCCTCAGGTACCTCAGGTACAGCTGTATGTTGATCAAAGTAGATGTTGACCCCACAATGAGCGATGGTCCTTGTCCTAGCTTCTGCATATTTGCAACTGGATTTCCTTTGTCCTGTTCTCTTTTTTTTTAACCTAGCTGTAGCTTTCTGAGCCTTTGGGTCATATGGTGTGTGGCTTCACACAAACATTTACTACATGACAGGCTAACTTAGCAACCAAGATTTGTTTTCTGCTTCTTCCTACTCAGTGCTTTTGTCTTGTGCTGACATATTGGATTCTGTGCTGTACAGAAGGAAGCCCTGGATGACAACTAGAGTAGTATTGTGCTTGGGACCTGTATTTTCGGATCTGGACTCAGATGAAGGACTTGTGCTTAAAAACATCTCATACTTGGCAATACCAAATACCAGGTTTCCTGAATCAGGGGTAATCTCATAGTTCTAATATAACACTGAACAAACCCCAAAAAATTAAAAATCCTGTATCAGTCAGGGTACCTGAATTTCAGGGTGCTTTGGGTGGAAAAATAACCAAGATTAAGATTTTCTAAGAGGGTGTAGCATTGGTAGTCTCAAACAACCCACCCCCGAAAATTCAGCAAAACAACAACCCCAAAATACAGAGGTTCTGTGAAAACACAATCATTCTGACATCAGACAGTTAAATAACAGACTCTGATGCGGAAAACTGTCCCAGATTCCAACATTCCTTTCAGCTGAGATTAGAAAACAAGGTAGACTTCGCATGAGAAATAGCGTCTATATGAAGAGATTGCTCTTGTTAGGCCCATATGTGAACCATATATCCAGATTCTCTCTACATCCGCTCACTTGTCTCCCTGTCAGCATCTGAAGAGAGATCCCCAAATGATCAAATGTACCTTTCAGACCAGAATTTAATTTTAGAAAACTATCTTGGCCTATTAATTTTGATTATAACAATGCTGTGGTGGCAGAGGCATCAGATTGCAAGTAAAATTTCAGAAATCAAAACGCTACAAAGCTGTAAAAATAAATGCAAGTGCAGCTTGCAGTAATAGGTCACAATAATTGTATATGGTAAAATACATGTCATTATAGAATAAGAAATAATTCATCAGAGCATGTATTGTTTATGTGCATTTGGTATGTTACAAACTGCAGTGTAGAGGCTGAATACTTACTTACAGGATCTCTGTCAGATGAGGAAGGCAAAGTTTAAGAGCGAAAAAAATGGTTCCAGAGCTGACACTTGAACAAGTTTGGAACATAAGTACTGCAGAGCATCTTGGACATTTTTGTAATTTATTTGATTTCTCATATTCAATGAGTTAAATTAATATAAACTGATTACATTAGAGTAGTTTGCATACCATGAAACTTGTCAAAATGTTAATTGAAGATACCTGATTGATTACTTATTTTCCCTTTAAGGTACATTTTCTTATTTTATTCTTAAAATTAAATACTTGAAGTCACCATCAAGTATTGACAGTGATATAGAAATGATAGTAAAACAGGAGCCACAACATTTAAAAGGCCTGTATGAAGTGATGTAATTTTTCAGTGTAGTGATTCTATGTTTTCTGTTTTTGATAATGGATGTCTAAGGGTATTCATGTAGTTATTTCATGAAGAAATTAATTCTCTTGCTAATATCCTCACTTCCCCATGTAGTCATTTTCAAATTGAAGGGGTTTTGCATTAAATTCCCTGTTTTTCTTTGTCTCAGAAGAGGAAAAAGGCTCTGTCATTTCTAGAAATCACTGTAGAAATTCTGTTGCTTCTACAACTTATAAATGAGGTGCCCAATAAAACTGGGTAAATTATTTACAATTATTATGTCAAACATTTCAGGTATACATAGAGCATGAATACAGGAAGCTTTAAACCTATTTTTAATCATTATTATTCCATATAATAACTGTCATTTCTTTACAAACTTAAAAAAACCTCACTCTATGCCTCACATTCCAAAAAGCCCCTCGCAGACAAACCCAAAAAGATCTGATAAGATATGGTAGTGGAGTCTTCATCTGACCCAGCCTGTTTCTTAAGCATTCCAAACTGCAATCCAGTGAACCTATTGGCACTTTCTACTGGAAATCATTAATGGTGGCCATGGGTAAGCAGCAGTTCAGTTACACTCTGCAGTCAAGGGAGAAGCTTTTGACATACACTGCACCTTCATCCTTTTCCCTTGCTTGTCAAGAGAATTAACTATATGAACTATATATTTCTTTTTTTTTTTTTTCTTAGCATGCAAGCAATAAGAACGTGTGCCGCATTTTCATTATTTCTACAGAAGTCAGTTTGCAGCAGGTCTTGGTAAAGACTTCGCACATGGTTCCTTTATTCACCTGGTTTTGCACAAGAAGTCATAGCACATATACAAAGTTAATTTTCTATCTCATATCTAAATCTAAAACTGTACTTTTTTTGCCTAAAAAGTAAATTGCAATTCTGAAGTGCCTAATCAAATGCATGTTTCACATATGCGAAAGACTTCTGTTGGCCAGGCCTTCTATTTCTGAAATTCTGTTTCTGATGTTTGTATGGACTCTTATTGAAAGGAGGGCAGCACTGGATCTTGCTGCTACAATCCCTTCATTGGGATGGGGTGAGAGAGTTTATGAGACAGCTCTTCAAGCACACCTTCCTCTGGAACTGCAGTCATAGCTGATGTGCACAGACATACCACATGTGGTCACAGACAGTTGGTTTTGACCTGATCAGTTCAGGAGATGTCCTGCTGGGTTGATTATTGCTTTGCTATCCAAAGTGACACAGTGGATAAAATAGGCATTTTTCAACCCTAAGTGATACTGAGTTATTAAGAATCTTCCAGGAAAATGCAAAGACACACACAGACACTCTTCATCTAGGAAAATAATGGAAGTGAATATGTGCATTCAGATAATGGGAAATAATTTTCTCTCTCATCTCCCACAGTGCAAGTGGGCCAAGCCTGGGTATTAATACCTGAAATGAAAATTGGTTAATGATCAGAAATATGTGTGAAACATAGAAGGTCTGAAGAGATTAACTCAAGAGGCTGGGGAGGGGATTTGTTGATTTTATTATATATATTTTGGCATCATTTCATAGTTTGTAAGTTTTGAATATTGTGCATAGAACTAACTGAAATCCTAATTTGTAGTTATAAATATTTCTTGTTACTGTAAATACCCTTTATAGAGTTCTTTACATTTGACAGGGCTTGATTTTTCAGTTATAATAAACTGAGCTAAATTGCTACGTCATTGAATACATTGCCACATTTTAAATTTTGAATACAAGTGTGTTTTGAACTTCTGTCATCTTTTTCTTAAGAAAAAAGAGAGAAAAATGTGTAATTATTGGAGGAGAAAGTGTCTTTTTAATTTTGATTTTGTATAAAACTGTTCAAAGCAATGTTAATGAAATTTTAAATAGCCTTGAGACAGAGACTACTAGGGGAAAGGAAAGCACTAGCCTTAAACAAACAGCTTGGAAACTTAGTATTGTCCTCAAAAATACTGGTTTCAACCAAACCTTCAACATTCGTCGACTCTTTCTGTGAGGATAGGATGCCATCATTTGTGTAGGAACTCTAACTCTTAAATAGCTGAGGGGAAAAACAACTTGTTCCCTGTGTAGTTGAACACAAGCAATCCCATATTGTAGGGAAAACTGTTTTTGTGAAGGCAAAGGAATGTTCTGTGCACATTGCAATGGAGATGGTGCAGGGAGACTGGAGCAAATACATGTTTAGTTTCTGTTCTTCTGGAAAAGATGTTCTTGCTAGAACAGACACATGTGCTGCATGTTCCTATGCTCCACAGTGCTTCACAGATAACTGCACGAACAATACATGTGAGCAGCATTTGAGGTAGAAATGTTATCTTTTATCTCTTTGATGTCTTATTTTAGTGATGCAGGAAAAGTTCAAGGACATAGTGTTTGTGAACAAAAGGTGCTGCAAATCATCAGCGGACAGAATTGCAAAATTGTGCAGTTTTTCCTTATATATTTCTATCTCTGCCTGCCCTTCGTTCACTAAGATGGTTATTCATCACAGAACGGTCAGTGGGAGTTTTATAGGAACATTTATTTATAATTTCTAGGTTCTATTTTTTTTAAAAATTTCAGGCTCCAAAGTGTGTATTTTCTTTTCTGGTTCAGTCCATTATGTCATGAATGGACAAATGATAACTCATCACAAACAAAATTATTTTTGCAGCCTGTCTCCCTTGGAATCTGGATTCTAAAGAGATAACCTGGATGCCTGCATGCCAGTGCAACCAGGATTTTTATGGTCTGAATAATCTTTGCTCATCACACCAAAAAAATCAGTGTGTCAGTGTATTCCTGCAGAGCCATTAGCATACAGACTCACTCTGCTTGCTTAACAGAGCATGGTTTGGTGTATTATAGTTTCCTAGTCTGCTTGTCGGATACACCTCTGACAAAAGCAGAGAGCAAATTCAACCCCTTCTTCAGTGGCACACTAATGTGGGAAATAAATCTTCGGGCATAAGGTCTGAATGGCAGTCATTTAAATAATTCAAATGCAGGGATCATTTTGCCTATGTGCCTTTCATTTCTTTGTTTTGTTTCTCTGTATTTCCCAAATCACTGAGAGACAAATGATCTTCTTGACGATCTATATTTTTAAAATATCTAGAGCTAAATAATCCCTGTCCTCTTTAAATGCAGTTTAATTGGTTACATGTAAAATAATTATTTGCTCTCTCTTTTGTGGTGTGGAGGGGGGAGTTGGAGGGGAGAAGTAACATACAAGCAGATGTGCTGCTAGATCTACAGGCTTCTGCCAACCATATGGCATCTTAAAGAAAGATGGTTGGAGCGTCTGGATTAGCAAAGAGTCGGGATGGAAAGCCATGTGTCGTGTTGGTACAGGCAGTTGTTTTAGCTCTCTGTAAAAGGCTTCAGGAGATTGTGTAATGGAACAAATGGTACTGCAAGCCTAGTAACAGCCTTACCGCTGCTGGAGAGGCAATTGGCCCCCAGGCGAGTACTGCTTCATCCTTGCTTGTTGGTTTTTTGTGAAGGATTTTTAGATCATTATTATGTGTTGTTCTTTTAACGTACAGGAAACTTGGGAGATGTAATTCTGAACTTTATACTTGAAAGAGAGCTATTGTGTGCTTAGGATTTTTTCACGCTCTCATTTTTTATAATGAAAACATACAGTTCCCTTCTCTTTGAAATTAAAAGCTCGTGCCCCTCTACAAATTTCCTGCAACTTTTGTGAGCACTTTGAGACATCAGTTCACTGAATTTGTATCTGATGCCAAGATTTTGGGGAAAAACTGCTCTCTCTAGGATTTGCTTAGTTAAAAAGAGTGGGGCTACTGTGCTTGTGGCTATAATGTACCAGCTTGGTATTTGTATTCTGTATGACAAGGTGCTCTTTATGCAAACAAGGGGCCTGCTTCTATAAAGGCAGAAGTCTTTTAGTTTTTAGCAACACAGGATTGGGCATTTCATGGGGGTTTCTGTGCTTTACAGGAGACTGTAGTTCACATTACAGCTCATAGGAGTTATTCTGGATCAGGATGGAAGCTATTGTATCCAGATCTGTAACAGAAATAGATTTTAGTCATTTCTCTACTGTCACAGAATAGAACTCTAAATTCCTCTGTATGTTCCAATGAAATCAGGCTTCTTAGTAGACCTGTAAATGCAGTTTTTTTCTCCTTGATAACATTTTTTTCTAAGGAAATTAAACCCTGATGCTGCAGTACAGAAGTTCAATAATTAGGATTATTTTATTTGAAGAGATTTTAAGTACATTATGATCCCAATATCATGATTTTTTTGTAAGGAGATAACATGTGGGACACCCAGACATTCATTTGTTGGTAAATACTTGCTGAGCAGGTAATGTTATGGTTTCAGAGACATTAGAAACAAACCATTAACTAGAGAAGCATCTTCCCTATGAGAATCTTTGCTGAAAAATATGCTATCTTAAACTGGGACAAATGCTCCTCTAATGCAGCCTAGATTCACAATAATTTAAAAGTAAAATTACAATTACCATTCTTTTTCCTCTTTAATTTTTTTCATACTCTCCAGAAGGCTCCTTTTTGGAGCTTAGGAAACAGCAGTACTCAGCTTAATCTGCAGTTTAGTTACAGCAGCGCACGCTTTTTCCTGAACTGCCTAGGTACCCCCCTGCTCAAGCCTGCATATGTTGCTCAACTTTGATCAAAAGTAGCCTCCCTCGGGAGAGAGGCTTGGGTTCATTTTGTCAGCCTGTTCATTACCTCACCTCAGCCAAGGCTGAGCCAGGTGTGAGGTGGACAGTTGTCCACCAGGAGTGATGCCAAGACCACTAGCATCTCCCTGGAAGGCTCTTGTGATGACTGCTGAGGAGGAGCAGAGTTGGACCAGTGAGCCCCAGCGGGGACCTTGGGCTCTCCTGGGGCACCTGCTGAGCTTTCACTACCTTTCACAAACCCCGACTGCTTTCTGCCCCATGTTCATGTGTGAGCTCACCAACAGAGAAATGTGCATTTTCTCTGGGCTTCCCGTATAAGAAATTTTAAGTAATGATGTGTTTGAGCTGCAGCAACAGTATCGGAGGTTGCCATGTCTACAGAGACAGTAATTGACTGATAGCAGGTCAGCTCTTGTTCTCAAATTGCATGTGTTTGTCTTCTCTATCCCTACTTGAAAGAACAAACCCCATGGTTGATTTTTGAACAAAGAGCTGCAACTTTGTTTTCTTAATTTACTACTAGTGATTTAAGGCAGTTAATTTTCATTTATGTAAGTGAGAATGTTCAGTTTCCAAAAGCATATCAAGACTTCTAAGCTTGCTTGTTTAAGTGTTTACTTCATAAAGGTTACCACTGCTTACCACTGCAAGATGAGAACATGGGAAAGTAGTATAAGAAAAGCATAATTTACCTAACAAAACTAACAAGACCTTTTGCTGTAATCTAAGGGGAAAAGTATTCTTCTCGTATAGTTACATTGAACATGTGTCAAGAAAGCTATTAACATTTATTTCAGCTTGTAGCAAAGAAAAAGCTGATGGTTTTGCTAGAATTTTTCGCTATAATTAAAATGTGGTGGCAACAGAAGAGTCTGTGCATGCACATGCACAGTTGTGGACAGGAGGAATCCTTCTGCTGGAAGGTGCTGGTGGTCTTACCAAGCTGGGATGTCTGTGCAGGGTCCAGTGACCACTGACTGATGTGCTGAACTGTGACCTGGGAGAGCCAGGCTGGAGCCACCTTTGTGCTCGTTTGGTGTGGTATTGCTTACAGCCCTGTGCTGCTGTTGCAGGGACACTAGAGCTGCTATTCTCATCCACTAAGCTGCTCTCACCAGAAAGGCATAATTGACCCTTTGTACCAGCTGTGATCTGGGTGTGTTGATACTCATCTCCAAACTGCTTGGTTGCAGTCATATTCTTTATTGTGGAGGCGTTAATGGTTTTCCTGAAGATAACTGTACTGAAATTTGCCTCTAAAACAGCAATAAAATTCTCTTATTTCGTAGCAATGAATAAGTTCACCTTGCAGTAAATTAAAGCACAGTTGGACTAATGCACATATAAATTACAAAATAGCCACTCTCTTACAGAGAATGTAATACTGTCTATAATGTACTAATGCATTTTTAAGATGTATTTTCTGTGAAATGCTTCCCTTCAGTGTTGCTAAGCAATTGCAGGTTTCACTAACTTCACGTGCAGTTTTAAAATATAGTCCAAAACAAAACACCAAGTGGATGTGGACTCTCTGTTCTCAAGAGCTGAGCTTCATGAAGGTGGGCTGACAATACTGCTCATATTCTCCAGCTCTTCTAACTTTTCTCAAAAAAAATTGTGGTTTCTCAGGATGAAACTGCTTTCCTCTCAGCCCTTTCCAATGCAAAATTACCTTACCATTTCCCCTGTCTTTAGTCTTCTGTGTTACACCTGCCATGGTGTTTCTTTGATACTGTGACTCCCTTCAGTCTTGGCAGAACTGGTTTATGACTGTGCTGGGGAATGTGGGGAGATTGGGGCTGGCCCCAGGTGATACAGCCCTGTTCCAAAGTGCTGTGTTACATGCCAGCAGCAGCTCCCTGTGAGGTGGGAGCATGCTTGCTTGGCCAGCCAGCGCAAACAAAGGCCGAACCCTCCTCAGGTCCTGTGGGTGTATCCATGCATATCTTGAGCACAGATCTTTCCTACCTCTCATGCACATCCTAGGCTCCTCTGCCCACCGTGACCTCCTTCCCAGCTATTCCTTAGATCCTTATTCCATATGTGCTCCTATTTTACCTTTTGTTTCCTAGGAAGAGTAAGTTTTGAAATTAGAGCTCTAATAGAAGGGGAGTAGGCTAAGCTTGGGCTAAGCTCTCAAGTGGAAGAAATCTGCTCTGTGTGGATGGAGAGCAATGGGCCCTTGTATGCAAGACATCTGTCTGAATGTGCTGCACAGAAAAAATCATCTGTCACCAGTGTAAGTCATAGTCCTCCTTTTCTGTGTCACAAACATAAAGCTAAACTCTGTACAAATCCTACGATTATCATTAGTTTGACTGTGATTTATGCAAACCACAATAACCCTCTGTGAACCCGGAAAAAATAAGCAAATGTGTGTTGCCTGCCAGAGCTTAAAGGCAAAATCATTTGTTTGAAACGAACTGGAAGGAGGGGTACCTCTAGAGCAGAAAATAAGGGTAATGGGGATTAAACAACAAAACTAACATGTGACACCTCCATAGATATTTAGCACTTTGTGTTTGCTATTTTTAGAGTTTATTTTCATAATAGCCAAATTATGCACTATAGCAGCCTTGGGGTTGTACTGCAGAACAGTTTTGAAGAATTGTGATACATAGTCCTTAAATTTGGAAAGACTCCCTTAGAGCTAATCAAATGAGAAGGACTGTACCCAGCACTATTGGCCTCTCATCTGCAAGGTCGCTAGTGAGAAACATTTTGCCTTTCAAACACAGGTACTGATAGCTAGAGAGATAAACAGAAGCTTTCTGCTCGGTACCTCAGTGCCTGCAGTCCTTGCTGCTTGCAGCCAGGATCTGGGCTCAGTGAGGACAGCAGGGCTGAACCCAAAGCTGTTCTGTTTGCCTGCAATTGCGACTGTCAGAACAACTGAAGCAGTTGTAGCTCAGCTGCACTGCCCTTTCCAGCGATAGGTTTGGGGTTTTTTTTTAATTAAGACAATATCTGACAAAGTGAATTAACAGAAGCTGATGCTTTTAGCAGGTTTTTTGCTTCAAATGCCTGATGTCAGCTTGGGCCACATGTACATTCTGCACATGCCATGGGATAGAAAAAGTGAAGACTTGTTTTTCAATTCTCTGCTGCCTGCCCAGACACCACATGCACTGTCTGTTACATGTCGCCTCTGATGAGGCTCATGCTGGGAATTTCTTTTTAAAGGCAAAGTATTTGTGAAGGAAAGAGTTCAGATTGGGCAGATTGCATTAAAAATTCTCAGTGTCTCCAGCTTGAATACAGTGATTGTTTTGTGTGGACACCAGTTAGCAGTTTGTACAGGCTCAGGTTTGTCTGGTAATAAACAAAATAAGAGGAATTTGAGTAAGCAGTAGGGGAAATCGAGCACACATTTATAGAAAGTAAACCAGCCACAAAAATTGTTGTAACTAGTGACACAAGCACAGGAAAATTATTTCAGTAATACAAATATATATCTTATAAATATGAGGAGACCACTTTTGAAACCTTAGTGGGATATGTGTCTCCTACCATTATGACTGAGAAATTGTGCAAAATCTGTTCTGTCTGGCACATAACGAAATCAGAGAGGTGAACATCATTATAAAAAAACAAAAAAATGTAGAGTCTGACTATACAATTCAATATATTTCTGTAACATTGTCTGCTTCAAGCCCTGCCTCGTTTTTTTTTTTTGTTTTTTTTTTTTTTTTTTTTTTTTTTTTTTTTTTTTTTTTTTTTTTTTTTTTTTTTTTTTTTTTTTTTTTTTTTTTTTTTTTTTTTTTTTTTTTTTTTTTTTTTTTTTTTTTTTTTTCTATTTTTTTTTTTTTTTTTTTTTTTTTTTTGTTTTTTTTTTTCCTATGGTGTTTTACAGCATTCTAAATTACTAGCCTGGATCATCTGAAGAATTATTTTACTTCATACTTGTGAATTAAAAGCATAAAATAGTAACCAGAACTATTTCTTCTATAGAGCAAACCTGATCCAGAGCTCATATTCCTATCAAAGGTCTTACTATTTTGTATTCCTTGATGAGGAAAAGCCTCATCTTCAGCCAGAGGATTCAGACACAAATAGACGTTAGTGAAGCTTTCACCCATATCTTTTCAAGCCTGCTGTACACTCTCTTTCATTGCTTCCTTCCTGTCAAAACCCAGTAGGGCTAAAAGTGGCCATCACAGCAGCGAAGTCCAGCTGCTACACCCCCCTACTGAAGAACAGGCTGATAATGTTCTCTTCAGCATGTTAAACATGAGCTATTAGAACCCAGGAATAGATCCAGGCTCTGATTTCCTACATGATCTATTTGTTTAACCTGGTGGGCCAGCTGTGGAAGTGAAGACATATTCTCATAGTCAGTAGTGACATCTGAAACAAAGGGGAAGCTCCTATGTAAACTTTTAATTAAACCGTATTTGCAAGTGTTGTTGTGGCATGCAAACATAGTTACCTTATTAGAGATTATACACTATAGACACTTTAAAAGTATGTGGAAAAAATGAGAGTGTCTTTAGTAAAAGGGAATTGAAATGTTACCAAATACATATTAAAAAAAAAATAAATGAAGATAGAGTGATACAAAGCCACCTGAGTCAAGAGGTTCATGGTGAAATGTGGACATTTGCTCCGTAGATGTCCAATTCCAAACTGTGCAAGGGATATTAACTTCTAGTTACCATCTGTTAATATCAGTTGGATGAGTTTGTTCTGCCTCTAGCATGGGGAAGTGCTTATCTTACTAAGCTAGAAGTGGTGTGTAGATCTGCTCTGCCTGAGCAAATGACAGTCTTGTCCTTTTTGTGGCAACAGAAGTCTGATGGGGATTCCAGAGGGTGGGAAATGCCATGGAAACTTTTTTTAATAAGCTGTGAACTGTCTCCCTGTGTCAGGACTTAGAAGTCAGGACTTCTGGTGTGACAGAAATGAGGAGGCTTATTCACCTTTTGTTCCTACTAACTGTTACGGGGTGGCTTTTTGCTCCTTGTGTTTTTTCTCTTTTGTTTTTTTTTTGTTTTTTTTTTTAATTAACATGAAAAAGGTGCATCATACTGTTTTGCTTTTGAAGACAGGTGGGAGAATGCAGTTCAGTTAAAGAATAGTTTGTGTGTAGAGATATTCCTGTTTACATTTTGGGAGCATGTGGGGGCTTCTCTGAGATGCTCATCACTTAAGGTTATTTCAAGGCACTGATCTATGGGTCAAGATCTTAAGTGAAACTTCAGGGTTTAAATTACTGTCTGCCCTTCTAAATTCAAAGACTCTAATCTTTTTCCCTTAAAATTTACTGTGTGAATTTATCATCGCTGTAAACCACAGTGAAGATGCAAGTTTCTCACATGAGTAATAATTTTATTCTTGGTTTCGACGTCCTAGTTGTTCACAGAGCTGATTGAAAATACAAAGAGATAGCAAACATAAATTTTTCTGCCTCAATGAAAGCAACAACATCACTTCTGCTATGAAAAGAAAGGGAAGACAGAAACGTAGCAGAGTTGAGACGGAAAGAAAGCAGAGGAGACCTGTCCTTTCATGCCCACGAGAGGGATGGGGAGTGACTGCAGCTGGGGCAATTGTGGCTGCAGAAACAAGCTCACTGTGAGCACCAGCCATACACCTTAACTCTTTGATGGCAGCAAGTCTGGCACCAAGATCATCATAGCGGCAAAACAAACCTGATCTCTAACTTGTATCAATCTGGAGATGACCTTAGATAGTGCCTGATCTGTGTCAGGAACTAAGTGTGATCACCACAGTGATCACCCTTCAGCTGCATCTCTGCAGCATGGCAGAGGTCTCCAACATGGTCTTTGATTTTCCACCTCAGGACCAGGAACCACCTCTGATCATCAGGCAAGTGAGCAATGCAGGAGCAACCTTAGAAACTCATAGCCTGACACTCTTGCCCTGAGTGGACAAATGCACTTTAAAGGCCGTTTGCTGCACAGTGTCTGTCATATGCTTTTGTGTTGGGTTTTGGTCACTTTGGGGGGGCAGCAGGAGCCAGGCCCACCATCCCCTCGCCTACAGAGATGTGGCCCTTGTGCTGGTGGCCCTCTGGGTGGCTGATGCCCCAGCCCTTGCCATGGGGTGCCTGAGGGTCGCGGCACCCACTGCTGGGATGATGGGCTGGCCTGTGTTACCATGGCAACTGGCAGATGGGGGGCTTCAGCGGGGGCCGGGGGGAGGCAGCCACAGCAGTGCGCTGGCCGAGCTGCTCAACAACAGCCCTTTCAGCACTGATAGCTCCGCTCTGGCTGGCCAGAAGTAGTTATCAGATTACTTGTATTAAAACCTAATTAAGATGTGTGCCAGTAAATGCAGCATGATTATTGGATTTAGTGATTTAGCTGCTGCAGGTTGCTGCAATCCAATCATGCCATTTCAGCAAATCCAGCTCCGTGGAGTAAAGTGAAAACGTTTTACATCAGTAACCTGACTATGCTGGAAGAGTAAATAACCTTTTAATGCCTGTACTATGTAAAGGAATAACTGGTACCCACTGCAGGGTGAATGGGTACTGCCCACAGATCCTTACATATTAATTTCCTTCAAATCAACAATAAAACCCAGAGGAAGGCTGACAGGTTAGATTAGCTTTTACCTTCATTGTGGATTGCCTGTGGATTAATGGGTCTGAGTCCCCCAGGGCAGGGAGCTTGCAGCCTGAGTCCTGTGGGTGCTCCTGGTTTAGCTATGTGGTGTTATAGAAAAGAAAGCAGTTTTTGTTTTCATCTGTAGGTCACACATAAGGGGAAGTGTAACATGGTGGGTGCTAGTACAGCTTTGTGGTGTTGGATGCAATGGAAGTTTATTCTGCAGGTGGAATTCACTTTGGTGCCAAAGCTCTGCTTTGTGTTTGATGTTTAACCTCATTTCTGCAGGGTCTTGTAGTGATTGTCTAGCCATAGCTGTCAAAATGTAACAAAACCCTATCTATCACTTTTTACTTCATTTCTGGACAGCCTGGGGTATAGCCTAGTCTCAGATCCAAATTTCACTGCTGCGTGAAGTCTTCTGCATGTAACAGCACAAAAAAGCAAGGTACGTTGGAGCTGTTCTAACATAAAGCTGCCCATGAGTTCCAAGTACTGAGAATCAGAGCAAAACATTTACCTTGAAGCTTTCACTGCAGCTTGTGATGCCTCAGTTGTGTTCTCATTCTGTGGACCCACTCATCTCATGGAACTATCTCTTTCTTGCCTCCATATAGAAATAGGGATTTTGGTTTAAAGTGGTCAATGGGAAATTATTTGAAGGGTATTGTTATTACTACTGACTGGGAGCTTTCTTTTTAGTGCCAGGTTGTCCTGTGGGTAGTCTAAACATGGTAACATGGTTCAAGAGCTACATTTTCACCTTGTACCTTGAAGTAACATGACAGAGCATGGAGTCACTCCCTGTCCTCCAACACGGCCAGGCCAAGGGGGAGCAGCTGCATGCCATCCCAACTGGACAGACCTTGCCACTTTGGTGGAAAAATTATCTCATTTAGACAGGAGGGACACAGTGGTCACTCAGATGCACAGGACACAGTACATTTGCCTGGTAGGTGGTGTTGCCAAAGTGAACTGTGCAACCTCCCTCACTTGTATTAGCAAAATGTGCAGAAGGTTCTGTCACCCAGTTGTAAAAATGATGGCAGGCATCGATGTGCAGTTGTAACATATGGGAAGTACAGTGAATGTGGGTGGAGCTGTTCGTTTCTCATCTTGAATCATTTACGAGATCAGCAGGCAGGCCAGATACAATGCATATGGGAATGTGTGGCTGTGCTGCACATGTCACATGTAATAGCAAATACTGTGAGAGGGCCCAGAGCCTGTCCTCGGGAGCTAAATGCACCAGAGCAAGCTGGGAGTCCCAGTGTGTGGACCAAGGGCCAGCTTGGCAGCAGTTTTGGGAGAGCAGAGTGGCAGACAGAATTTGGGAATTCACAGATCCAGATCTGCAAATCTGGACTAGAACTGCACCCTTTTCATCCATTGTGGCCCAGAATTGTAGATCAGTATGTTATTAAACCTGTAATCAAGCACTGGAGATACAGATGATAAAGGTAGAGTTGTTGCCTGCTGGTCAAACCCAGCTCAGTGCCATCTTTCTCCCTCTGCTCAAGGAGACAGTCTAAATGTAACACCACTGGGTGGTGAAGTTACAAGCAGAAAAGTGTAATTGATTATTTCCATAATTAAAGACTTTTCCATTTACAGCAGTTCATTTGAAAGGACTAGAGCTTTACAATAGAGCACATAAGGGTTTGTGTCCAGTAATACTTTTGAAATTTGCATGGGCTACCTGGGATTATCTACTAAAAAATATTGTTCTGATGTAAAATTCACATTAGTTGGAAATGACTTCTGAGTGGATGTCAGGAGTAATAAACAGTAACTGGAGAAATAACAAGTGATACCTGCTTTTGTGATTAAAGAAATAAATATGTAGTTGACCTGTCTTACAGCACTGTTGTCCCAACTCAGGCACTTGTTCTTCCAGTGTAAGCAGAAGGCCTCTGCATGTTTCTTCTGATACCTGCCAGCTTTTTCCCTCTGTTTTGCAGCCCCTGATGAGGAGGGCCTTTGGAATGATGGGCTCTTTACATCTTTCCCCAGGAATCCCTGTTATACTGTTAAAGGATCTATGCTGACATGCTTAATTAACACTAAGCTTACTTGAAATAAGTCTTATGTTCTGTAATGAGTTTTGGACATTGACCAGCTTTGCAAAGAGCAGTGGGCAGAAAACAGAAGTTTTTGTCACTTCAGGTCCAGCTTGTCAGGGAATTTGGGTATTTGGGTTTATAATCTGGGCTACTGTGTGTGTTTCAAGACAGTTACTGAAGCAGCTACAATGTGTGCAGCTTGATTAGCTTCA
This sequence comes from Peucedramus taeniatus, assembly GCA_013400575.1. NCBI lineage: Eukaryota > Metazoa > Chordata > Aves > Passeriformes > Fringillidae > Peucedramus > Peucedramus taeniatus. The sequence continues at coordinate 64,422 of WBNO01017301.1, forward strand.
GGTGTTGGGAGGCACTCCTGCAGTCTTTACTGATGTCACAGCAAAGCAGATTTGCTGTCATGTCCTCATAAAGCTTCTAAATAAAAAGTGCAGACCTTTAAAGTGCTAAATTGAAGTGTGAAAATACATTTAATGCCCATCCTAGGAGTAATACTTTAGTCTCAGCCCAACCACTGGCCTGAACTCTGGGCACTGCCACCACCGGCGCAAACATCAAAGCTTCTTCCGTGAACTCCAACTTCAGATGCTCTGCAACCCTTTTATCTATTTCTTTTCCAGGTTACAGCAGCTTGACAAGCACTGCCAGACCACTGCCCAGCAGTTAGTGGAGTTGCTCAACAAACAGAATCAGCTCTTCAAAGAGAAGCACCTGCTTACAGAAGAGGTGGAGTTTCTGCGAACACAGGTACTGTGCCAAAAGAAAAGAAACTCTGCGGGGAATATTCTGCAGCTTTAGCAGAGAAATCTGCCAGCAGTCTGATTTCAACTGCTGGGTTTTGTTGCTGTTGTTCTTTTAAATACAGCATTGTCTTATAAAAAATAAGTTAAAATTTCATGCAGTTGGAAAGGTAGCTGAACCTGACTCTCACTTAAATCTAAACTAAATTTAAAAAGTGTTTTTAAGTGACAATAAAAAAGCAGAAGTTATTATTAATGACAGTTCCTAGCTTCTTAAGATTTTTGTGTTGCTTTTTCAGAGAAAAGGGAAATCTGTTCTTTAACATGATTAATGTTTAAATAGTAACTTGATATTGATAATTACTTAGAGGTTTTGCTGCCATTTGTCAGGCTGAAGTCCTTCTATCACTTCATGATTTTCTTTTCTCTTTATTTTTAAAAGTAATTTATCTTTTTTGCTGCTCAGTGACAACTCATGGTGAGACTTTTGGGATTGTCCTGTGCAGAGCCACTAGTTGACCTTTGATGATCCCAGTGGGTCTCTTTCAACTCAAGATATTCTGTGATTCATGCACCCAAATCTACAATCAGTCTTGCCTGATCGCTAATCACAGCACTGCTTCTCCAGCAGTTCTGATTGTTGCTTTCAGTGGTCCCTAGGAAGCTATGTCTTTTTATGGGCTGTTCTGGATTTTTTTGTTTTGGCCACTGTTCTTTGGCCAGTAAGTGCTTTGGAAATAAGGGAGAAGACTGCGGGGCTGGGTTTTTTTCTTCTTTCACTTTTTTTTTCAGAAAAAGGAAGAAAACTAACAGGCAAAGAATTAGATTCTCAGTAAAACTGTCAGATAATCAAACTTAAGGTTGAATTAGTGTATTTACTCAGTCACAAAGCAAATTACAATGCTTTCTAACTTTCAAACATGTGAGTTTACCCAGGATAGCTGGAGTTTGCTTAACATGGTAACAAAGTACATTCAGTGTAGGAAATTTAGTCTAGTAGCACACCTAGCAGTAAACAGAACTGGCTTAGAACTTTAAAGTACTTAAACCATATTATTTTTGTAGGCTTTTATCTGTAGAAGTCAGTAAATGTTTAATCTAGGAGAATAAAATCCATACTTTGTTAAGCCCCTAATCATGTCCGTGTGTTCGGTTTTACAGGACTTCCTGTTCTAGTAGACAAACTTTGGTGACTTATGACAGTGTGAGGTTATCAGCATGTAGTAACTACTGGCAAATTTTAGGGCAACTATAATGTTCTCTCCATAAGAGACGTTAAGGAGGTGGTTGTTCCCAAAAGAAATTGAAATTTCTGCTTTAAGAAAAGCACTCTTGGTAATGTGAACAGCCTTTACATGGTCCACAGGGATTTTGTTATTGATAATCTGTTTTATCTGGAAGTGATTGTGTTTTTATGGAGTTGGGCAGAAGTACAAAAATCATACAAAGGAGAAAAAAATAATTCAAGTATTGCACTTCTATCAGGACTTGAGTGGCAAAAGCTGCCTTCTTTATGTTCATTACAAGTTAATTGTGCTCCAGCGGATACTTTTTAAGTTGAGAACACTCAGAAAAGAAGAATGATATAAAAAATTATTACAGAATGAGCCCTAAAAATCTATTTGCAGATATTTAAAGCAATGGTGGTTCTCTGGGAACTGGTAAAACAGCCCAAAAGAGCTGCTTGGAATATCAGACAATTGTTTTAAGGAAACTGAAGAACAGTTCACCATAAATGGAAGCTCTTTGCAGAAAGATGCCTATAGTTAGTATAGAAATAAATACTGAAACCAAACAGTTGCACAGTTAGTGCTAATCAAAGGTTATAGTCCACATTTTACTGTATTGTCCAACAATTGTCCTTTATAATTAACCAAGTTTTTGGAGGTTCTTCTGGTGACTGGGGGGGGGGNGCAGTCAACCATTACCTAATCTTTTAAAGATGATATAAAATATGCTAACCTAAATGTGCTATTGTATCTTGGAACATAAGCCTCTAGTAACTGCAGTTGCATATTTCAGGGAAAAAATGGGATGCAGATCTCAAACAGGACACAGATGGAATGAAGTAAAAACCTGGATGGATAAAGAGAAATGAGCAGAAGTAGGTAATTTTTTTCTATATCCTATATATAGAGGGGGGGGGAGAGGAAAGGAGAGCACAGCTAGAACTATTTGCAGATGTGAGTTGAATCTGGCAAACACTTAAGGACAAAAGGAAGAAGGAAGTGTTTGAAACATTTTTTGGTTTGAAACTGTTGAAGCTTTTTGTGCTTTGATTTTTTCTCTTTAAGCACTTAAAACTTAAGGACAAGCACTCAGTAGCAAAGACAAGTTTACCTAATAGAATTTTAAAAAAAACCTTAAATATGTAAATTGAAGGGAAAGGGGGATGTACAAATCTTAGCTAGGTGGGAACTTCTGGAAGAACTCAGATTTAACCGAGGTACTTTTTGTCTGGATAGTCACTAGGTGTTTGCCTTTTTATTTGGAATGCTTAGTTTTGTTACTTCCAGTATTTTCTGTCTGAGGAAGCTTGAATCATCCCTATCTCTTCAGAAAGGCTGCAGTTGGTTTTGTAATAAATCATAACATTTAGTGTCACATTGAAAGATACTTGTATTTGGAGCGGTGCTGCCCAAGTTACAGTAGTGCAACATAGCTATAGCTGTTCCTACTGCCTTGTAAGAGTTACTGAGCTTTTAAAGTTTAAAGAATTTAAAATTTCATGATTTACTTGAATCTAGCTGACCTACTCAACAAATCCTCACAAGTCCTCAGCCTTGATAGTATTTGTTTTCAAAAGTCAGATTACTTCCACTATAGTTTTTATTTCTAGTGTTACATGTTTGTTGTATGGGGGAAAAGACAGCAGAAAGAAAAAAAAGTCTTTAAATTCAGCTACATTCTGGTGTGTTGAGAGCCTGTTTTTCTTGGAAAACTCATTTGATACTGTAAGGAAAATTCAGGAATTTAAAGTGAAGGAAAAGAAATCATAAAAGAAGTATCTGATCCTGCTGTAATGCAACATTCATTTACAGGCTACATGAGCATATTCAGGACCTTGTAAAGGTAATCAAATTTTAATTATGGGATTTACACCTCCCATTTTGAAAGTTTTTTGGAACACTCAGGTTTGGAATTTGTACTTTTGAAAGTCTCTTGTATATTGGAACTCACCCTAAGGCAGGAGGATAAGAGATATTTAATTGCCCTCTTACATTGGTGTGAAATACAGAGTACTAAATAAAGGTGCACAGAAAGCAAACAAACATCTAAACAGAGATTGCTGGAAACCTCAGCACCCCCCACCATGCATGAGTGTATTTGTGAAAGCTGGGATGCCTGTCTCTTGCAGGATCTGCCTTGGTGTCCATCAGTTTGACAGAAATAAGTATTTGTCCTGGTGGATAATCCCCTCACAGACCCCGGCTGCCAGAAGGGGTTGCTGGCCAGCTGAGCCAGTGAGAGCACAGACGGGTAGGATTTGGACCTTGAGGATTACTTCCAGCAAGGGCTGTCATCCTGTGCTGCTGCTCTGACTTCCCCATGAACATCTCCTCCTGCAAGCCAGCCTCTCCCTGGCCAGGAACCCACGCTCTCCCTGTGTTCTCTCCCTGTGTATGGCTGAGCCACTAAAGCTCTCTCCTCACTCCTTACAGATGTCTTTGTCACAGTGAGTCTGTGTCTGTGAGCTGATCACCCTTCTTATAAAAGGAATTTAAAGTACACTCACCTGTGCCTGTGGTCCCGTCCTCACCCCAGCCACTCAGCGGAAGGCACAGTCAGCTATTCTGGAGCAGAGGTTTTCTTTTCTTTCTTTTGTCAGCAGGAATTTTCAGTGAGGTCCCAGTGGTTAATGCAGCAGTGTTCCCAAGTGTCCTGTTTGCTTTTTATTTTTTATTATGTATTACAGAAGGGGGAGCCTTATTTCCAGCAAACAGGTAGGTCATCCATCTCTGCTGTCAAAAGTGATTCAAGTTGATCCTTACATGGCCCTCAACCTCAGGAGACCTGAAGATTGCTTTGGTTATTAGGAAAGAGCTTTTGTTTTAGTATAGTCTTAATGCACGAAGATGGTGCCTCTGCCAGATGTTTGTAACAGCCAGTGACAGTCCACAGATGGGTTGGTGGATGTTGTTGTGGGGTTTTTTAAGCAGATGAAAATCTTCACTTCTGCTTGGATGGAGTTTAATCAGAAGTGATGCAAGTTAAACCATGACAGGAAGGGATAAAGATAGACCTCTGTTTGATCTCTGACTGCCCTGACATGAGGCTTCAAGTATTCAGCTCCTCAGTGTTGGTGCATCTGCAGCTGTGGGAGTCCTGTACATCCCGTCCAGTGTCTGGCTACTGGACAAAGCTGGGCACCAGCTGAGGAGTTGAGCCTGGCCCTCCTGAGAGTTCCACCTTGAGTTTTACACCTATGCAATGGAGGACTGAGGCACTGAAGCCACCCGAGTGCTTTCTAATCAAACAGGAAGTCAGTTGCTCTTCCCTCCTCCTAGTATAGCTGGCAGCAATAAAATAAACCAGTCAGGCATCTGCGGTTCCAGTCCTACAAACCCTTCCAACTTGTACATCTAATACCCAACCACCCCCTTAAAGCAGATGCCACTGAGGTAAGGAGGCAGTGTCCAGAGGAACCTGGGCACTGTGTGCTGCAGCATTCTGTGCTCTGAAAAGCAAAATATACTTGGGAGGAGAAACTAAGACTGGAAATGCCTCTACCACTGACTTTCCAGTAATCAACTCGTTTACCAATTACCTGAATGTGACAGTGACAATTGTGCCCATTTTTTCAGAGAGCACCACACCTTAAAATGACAGCTTAAATACTTGGGCCCTGCGACAGTGGGGTACTGAGACTCTGACAGGATTGGTGCTTGTTTTGTGAAGAGGTTCAGGCCAGGCTGGAGTCAGGAGATTTCCCCACTTCATCAATCAAGCTGAGGTTCTGCATCTCACAAAGTATTAGCACTGGGTAATTGTGGTGTGGAAGGACACCCACAACAGAAATTTCCAGGAGTTCAACTTCTTCAGGAGTTGAGTTTTTGGGGTCCTTTTAAGCTTCTGCCCATACTCTAATGCTGAGGATCACTGCAGCACAGAGTATGTTTCCTCTGGTTGTCAGTACCCAGGCACTGACATTGAATTTAAGCCCCAAGGCTTTCCATTGCCATAGTTCCTTGCACTGGTCGCAAACACAACTGTAGCAGTTGATGTTGGTGCATGTATTTTGGGGGGAAAAAATACCATTTTACTGTTTTTCATTCTTTAATAAACTGCAGCTTCATGAATTTCCTTTAATTCAGCCTAACCAACCAAGGCGGGAAGGAAAAAAAAAACCAAAACCCTTCAGTCTTCTAATGCAAAACCAGCCAAAGTAGAAAGATTATTTTTATTTCTGAGGTCATGTACATCTCTTAAATTCATTTTTTAGCACTGCAGTGGCTTAATTCGAGGTAGCTCCCCCAGCTCCAATAGTTTGATGTCTTGCTCAATTCAGTCCTTAAGTGCTACCGAGGAAGTACAAACAACAGCTATGCAAGAGCTTCTAAACTGTGAATTAGCCTTCCCACCAGAGGTTTCCTACTGGCACCAAGGCAACAGTTTCCTGTTTTGCTACAGCTGCCCACCCCAGACACGTGCTGAACACTGCACAGTAAACACCCTCTGGCAAAACCCTGCCATCTTCTTCTTGAAAGGGAGAAGGGGCAGGATCTTAGACGTGCCCCAAAACAAGAGCTCACTTATTTACTGCTAAACAGAAGCCACGTCAAAAGCTCATGGAGATCCCGTTTTTCAGAAATCAGATATCTCTTGTTCTTGCTACCTTCTGAGCTTAGTGAGAGGTGAGGACAACAGGCCCGCAGGAAGTGCAGGCTTTGAAACTGTACTTGTTTACTCTGCCTTACTGCAGTCTTAATCAGTTTTTATTTCTCTTCTAAGAACTTGCCTGCAGGCTGATGTGACACAAATGAGAAACACAGGCACTGCCATACAGACTACCCATCTCTTCCTTTTATCTTTCAGGTCTGCTCTGCACCTGGCTGAAACTTGTCTGAGGCTCACCCAAAGATACCTCAATAGAAAACAGGCACACTTGCTAGCTAATTTCAGCTATTTAGTTTTAACTACAGAATCACAAATACTTCGAAGCCCTACCAGCCTACCAAACCTTCTAGGACAACAGCTGAGACTTTTCTGAGAAGACCAGGCTTGCAAGCCAGTTTTAACAGCTATTATGTGGTGTGGATGTCAATAATTTGTACACTGTTTTTAAAATGTTTTTATCTATTTTCATAATTGAACATACATGTCTATATTATTTACAGACTGAAATATCAATAAACCTAATAGGATCTCTAGGTTCCTTGTTCTGCCCTTCTGAATTCAAGGGAAAGCATGGGCAGGGGGAGGAGGGAGAAGGGGCTGTTGGCAAGTGCTGCACATGTATACTGCCCTCCTTTTTACAAACTCAGTACCAGAATATACCTGGGAACTTTATTCAACAGGATATTTATCACTTTTATATAAAAATTGAGAGCCCTGACACTAATCAGAAAAGCGAAGAAGATTGAGAAATATTCCACCTAATGTGGAAGAATTTCCATGGGTGAGATTCCCCTTTAAAACATTCACTGAACAAGGCCTTTAAGAGAAAAGAGCCCTTGATTATTACAGAGGAGCCATTACAGGAGAAGCTGGGCTCCACGCTGAAGTGGTGAAACTGGACTTTTCCACCAGCACATACTCAGGGCACCAGCTGAACTTGGCTTCAAATTATTGAACTCAGAACACTTGTAGGGTACAGGTGGAGGGCTTTTTTTCTGGTTAACTGTGCACTCATGTTTTTCAAGGTTACTTTTCAAATAACTGTTTTAGAAAGAATTTATCTGAACATTTTGCTATCTAGTGTAGGATAAGCTACACACACACAAGAAAAGTTTCTTCATCTATTTTTTTCAATATAGTTGGTAAAGGGGGTGAAAAAAGCGCAAAGAACAGTTCCCCAGCAATAAAGCTACATCAGCCAGCGTGAATACAGAAAACGTAACAAAAATAAGAGTAACAACACATGCAATATATTACCATTGGGTGTGGAACACAATTCTTCCTTCCCTTATATTTTAAGAATTATTAGTGGTACAGCCCTAACATCAAAGTGATTTTTCCTCCCCATTTCATTTTCCTCCCATATAAAACTGCCAAACACCTCTGATCACTTCTCTGAACAGCTTCACAGATATGACACTGAGCATGCTGAGAAAGGCCTCAGTTCTTTAGGGAGAAGAAAGGCTGCTAAAGGAAAGCCCTCTCTAGTCAAACTCAAGATTTTTCACAGTAGTCAGGCTGACAGCTTTTTTAAGTGTCACTACTTTATAGATGGTTACACAGTTAAGAATATATATTTATAAATGTAGGAAATGCAGACTTTATTTTTTATTATTCCACAGCATAAATCTGTGTTTAAATAGGAGATAGCACCTATAGACTAAATGTGCAAAGGAACTCAGGCACCTATTCCTGACACTTAGGCTTCACTGAGACCCTGGAGCACACCGGGACCCTCAACCTTTCTGGACTTGCCTCACCTACCAGCTGGCTTCTGATGGCCACATGCAGGGCCCCACTGCCAGCTACCAACGTGCATGTATGAGTCTGATTTCAACAAAGGGTCCTGGGCTGCCAGTATATATAGCTCGAAGTAGGTTTTTCATACTCGTCCCAGGCATAGGTGCAACTATTGTGTTGCTGGGAGTCCACAAGGAATAACTTCCCCTGCAGCAGTTACACTACTTTGTAGCAATTAATAAGTCATTAGAGCACCAGGCCTACCTGTTTCATATCCCTCCCCACCTTCCCCTGCTCCTACTTAAGCACTAAATGCTTGGTTTTACAAATTTTACAAGTATCAGACCCGATGATCAAATCCAGGTCAGCACACAGAGCGTGATTCCACAACATGGGATGCAGCCTGACCAGACAGTCCTGTCACTGTTGCAGTTTTGTCCTGTTCACTGACATCCTGATATCACTGAACTAATGGGTGGCTGTTTCCCTGATGCTCTTTTCTATTACAAGATGGGGGAGGAAGAAAAAGGAGGAAAAAAAAGAAAGGAAAAAACTTGATGAAAAAAATGGAATGAAAAACTGGATGAAGCACCTCTATTCCTGAGAAGCATTCACATCAGAGAACAGAAAACCCGGATGGCCCACTGCTTTAGGGACACTCAGCCCTCCAAACTGGCTGGTTCAAACAGGCCTGGACCAGCCCGTGGGCTTCAAAGAGTGCTTTGCAAATCCCACCTTCCCTTTCTTCCGTCTCCTTGCCCAAACATTGTCTAGCTGTTGGATATGAGGCCAAGAATTTCATCAGCTGAAAATCACTTAAATGGTGGATGTTCTGATAAGAGCATATCTTCAAAAGGATAACCCAAATTTACTTTTATAAGTGACATACATCTCACAGAGTTAACAGGAACCACCTGTATGGAAACAGCCTCGGTCCAAAGCACGGATACATTTTGCTTAGTCATAAAAACTTTTTTTTTTAAAATACTATAACTTAATCATTTACAAGCTGAAACTGTTCACCCAGTATCTGAAATATGTCACAGCAAGTTACAGTTATCACTAGAACTTCACAGCAAATAGAATTTGTAACTAAACATGCACAGATCATTATATATACAGTGATAAAAAAATAATGATGTACATTTTCTTGTCAGAAGAAATTAAGTAAATGTGCATTTCAGGATTGAAACATCTAACCTATATAAAATTACTTTAAAATATGAAATAAATATTTAACCCAAAACTTGAGAAATCTTTTGTAATCTGCAATATAGCCTTCTCATTTCCATTTTTCTTTCTCTGACACCGGACAACTTAAGAATTTTATCCTCTAAGATATTTAATAGTAATGTGCAGATATAAAAAAATACGTCCTCTGTGGCAAGCTTGAAGATAGATATATATATATATTTACAATCCTCCAGAACAAATTAGCATTAAAAAACACAGAAGTAGCAGATTGACATAGTGCTTTATTTAAGCTGTCCGTACGAAGGAAAATAATGTGCATCCCTATCATATACGTGTAAAAATACTAAGGATGTACAGTGTACAAAAACAGTTTCTTGTAGTTATTTCACATCCTTGTGGGTCATATACTTAAGGAAATAAACAGTTTAAGTATGACCAACAGTAATACGGTTTCTTGAGTTCGTAGTCGTGTCTGCTTAATATCCTTAACCATATGACTAGATCTTGCATGGATCTAATGAAAGAACTAGCAAGGTCAAGAAATGTCACAAACTCTAAAGCTACAGGGAGGTAATTCAATTACCAATTTAGAGGTTTTTATTTAAATAAATACTTTACATTTCATGCTTGCCTGTAATGCACTACCAGGAGCAAGATAAGGAAATTCTACTGTAGACAGTACAAACAGTAGCAGCAAAGTGTGTACATTGAGGTGTAATATATAGACCCTGCAGTTAGTAAGGAAAGACCTTACTTTTGTACTCTAGGAGAAGCACATGGCCCCTGCAAGAACAGTCAGCTTTAAGAAGCTGCAAGTAAAGATGGAAAAAAAAGGTAAAACAATACTGGAATAAACGTTCTTTAAGCAACAGGAATGTACTGGAAGATGGATTAGTGCGGAAAGCGAAGCTGTGTGCAAAACTGGCAAAATCCAAACAATTGACCTATTTCCTCTGAGATGGCTGCAGTACAAGAGGGCATACTGTATGTCATGGAAGTCAGTACAAGCTGGAGCCAAGGTCTGAAATGTACTGTGCTCAAAAGGCTCACCAAGACAACCAGCCACCACCTCCTGTCCAAAGCCAACCACAACTGCAGACAGCAAAAGAAATGCTTCAAAAGTTTCTCTCAGCACTGTTTGTCCATTTCTCTGTCATCTGTTTCTAACACTGGTAAGACAGAATCCCCTAGGCCTGGGCAGCACAAGGTGGCTGCTGACTCTCTGCATCATAAACTGGATCACAGACGTTTCAGAAGGCAGACAATGCAAGGCAAAGCGATGTCTTAAAGGGTTTTCAAATAGTTCACTGCCAGGCCCCTCCTGCAAACCATACACTACCTGGCTAGGCAACGGAGAGCAAAGCACATGGCGTCACTGCCACGAGGAGCTGCTGGCCAGCGCCACAGCCAGTTGGCCACTGTCTGGAGGTGCCCCGGGCCAAGAAACTTATTGCTATTACAAGCTGAAAACATAAGGGAGAAAACACAGGCATGTAACACAGATTTTGAATCACCATAGTTTCAGTCTGTGAGTACAAGACCTTTGCAGAGAACTAATTAATGCCCGTCTGTTAAGTACTTGGTTATTTCAGTCACTTGCTCACTGTGTCGGTGTAGACACCTCTACAGCACCAGTCCGGGACAGACCTGCAACGCATTTGCTGCTCCTCTCTCTCTCCGCACAAGGACAACATCTACATGTCTTTAGTGTTACAGGGTGACATAATGAAATCCTATGCAGTTAGAATATACATCATGATATATTTCTATCTGATTATCCGTCCATTACTAAAGATAAAACACGAAACATTAAAAATTGTCTAAATTACTCTGCGTCTTTAGCTGCCTTGCTAAAATGTCCATTGACCGCTTGACCATCCCAGCACATGCACTGCCAGCAGTGGGCTTCATGCTTGGGCACTCAACTTTCCACATCAACAGGCTAAGGCATCTGTGTAGGAACATCTCTTAGACTCATCTATTCACTCACACAACGCAACCAGGAATACTCTGCAATATCACAGTCTTTGTGGGAGCTAACAAGAGCTGAACGCAGAGATACTTCCAATGATAATCCCACGGAGTCGGGGGTTCCCGATGTCGCCTGCAAGGGTGCATGCACTCTGTCGCGCTGCGTCGCGCCCCAACTCCTAGCACCAAAGGGTTTATTATTAAGATTATCATTGCTGAAGATCAAAGCTAAAGTTTATGCACATGTTCTGTTAGATAGAGATCTTCGGAAATGGAAAGACGTTTCCCTACCAGTGGAGCGTTTGTTGCGATGTTTGAAATTCAGTCAATCAGGTACCACGGTTACACGTAACTTGCTGGGTTTCAGGACTCTTTTGGTTGAGGGCAAATCTTCCTTGAGAACGGCTGATCCCAGAAATTTACTACTTTAAATGTTAAAATAAAGTGCTTTTCTTGTAATCACTGTGGTCTCATTGTTCAAATGCAATTGCTTCATATAGAAGAGACATTTTCTCTTGTGCTGTCAGGCTCTTACATTATGTTTATCCTAAATGGAGCACAAGATGTAGCTTTGTTGTCTGTTCACTTTTAATCCTTTGGCACATGAGGTTGGAAATCCCCACCTCCACTGCCAAACTGTTAAAAGACAGTATTTCATTCGCGAAAGTCTGTTTCTAAGCAGTATGTACAATTTCAGAGCCTTGTTAAAATTTCCACATGGGAGAAAAGTGCATTATTCCCTTCAGCTTGTACAGTCCTTCCATATATTACAAAATTAACTGCTATAAGCCTGTTCTAAGATGTAGCAGCATTTGCAAACATGACATATACAAACCTTATCTCTAAAAATAAATACTACCGCAGTATAACAAAAAAAAAAAAAAACCAAAAAAAAAAAAAAAAAAAAAAAAAAAAAAAAAAAAACAGAAAAACAAAAAAAAACTGAGTTAAACACCTGGAGAGGAAGCTAATTCACAAACTCAAAATAAAAACAAGTAAGGCAAACACCTGTTTACCTTGGTGCACACATTTTGGTGAAAAGCAATACCATTATGCCTGTCTACATTCTTCAGCCATCAGAGGTGATGCATATCATGAAAGAGAAAAGCAGGGAAAAGATGTTATCTGGTGCAAATTATAAAACCCCTTGAACAACTTCAACTGCTGCTTTTATGCCTTCATTTCTTGCATGTATAATGTTCGATTCTCCATGATTGCACATGAACCTGGAAGTTCAAAGTGGCAGGCTAGGTGAGCCCAGCCCTTCTGCCTCTTCTGTAGTATCCAACAGTAATTAAAAAATTATATATATATATATATATATATTTATATATATTTATATATATATATATCTCAATCAACAATTTAAGTCCTTCTCTCAAACATTTCCCAAACAAATTCCAGCCAGATGTTAATGACAGAGACCTGTTTCAAGTAATGATATGCCTAGCAGAAACCTTGCATATGTACATCACCACCTCTACATTTCCTCATTCTAACCAGCACAAACAGATGCAAGAAAATGTTATCACCTAGTCTGTTTAGACTAATTACAATTTTGATTCATCTTCTGGAAGAAGATAAGCTGGACTGACATGGCTTTTGTTTAGCCTCCACTGTGAGGAAAAACAGATGACTACTTGTTCACAAAGTGTACAATGCTGAAGTCAAGTCATTTACCTTCAAAGAAACTGTTAGTAACTTCTTGACGTTGCTATTATACTGAGACTGTGGGCAGCAGCAACATCAAGATTGGAGTAGAGAGAATCTCATATGTCATGCAAAACCAGAATGAATTTTAGGTAGGTTTGGGAAAAAAACTTGTTCAATTTGGAATGGTCTCTGAAAGTGCCCCTGCAATCTTAGTAGTATCTAGTACTGGTGGTGATGTTCGGGAATCATTTTCACTGATAAACCTAAGATGACAGTGAAGCAGCAGAACAACAAAGTTATTCTCGTCCACTTGCAGAGTAGGAAAACTGGGGGAAATGCGGCCGCCTCTCATTGTCCATGCAGTCCATACCATCCTCGTCATCTGTGTTAAGGAAGAAGTTCAAAACATCATTATATTTGCAATAGAATTTTATTATTCACCTGATATGCAGTACATCTTTCAGGGTTCAATGCTGAGGTTAAAGGCTCAAGTTCAAGTAAGACTTCAGTTAAGCATGTAAGCTTACGTTCACACAGCAGGATGATACTCACTGAAAGCACAGCATGCCCAGAAGTCACTATTTATTTCAGGTTGATTGTTTGGTTCATTTTATTCTGACTATCACCTGAGAAATTCAATCACAACTACCCCTTCTAAGCTAATCCAAACATGCCAGTGCACCCAGCCTCTGGCAGCGCAGAAGCCGAGTGCCAATTGAGGCAACCAGTTTCCATCATTTCTTGAGCTGAGCTCAGTAAATTATAGTCTTACTGTAGATATACTTAAATATTCCTCCATTTCAAAGGGAGTTAAAAGGAAAAACAGCTACAAAATTAACAATTCATTGTGTTCTATATGTTTCAATTCTTAGGTATATTTTTAGTAAACTATTTATTTTTACAGTATTTACTGGGATCAGAAGAAATACAGAATAAGCCAAATTCATAAATATTTTTATTTACATAATTCCTCCAGTGCCAATGGAAAGCAGGCACCAGATGTTATCTAACTCTGAGAATTCAGATGTACATTCTCACATGGCTTTTTAACAGTGCTTATTCTTAAAGACTCCTGCTGAGACTGTTTTTCTAACAATGTATTTATATGCAGCCTTTCAGAATTTTGTGTCTTTTGCATCTTTATATATTCTACACATAAAAACTAGAGTTAATCCTGGTCTAATATCGTATCAACAGAACCCAAGTTAATCCAAATTATCCCAATAACCCAAGTTAATCCAATCCATATTAGTAAAATTTATTCAAGTTACAAAGATGAACAAATTCTTATCAAGATAGACAGGAGAAGAAAGGATTCTTTTTTTCACAGCAGAAAGACTTAAAATCACTTAAATTATGGACTGTGAGCAACATGGTCTAGTGGAAGGTGTCCCTGCCCAAGGCAGGAGGATTGGAACCAGATGAACTTTAAGGTCCCTTCCAATTCAAACCACTGTATGTTTGTATGATTGTGTTCAGACACTAAAAATGCAAAATCCAGAAAATACTCTAGATCTATATATGAACAGAAAACTGCAGCTAACCTGGGAGTCCTAAAACATCAGAAAATGAGCTTGCTTATCGAAAGGGTAAGCAACCATAACTACGCCTTTATTGTCTACTTTTGTGAGCTTCCTTTCTCAGCCTCCAATATAAAGAAACAAACAAAACCCTCAAATATCCCCAGTTAGAAAGAAATTTTTTTAAGAACTCAGGAGCAAGATTTTAACTGCTCTGGCTTGGTAAGTAACTGTAAAGCCCTGGCTAGGCTGATCAGATCATGATTCTTGTGTGTTACAACATGACAAAAACACAAACTATGGTAAAATCACATTTACTCCAATAAAGAAATTTTGCAAAGTCCAGTGCCATGGTTACATCCCCATTAACACCTTCTTTAAGAGCTCTGTTGAAGCACGGGACTTGATAGAACATTTAATCTTCAGGTAATTGATTTTTTTCAAATAATTGTCTTCAAAGTATTTCAAAATATGTCCATCTTACTAAAGCTACACAGCCCACTGAAGACCCAGCACTGTCTACATGCTTAAAGAAGGCTCCATGTTCCGATTACTTTGCTGAACTGCTGAACTTGACTACCAACCAGTAACCACTTGAAGCTGGTGTCAGCTTTTATTTAAAAGCAAACAAACAAAACCCCAAATCAATAAACAAATGAAAAAACTCCAAACAAAATCAACACAAAAAAGCCCACACCAAAAATGCCCCCAAAAGCCAACTCAGAGTGATCTAATATTCTAAGCTTTGTAACTACTGCATCTTCAAAATAAAGCTGTCATTGAGAGTTACTCTTACACACTTCCATACAAAGACTTTTTTTAGTAACACTGGGATCAGCTTTTCTATTCAAACAGATAAAACCTTACACACTGCTTTATTATAAACATTATTGTTACATCATGCTTAGGCATCATTTGGGACTTACATTTTTCGGGCGGTGTTATTGTAATAGTCTGAGCTGTAAATTCTTCATCAAAATACCTGGTGTCTGTCTCAGATGTCACTTGAGGTTTAAAAGGAGGTACAAGCTGAAAGGCATCAAGAAAAAAAAAAAAACAAAATTACTAAATCTCAAAGCAGCCAAATTACTATCAGGAAAACAAGTAAGTTATTTTTCCCTACACCCCAGATCAAACAAACAGGTCTGTGGAGAGGCAGCTTAGTCTCTAACTTCCAGTAAGAGATAAAACCCATTTGAGTCAATCCCAAAAAATACCAGTTCAGAATCCAATGAATAGCACAATGAAGCTAAATTCCAAGTATTACTCTCACATGACTTGCAGATAAATTGAGCTGCATAAAGATAATTACCTAGAAACTCTTTAGGCCAATTTAATTACCCGCATAGCTGTCAGGCAAAGGCATCTCAAGGTACTTCACCACAACTGGGTGGTATAAACAGCTAAGAAGAAAAAGACTACATGGAGAGCATAATAAGCATGGCTTGGGGTTTTTCTTTTCAGATTGAAGGCCTTCATCTAAACTTATCATTGAAAAATATTACATGATATGAAAATAAATTTTACATTTGAAAAAAGGCCAGTTCAGGCTTAAGGGCATTGCTATATCTAAACCTGCCTACTGTTTTCACAGCACAGAGTGGAATTTCCCAACAGCTAATCACTCACAGCTTGCAGGCAGGACTCCTTTGCCCCTATTTTGAACCAGCTTCACTATCCAGCTTCTCCACAAAAGAACTGCTGATGAATTTTTACTGGAAGGCACACTGAGTATGGAATATCACACTGCATGCTGCCAGTCCAAAAACAATACAGCAGTTTTGTATGTATGACACTGCAAGTTATGTTGTGTGGTGTGACAATGTTCTTGTTTGTACCTAGGAGCTCTTTGGTGCTATTTCCTCATATGCAATGTAAAACACAACCTGAGAATAACTGTAATTGATTTTCCTTTCAATACAACAAGTTATATCCTGGCTCGCTGATATTATCACCTTGCATGGGGTTTTCACCAGTTTCACATTCTCTCCTCAACTCCAGAACACTAACACCAAACAATTTACTTGGTCATTTGCCCCACAGCAAAGAAGGAGGGACTGCTGCTAACTCCCTCTTTTTCCCAAGTTCTGTGCACTAGATGCACAGATGATCTGTATGTACTGAGACTGATTTCATTTGATCCAGATCTTCAGTAACAGTGCAAGCAGTTATTAAGCAAAATCCAATCTATCACTTCATGTACTTAACAGAGTATAATAAATCTGTTTGAAACTTTTACAAAACTAAGTTCACCTTTCCGTTACATTGTCCTGAATGGAAAACATACAACAGCAAAGAGGTATTTCAAAGTAAAAGTTTAGGGCATTGTAGAATAAATCCTTAATGAGCTAACATATATAAACACAACATCAGAAGAATTTTCCAGGTATAAATCAAGTTACATCCAATGTTTATAAATAAAATATTCTAATTTATTCACAGATTCCTTCACTTTTTAAGAAGTATTTTTATATGCAGCCAGGCTATCCCAAACAATTCTGCACTACTAAAGCAGATTTCCAAAGTTATACATCTCTTCAGAAATGCAGCCACACAATTCCTAAAAACAGACTTATTCCAGTGCAATATCCCACGTTGCCATTTTATTCTCATTTTGTCTGAGAAAAGAATATTCCAAAAAACCCAAAAACACCAACCAAAAAACACAGCAAAAAAACCAAAAACCCAAACCAAGCAAAAAAATCAGGAAAAAACCAACATACAAACAAACAACAAACAAAGCCTACACAAGATTACAGGAAGCCAAGTAATGTATTCTAGTCAAGGCCAAGTGTCCATCACATCCTTTTAAAAAGACACTTTCACAGATCTCAGCAATAAATTCAGTATGAAAAAAATCTGTAAGATAACAGGTTTATAACAATTTTACTACTTCCCTGATTGGAATGCTTTTTACTTGTCAGAAACAGAAAATGCCATTTCATAAAAAAAATTAAGCTTTTCATTTTAAAATAATAAAAATACCAGCTTAGGAAAAATTTTCTTTTTTCTCAAGTCAAGGACAAGAAGCAATGTCTTTTCAATGGTGCAGCACACATTTGCAGTAGAACAAACTACTCCTGCTGTGAAGCATACCTGAGACCTTTCAAGCTACAACTGCTTTGCAAAAAGAAGGAGTGTACCCTCACTTCATAGTCTATAACAACTGTGAGTCAGGCTGAAGTAGTAAATGAAACACAAAAGGTATGGCAAGGTAAGATCATTATAAGTAGCAGTGTATGGATGTGCTGCTGGAGAGGAAAAGGAAAATGCATTAGATGACAAGTTTCTTTCTCAAAAACTTACAGGCTAACTACTGGTTTATTCAGGGGGTTGTTACTTTTTTTTTTTTAATCCATTGAGATGAACAAGCCTCACTATGACTTTAAATCCTTCCCTTGTTCTCTCCATCTACCTGAAATAGTAAAGATTATGGAAATTACTTTGAAAATAAATATTATTTTAGCAAGAGAAGCACAGTGCTAAGTGACTCCTAAAGAACAAATAATTACAATAATTTCAATCAGCACCATTACCATTATGAAAAGCACCATTACAACAAAACTCATTAAGCTGGTGCTCTGATTCAATGCTCAGCAGCTAGGCTTACTAGAAAACTCTTTATCAACAACATCCAATAAGTCAGCTGATGAAAATTGCAGTGATGACAGAAGTTCAGCTGTCTGGGAAAGTGAAACAAGTAGAAGACATGAAACTCCAGGCTGCAACTAAAAGGGAGGGACCTGATGCAAATTTATGTCAATGGTGTTTTAGGATTCATCTATCTTACAGCAGTATCTTTCATATCCTGGACATGAAAGGCATTTGGAAAATTCACTGACTGCAAAAACAAACTCTCTAGCCATGTGGCTCTCCACAACAGCATACACTGGCTTTTACCCAGGCTGTGCCCTTATGTACATCTACCATCCTCTAAAACCTTGGGAAAGTGAAAGCAGTAGCTGAGGTTAAGAAGCACAGATACAGCTGAACAGAAGTAGCAGAAAGGTTTCTTCAATCCTTCCATACACTTTGCCTCCTTCCCTCACAGCATCACCTCCACCTCCCACACACCTATGTGGACAGAGAACTGGGGATTGCTCCTTTCCATGTGTTCTACCTCACCTACACCAAACCAGCTGGGGCTAAAGTCTTGTGGACATCCCACTCCAGACTCTTGAGCTGACACCAAAGGCACACCTCCCCTTCCCCAAGTAAATTCTTGGCAATCATCTTTCTGGAGGAGTGTCTCCTTGGTCCATTAGTTGTCAAACTTCATTTAAAAACAGAAAGCAAAATGTCCACAAATTTCAGCTGTACTGAAACCATTAGAAAGACAAATAAGGTGCAAATGCTGCAGAGATAAACACTTAGAGTGACACTCCAGAAGCTTCCACATACATCCCAAGGAAGACTGAAGCTGAGGTTTAATGATAAAGATTAAAACACCCAACATCAACAACCACTCTGATGTTCACATCGTGAAGATGCCACTCTAAAGCGAGCAACATTTCACATTTGGTGCACAAGGAAATTGTATTCACATGCTATTGTCACAGCTATTCCTCATTTCTGGCATGAGAAATCAGAAGTCCAAGAGGGATGTGAGCACCAGAAGGCACATCCAGTAAGTAACCTGTGTCCAAAAGGAGTAAGATAAGCTTTTGTTAGGCACAGGCCTTGTCAGTCTGCACGAGAATTGCACTGCTTGGTCCTGACTGCCAAATTTTAGTATGGGATAATTTTCTTTAGTGGCCTCAGTTCAGAAAAATGCTCCAACCAGGGAACTGCACCTCCTGACAATCTACTCCATGGAGCAGAAATACAGATTTTCTGGGTTTATGCATTACACACACAAATATGCATAGATATGCATGTGTCTGTACAAATAAAGAAATAAGAGTCTAAACTCAATGGGAGTCAAGTGACTTTAAGAGTGTGTGTTCAGGACAGAAATCCAATTTCATATCCATCTGTCAAGCTGAATCTGCCCTGGCCATTTCAAAGGCTTGATGTTAGAAATTACAGCAGAAGCAATATCAAATTCTTAGTGTCTTCATTATCTCCAGTGAATGGTATTTCCATTTGGCATCCATCAAGAGCAGTATTTGAGAAACACCATGGTTTTTCCACAGTTCAAGTCCTGGAAAATTTGACAACCATGTCCTAGAGGAAGGAAAGGGGCAGGCACAGTATTTCACTGTTGTAGGTACACTGAGATGTACAGGCTTGATTCTACACCTTGAACTTTCTCACACTTAGTGAACAACTACATAAATACCACAGTATGAGATAAAATATGTAACACTACTTGCCCAAAGATAATTTACCGGGAATCACTTGTCTTAGTGTTGTATATGAAGTGGCAGAAGCTACCTCGAAGTAACCATGATACACTGAATCTGCCAAATGAAAAGTATGATGCTTAAGAACATCAGTCTGATCTTTCTCCTCCTTTTAATTTAAAGGGAATTTTCAGAGAATCACAGAATATGCGGAGTTGGAAGGGACCCACAAAGATCATCATGTACAAATCCCAGCCCTGCACTGCACCATCCCCAAGAGCCACACCCTGTGCCTGAGAGCATTGTCCAAACACTGCTTGAACTCTGTCAGGCTGGTGCTGGGGCCACTTCTCTGGGGAGCCTGTTCCAGTGCCCAACCACCCTCTGGATGCAGAAACTTTTTCTAATATCTACCCTAAACCTCCCCTGACACCACTTCAGCCCATTCCACTATCATAAGAGTCCCATCAACCAACTGACTGCAGCTGAGTTGTACTGAATAGATGTGAGGAATACCTGTCCATGCCCCTCCAACTAGAGTTTCCACCTGGGAAAAAGAAGGTAATTTGAGCTGAGCTTCAAGACAGTCAGTAGCCTTCCTGTAGGGACTGGTTCCTCCCCATACATGGCCCCAAAGGCAGCTTGCTGCACAGCCAGCAGCCACAGCACAGCTGAGAATTGGGAATACCCCACGGACCCTCCATGTGGTGGTCCTAGGCAGAGGGAGGACAAGGAGCTGGAATTTCAGTAGTGGAAGGACGTAAAAGGAAAACTGGCTTCAGCAGGGAGGTTTTACCCATGGATAAACTGTTTTCCAAGAGATACAATGTTGTTACCATGGACAGAGGGAAACCACAAACCTTCAGCAAGATAAGTTTCAGAATCAGACACACTTAAGTATACTTTCCTCCCTGTAAATTCAAGCAGCTGGGAGAAGGATGACAATCAACATCTAGGTCTGCCCACATAGTTTAAGGTATCAGTGGAGACAAAAAGGAAGTATCAGACTGGTTACATGCTGCCTGATCTTTTTACAACTTCGCATGGCAACAACACAAAAGTAACCAACAAGGGTAATTTCTGCAGGTTTTGTGACAGTGCAGATTATTGTATGAAAATAGTATGATTCAAATAGCAACAACCTAAAACCAAATGGTGGTACTTTCCTATTTATCCCCCACCCTTTCCCTTCACAATCTGATATACAGAGGTACATAAATGTGCATTTAAGATCACAGTTATACTGCAGATTTTGCCAGGCCTGAACCCAGGCCTTGGATCATGGGATTTCATCATTTGCTGGGTTCATGTCTTGAGTAAACCAAGACAGGCACAGCTTGGTAAGGAACAGCTTCTTGCAGCTGTCAGACTTCCTGCTGAAAGTCACTGCCTTCACAGCAGGACAGGTGCCTCCAAAAGCACCTCCTGCATCAAAGCCAGCCCTCCCACTTCAACCACTGCTGCCACTAGTCCCTGCTCCCTTCCCAGTACTGACAGATTCATTTGTTGGCACTTCCTCATTTTCTTCAGAGGCAATTGAAGGTATTACCACAAATCAGAACATGTTTCAGCCCAAATTTCTGCATGGTTTCTCCCATCTTTCATCCATCTTATATGCAGAAGGAAAACCAGGCTTCGCTAAAGGGTCTGGACCCCCTTTTTCATGAGGTTACTGAGTGCTTCAAGCTGCAAGCCTGAAGACATACCCAAATTTCAACCTTTTAAGTAATGCCCATGTGCTTTTTTCTCAGTGAAAGACCCTAAATAGAACATATGACAACTTTAGTACATGTCTCCTACCCAAATAAAAATATGCTAAAGTGATTCTTACATGAGAAACAGAGATATTTCTGTTTTCTGATTCTATCTAAAAATAAAACAAGCATTTTATTTAGTACATGGACTTTTAAAGTCTTCAGAGTTTGTCAAACTATTCAATTTCTCATATTCAGGCAGAGAGATAAAAACTCATCAGGGCTGAGATGACCACAGGAAGAACCTGGCATAGGCTACTCTCTTTCATGTGCCCTCATGGTTTTTCTGCCAAAAAATAAATACATCAGATCACAAATGCTAACTACTATACATTTTTCATTTAAAGGCAATGACCTTCTTTGCTCCAGTGTGCCATACAATATTTTTTATCATTATGTAGTACCAAATTAGGTTAACTAGTTAGCACTATCAGAAACCTAATAATTCCATTTGACCATTTGGATCCATTTGACCTGACAGAGCTGTGGTCTGTCACATGAAGTAGTTTAGAGATATGTAATTTTGTTTTTAATCACACCAGGAAAGTGATAACCTAGTAAAATGATAAAATTAGAGGCACAGGAGCACAGTGTGCACATGTACAAAACTATCACCCAGCAACTACTCAGAATACACATGATTGTTTGATTTCCATTATTCTGAGAAAGAACTTCAGCTCTTTATTTCTAACAGAAACACACTCCTGAAATGCAGCCAGAAAATTACAGTGTCATGGTGCTTAAAAATCAGGCAAAATTACTGTGAAATATTTTTACTATGCAAATAATGATATCCACTATCAATTTCATCATGACCCTACTGCTGAAGACTCTACATCCAAAAACAGCAACAGAAGCAAACATAGAACAAACCTATTTAAAAATCAAATTTATTTGATTCTCTGAGTTATTTTAGAATACCAAAATATCTCAAAAATATTAATATAAGCATTCTAATAAACATACTTGATGAAATTTTATTAACCTTATTATTATGTTTGAGCATTTTATTTCAGAGCACAGCTCTGAAGTCTGCAGAGTGTAAGACTTCAGTGTGTGCAGAAGAAACAACTGGATATTTTAACCAGGCAAACAGCTTTGTAAGGAACAAATAGGAACAAAACTATTTTTAATTAAACAGAAAAGCACACTGTCAGAAGTCATTTTTGTGACTTGTTTTTCCATAAAGGACACACTGTGTGCTAATACTGCACACAAAAGCAATTCCTATGATCCTTGAAGTGAACTGAGGAAATTCAGTTGATATTTCACTGGCGAATTTAGTTTCTCAATGCAACAGTAAACAAAGAATGACTAGAGTTTCTCTAGTTATAATACTTCAATAAGCCATATCCACTTTCACGAGCATAAAAGAAAAGTACTGGCATTTATATATTTTTATATAATTATTCTTTTTTTTTAATCTGCAAAATGCCTCCTTTTATTTTAATAGCTCAAAAAAAGATCTTGACTGAAACACATTTGCCGTGCTCATCTGGAAAGAATCAAAGAACAGGCAATTAACAGTATATATATATTCTTAACTAAATAAGATGCTGAACATAGTGTAGAATCGAAAGTTCTATTTCTAATGTAAGATAATTAAGAAATGTTTTTCAAGGGAGCAAGAATAATGTAACAGCTTTTTTTTTTCCTCACCCACTCCTAGCACATTGCAATCTTATTGATTTTAGTGGGTTTTTTCTTTTACTCTAGAAAGGTCCTCAACTTGTATTTTTAGATTTTATCCTCACAGTGCTTCTCTACAATGTCCTTACATAACCAACCAGTGGTTGAGCTCATAAAGTAACCTGATTAATATACTTGCTCTGATTATTTCTTGTAGAGTTTTTTGAAACCTTGTGATACTGCCAGGGAAAAATCACACCTGTATCAAGTAATTTCAGAGTACCATATTTTGTATCATCATATACAGGCTTTTATTTCAATTCCAGTATTTGTTATAGAAGTTACCACACTAACAACCACACATTTTAAAATTCCAGTTCAACAACAACTGAAAAAACAGTTTGTATCATTGACATTGTAGCATAAACATATTCTGATCAGTCGTTTGTCTTCCATTTTCCTTTTATTTGAACAAAGCAAAAAAAAAAAAAGGAGAAAAAACTATCTTTTAAAACTATGCAGCTCAACTAGCAGATTAACAATGTAAAACAGTTGGGGAAAAAAGAAAAGTCTTTATCAAAATAGAAAGGGTTTATAGCAACAATTCTTACAGAAATACTGATATAAAATCAGTTTCTGTATATAAAACAACTGAAGTTGAATTGAGTTTAACTCCCAAGTAAGATAAATTCATTTTCTAAAATCATTCTCAAAGTGTTGATCAATACAGGAACAGGACTGGGTTTGGAGAAAACTTTTCCAGTTGAATTCCCAGCACTTGTTTTCTCCACAAGCTGTTTTGGCTTAGTGTTTTACACTATTTTAATTTTCTTAGATATCTCTTTAAGTTTGAAAAAGGTTTCTACTTATACACAAACAATCAGAAAGCAGACTTTTGCTCCAAGTTCCTTACAATCAATTTCCCTTTTTCATAAAACAACTTTTCACTAGAAGGCAGAAATAGAATGACATTTCAGGATAAACTATATTACATTTTTCACATTATCTTGAGTCATACATGTACTTTTCTCTTGAAAGCCCAAAAAGAAAAAAGAAAAGGAAAAAATTTGGACATTTACATAATAAAAGGTTTAGGTTGGTTTGCAAAACTTACTTCTGGTGAACTGACAAATTATTACTGAAAACACAAATATTAGGTAAGTACACCTTGTTCAGAATAATTATTCATTTGTATTAACACAAAAAGTTGCAAAGAAAAATATTACTAACTGCAGAGAATAGCAGTCTGACTATCATTGAAACCACCTTGCAGAAGCCAGAATATTCAAGGCCATATGAAGACATACCTTTTTATCATATACATCTTGCCAGTTTACTCCAGCAAAGAAACTATGACGCATTATTTCTTTTGCATCATCTGGGCCTCCACCAAGTCTAAAAAGAGTGGGGGAAAAAAAACACATATTAAACTATTATAGGGAGATCAAGTCATTCTTGGTTCGAAATGTGACCGTTTCTTTTTGACTATCTGGGAACAATTCTCACCCAATTAATATGAAAATTTCACCTGCTTAATATGAATTCTGGTGATCTTGAGAGAATTCATGATAGTGGAAGTACTCATGCCATGGTCTGTTCTTTCGGATTATTCCAACTACAGTGTTCGTCACTGTCCATGATGAGCTTTTTTAGTCATTCATTACTTTTGAAGACATACTTAAGTTTAGTTTGCTTGAAAGCCCAGCTAATGTCCTGGCACTATTAAAAACCCAAACCAACCCAATAATGCTGATATAAAATTTTGCCGAAGACATGCCGGGCACTGAATCAGTAATGACTTGTGCATCATTTTTATACAGTGTTCACTGCTGTTTCATCTGGGTGCTGTAACAATTAACCAATTACCATAAAATAGTCTCAATCTGAGTCAATTAGTAGAAATTAATAAATTGTAGGCCTGCTGAGAAGGTTATTTAAAGGCCACTGTAAATAACCACACTACTCACTGTGGCCCATAGCTTGCCAAAGCCAGACTGTCTGGTAAATCATCTTAGGAAGTGGATTTCACCTACTTTGGGTGAACTTGCCCAAGGTGGTTTGAGCTCACAGAATTGGTCACTGCTGACAAAAGAGAAGTGCCCTGCCCATACCTCTCTTCTTTCACTTGCATCTATAGCATCATTCCCACTTGATGATTGTGAGTTCCTTAACCTGGAGAAAAACTAACCCTGACATGAGAATAGAAGAGAACTGGCCATTTTTTGTTGCATTAACAAATCCACTTCAACTTGACAAGCTGAGTGAGCTCCCTCGAGCTGCTGTTGTTGGTTGAGAAATAACCCCACATCCAGGGATGGGAACCTCTGTCCTTCTCAACAGCACATTGACTTTCAGGACTGCTCAGCTCTCATCTAACTTCCCCCTGAGACTGGGGATCCTACTGCCCTAACAGAAGGCAGATGCAGCAGAAAAAAAGCTACTCAATTAAATAAGCAGACGATACATGCTAAATGTTAACAAGAAGAGTGACAAAAACTGTGTGTTTCATTAAAAAGAACTGCTAAAGATATAAAGACAAATTCTAAAGGCAAGCATTTAAGTAAGATAATTTCCCTTCTAAAGCATTTATTGTATGGAGGAATAATTTCCACAACCAAGAAAAAAGCCTGGTTTGGTATTACCCTGCTGCCAAATTTCAAAACTATTCTGGACTACTACATCAGTCTTGCAATAACTGAGTGTCAAGTTATTCTAATTTTCAAGCTGTATTCCTCATTTCTCAACTACTCATTGTAAAATTCTCTACATCTTGGCAAAACACGTCAGTTAGCCTTCAGTCTCCAGACTTCTCTCAATATCTTCTAGCTGCTCACAAAAAGGCTGAGTTGTGTTAATCTCTGTGTTCCTCCCCTATATAGCATTAGCTAGCACAAGAACTTGAATATAAATAAGCTTCTAATTATAAGTCTGTAATAAACACTAATGTCTGCAAAGATTAATTACAAGGAAGCATCTTTCCGATTCTAAAGGTTAATATATTTGATGGGTCAGATTGTTTGGAGGTTAAAAAGCATTAGGAGTTGCTACAGAAACAGTTTTACTCTACTCTGCCTGTATTTGGCTGGCTGGTCACAGTTTGCTTTTCCTGCATACAGTAAGTTGAGCAGGAGCAGACAAGCTGACCACTTGTTCTGTCCCACCTGCTGCATTTGGCTGCATCCAGGCAAGTCCCTTGGAGAAACACAACCAGTCCTGCCCTGAGTGCCTGCAGGCAATGCCCACTACCCAAAACTTCTTGAGAGCAAGCAGCAGCTGAAGGAGGACCAGAGAAGAGAGGCACACAAAGTCTGCTGCCCTAAAACATGTCAAGAGACTCACAAGAATGACAAAGATATTGGAGGGGAAAAAGTTACCTACAGACAAAGCTCACTGATTTACAAAGTCAGAGATTTTAGAGCCGTGGAAGACTGGGCAGTGCTGGTCCAGTACTGGAGCCACTGGAAAATGGCTCTCCTGGGCAACAATTCCAGAGGGAAAAGCCCACCACAAAAGGGCACAGACAGCAGCTGGGTGGCACTTGCTTTCAAACTGCTCTCTTTAAATTTCACTCCAGTTGTATTCTTTAACAAATTACTAATTTAATGGTCTAATATGTGATTTATTTATGTACCCTAATAAATGTGGCTGTGGCTGTCTATGCATCTCTCCTGCCATGATCACCAAGAACAAGTGCTACAGCCCCATGAGACAATGCAGTGAATTCAGGGTTAAGTTATACTGGGAAAAATAATTGACATATTTCCCTTTGTTCCAGTACACATTCTTAACCTGAAGAGATCCCTGTATTTGCTGTGAATGATTTTAAAAGTTTGTCTTCCACAAGCTTTTCTTTCTTTTGCTCATTAAATTCATTTTGTAAATCACTGCTGGACTGAAAAAATGCAAGTCTGAGACTGTAGGGCTGTGTATGATCCTTTCCTGTGATTGACAGCTCCTTCAGCCAGGAAGGGCAGGCACCACAGACCTATTTTTACATTACCCAGCAAAATTAGAGCATTTATTATGCCTGTATAGCCAATTAATTTCACTTACCGCTTATTTGGATCCTTTATCAGTAGGCCTGATAGTAATGATTTTGCATCTGCAGACAGAGTTCGAGGAAATTTTATGTCCTCCATTAATATCAGTTCAAATAGTTTCTCATGATCTTGGTTGTAGAAGGGTAATCTTCCACACATCATCTCATACATGACAACTCCTAATCCCCACCAGTCCACTGCACGGCCATAGTCATTATCTTCTAACACCTGAGACAGAAAACAAAAACATCTTTAAGACATAAACTATTTCATACACCATCATTTCAGTGTGTTTGATGCACTTCTATATGATCTGAGACTTTATTTTCACATTATGCTAAAAAGACTCTCAGAACCTGACTCAAAACTGCAGCACTGACTCACACACCTGAGCTCACTGAAATTCCAGACTTACCAGGCACTGCACTGCTAAAAGCAAAATTAAAAATTGGCAATGACCTGCTCCAAACAATCATGACTTCTTTTTACCTTTCCTATGTCCTCTACCAGGCTATTTATATCATCCACAGCTTTAGGAAGAGACACTATCTACAGATACTACACGGGCACTAATGCCTCAGGTGGAAGTGGGAAGTGGAAGTGACTGTTTGCTCAGTCACTTTCCTCTCTTTTACCCCACCTGTCCAAAGTCTCCAATTTAGAACCACCTTAATCTTACTAAGACAAGTTTATTTTCTTTATGATCTTTGTTTACATCAGAAATCCTCAATACCTTTCTCCTGCCAGTTTCATTACATTCCATTAAATAGTCCTAACAGCTGAACTGTGCCAATACAAAAAAATATGGCAGTGTTTATATAATACTATGTTTATTATGAAACTATTCTTATAGGGTAATATATAAACACAGAAACTGGTCATGTTTATACAATTTCTTAACATAATGTCACCAATGTTATGTACCTAAAAATAACTTATTCCACAGCCCTTGTCCCAGCAGCGCTAGAGAACTGGAATAAGAAATTTAAGCAGTGTGTTCTGACCTTAATACACCTTCATATTAAATTGCAGACATGGAGACAACAGCAGCATTCACCCATAAAAATCATAAGCAATAAGGAAATTGAAGGTTACTGAATATATAATTCCAATTTCTGTGAATTTCTAGTAGATCATGCCCCTTCACATAAAAAAGATTAAATAGAAGTCAAAAAATCTCAAAACAGGAGGCACTATGACTGTGTGTGTCAAATAGCCAATATTTGCTGCAGAAGAGCTATCAAAAAACTTTAAAACAAGAAACAAAAGACCTTAAAACAATAATAAACAGGAAAATCAAAGAAATGCAACTAATAGAGTAGAAATACATTTGTAAAGAATGTAAATAATTCTTTATAGGGAATTGTTACTGTATCACAGAAGGCAGATTCTGAAAGGCAGCACCCTATGACTGATAAAAAAAAAAAAAAATCCCAGACCAACAACGAACTAATCCCCAGAACACAAAATACTGTTTACAACACACAGACACATGCAATCACCATCACAAAGAGCTCCTTTAGATTCAAACTGTAGGCAGACATACAGGAGCAGTCATTTAGATACATGGTAGTGAAAGTAAATCTTTCAGTCTTTCATGAATAAGACAACCTCTACAAGACCAGAAATAATTTCATCTGTAAGTAGATTATCTTGCAATTGTCTAAAATAGGTAATAGAGGTGTGTTGAGCTCATTTATCTGCTTCTCCTCTTGCCCCCCCAGTAAACCCAAGCCTGCTCTCAAGTATCTGGGATGGCTGTTAGCAGAAGCAACATGCAGTCTATCCAGTATGGCAATTTTGGAAATCCCACAATACTGCTACTTTTAACTGTCCTTAAGGATTAGTAGCAGAAACACGAAGAAAAGAAGTATATTAAAAATCCTTTTTGTGTATATTAGATTAAAAAATCATAAATATTAACACATTAACACATATGATTTACAACTGTGCCAAAACAAACAGACTCATTACATCATTGATATTTCCAAATAGAGAGTGAAATTTTGGAAAGTGTAAAATACAACACATTATCTGAATAAGTACATATGACAAAACTAACTAAAATAACTCTTGCATTTTAAAATTAATTAAATGTTTTATGAGTTGGAGCATATTGCAAGCTATTTGCTGAAAAACTGTATATGAAATCTGTGACTCTTGTCTTTAAATCACCACTTCTGCCACAGAATAAAAGTATTATATATTTTTGTCCTATAGCTATTAGCACTGTTATTGTTTTTCTCATCTGTACAGTTAGTATTTTCTTTGGAAGCTAGCAAAATACATAAAATTGTGAGACAGTGATAGATTCTTTTCACGAGTAAGCTAAGGTGTGGCTTGCATGTGTGGTTTATAAAAGAAGGCAACAGGAAAATAAAACATATCATTCTCTGAACAAGGCAAATCACATGGCCAATTGCTAGAGCAAATTGTATTTGCAGCTTTACGTAATTTATGCAGGACTTTACCTAATAATAATAAAAAGTATGAACAACCTTTTGCTGCATTCCCACAACAGCAACAAAGCAGTGGTACAAAGAAAGAGCCAAATGTGATTTTTAACCTCTTTTTACATAAAATCATAAAAAAACATAAAAGCTGGATTAACTACCTCCCAAACCCACATATCACCAGCCGGGTTCTCATCCCCAGCTGGCAAAACTGGCAACTCTTTATTTTTGTCTAAATACCTGGTTTACAGCCAGCCAGACAAGCAAGAACATCAAAATGATTTCATTTAGGCAAAAGGAAAACAGCCTGAAAATTGTGTAAATAGAGCAAAATACATCTCAACTTACTTTAATATAAATGTAATAAAATTGTGCATAATGCATTCACAGTGAAGATACATTATTATTTTCTTTAAGTAATTTCTAATCTTCATGGTGTTTAGAAACTCCAGGATTTATAGACTGTGTCAAATCAATGGAAGTGAAGTGCTGGAGTCCAGCAGCTCCTATGAGCAAATCTATGCAGTTAGGGCAGGCATAAGAACATGTCTGTACACACTGCCCTAGCATTACAGAATCCTTTCCAAGTCCTTGGATTTGAGGGATTTGGTTTTAATGGCACTAAACATAGGTCAAGAAAGCTTCAACTCAGTGCTAAAATGAACATGACATGCAGCTGGCAGGCTTTGTACCTACCAGTAAGTCAATCTTTTGCCCACCATGAAGTAGATACCTGCTTTTAGAAAAGTCTCCTTTGGTTTTGAGGAGTGATACTGCTGTCTCTCCAGTAGTGTGGGATATCCCTGTGTGTGCGAGGTACCAGTCCAAGCACCCAGCCAGACACAGACACTGTGGAAAGTTTGATCTTGGACTCTGTGTGCTGCCCTTAAGAACTGCCTCCTCTACCAATAGCCAATTCTTGTCCCTTGCTACAAGGACCCTCAAATGCCCTGCACTAACAACCCAATCCCCTCATGGTCACAGCAGGACAGGCAGCAGGCCCACCAAACCATTCTAGAGGGCACAAGGTCAACCACTCTGTATCTGCTGTAAAGCAATTGCTGTTTCCTGGCAGTACAGCACAAGGATCATACAGAACTCACGAGCTCAGAAAGAGCACCTACACTGACTACATACTCAGATCAGGTGTGTTTCCACACAGTAAAGATGGATTTACTTGTTTTCTTCCACAGCATTTGTTTAAAGAGTCAGATCATTCAGATTTACGATTTCCCTTCCTTCATCTTCTTCACATACATGGGATGCCAAAATCCAAGCCAAGATGTAGGTGAGGTCTTAAGAGACAAGAGCTCCAGCACAATGTGACATCAGTGTGTGGATAACATTTACAGTCATCCACCCCTGACACAATCACTGTACCCAGGTGACTTCCCATCACTGAGCAAAGCAGGTGGACTGACTGCATTTCGGTCTGGATGATACCACACATCATGGGAAATATAACTCAAAAAAATTGCCATCATTTTTACAACTTGGGGAAATCTTACTCCATTTGTTTTCAGGGCTCTAGTTCAACAATTGGTTCTTTAAGAGGCAGTGCCAGCCTAATCCAGGCTCTTGTTTCTGTTCTCTCACCACAGCTTCCCTTACCTTGTCAAAACTATGCAACACACTACATCAGACAGTAGAAAATAAACGGGGAAAAAGTTTCACCCTAGATTATTTTTCACCTGAATCAAGTCTTATGACCAAAGCCCCTCAATTGCCATGTAAACAGTTGCAGTAGCACAAATGAGAACATGGGCAGCATCAGGAGTGGCATTGCTGCAGACAGAACTGCTTGCCAATCTCCGCCCCAAAGTTACACTGACACAGAAGTTACACTGCCTCTGCCAGATTTCCTGCACACACAGACAGCTGTAACAGCTGTGCTCTCTTACGGTGAAGATTAAGGCCCTGCTTCTCTTCCCAACCTGCATTTCTCTAAAGCACTCCAGCAGTATAACAGGGTTCCAAAGAGGGCATAAACTCATTGCTGCACTGAAACCACTACAGTTTTTGTAGGCATTGTAGCTCCTCTAACTCGCACCTATGCCTGCAGTGCAAGGACACAGCCTTGGTTTACACAGGTGCTTTTAAAAACAGCTGCAGAGGTGCCACTGAAGTTTGTATTTTCTCTTCTCATATAAATATGCAAAAGGTTAAGTAACACACACACTTTCTAACAAGCAAGAAACATTAGCCAGGCATCTGCAGGTACTTCAGTGCTTTTATGGATCTTTTAGAGGCTTTGGACAACATTAGAGCTTCAGCTAAGAGAGAGCTATTTATTCACCTTAAAATTTTCATTTGTATTGTGGTCAAAACACCACAATACAAATTTCATATTTTTTTAATTTACTGAGATAGCAGTAAACAAGGGAAAACAAAATATTCTGTAGTGATTCCACTGTCTCTGCACACCTTGGGGTTTCTGGAGAGTATTACTGGCAGTGACCAAGTATACAATGGGACAGTGCTTTGTACACAGAGCAGTCTGTAAAGTGCTAAGTACAAAATAAACAACTCAGTTCACAAACTAACCTTTGCCTTTGTGATGATTAAGACAACACAAGCACTCTGCAGGACTGCTAAGATAGCAGTAATTCAATCATGTTTTTCCCTCACACATAATCTTTTTTTTTGCAAGTAATTATAGACCAATGAAGAAAAATACTCTTGTATTTACATTTATTGACAAAAAAAAAAAAAAGCACTATCTTATCTATCTTATCTATTCCCCAATGCTGAGAAGCCCACTGTCTTGTACTTGAATAAAAGATTGGTACTACCATCGGAAGTTTTCTCTTTCCCAGAAAACAAAACCCTCAGAAACTACTTCTTCCTTTACTTCACCAGTGGCTGTAGATTTTAATCTTTAGGTTTATTAGTCAATATATCTACAGGTCCTTTGCTTTACCCATCTTACTCCTTTAAGAGCCTAACATACAGTCCACAGAATTCGATTTCCATTTAATTTTATGGTGAAAACCAGTGAAAATATATCTTTTATTATCTTTATTGCTCCAGTAGTTAAGAGGTGAAAGGTTTTTTTGGAGGCAACAGCTTGAGACACATCTGCAAACTTCTATTTACAAGGGCTTGAGGCAGAGATATAGGAAGCAGACAACTGAATACCAAAGAGAAGTTGATACATACACATACAATGCTTTTACAAGTTTCTGTGAAAATAATTTTTTTAGGAGGTGAGCCAGCAGTATAACAGGTGAAGTCTGTGACCATCTTACATCAGTCATGTACTTCCACTTGACCTAGGTGGAAACTAGAATTTTCCTGTACTTTACTAATCACAGAACACTGAATGAGGTGTGACTACCTCAGAAAAACTGAGCTCAATGTAGAAAATCCCTTAATCCTGTCTTTATTGCATTTTGCTGAAATACAACACCCCTGATGGGCAGTGTCTGGAAGATTTTTGGTTGTACAGAAGAAATTCACATCATCCAGAGCTGTATTTCCCACACTCCTCTAAATGGTAATTAGTTACTGTAATTTCTGGACTCTGCAAACACAGACAAATTTAGCAGTCACCTTGAGCATGAAAGCCTTTGCAAAATTCATTGTCAATCCTGTACAAAGGGTTGTCAGCTTTAGGTTTTATCTTTAGGAGAGCAATATCAAAATATTGGACTCATACTTTGTGCTAGACAATCAAATCATATTACTGAAAAAGCCATCACATTTTTGATCTATTAATGTTTCTCCTAATCCATTAGATACAGACTTTCAGATAGGTCATTAGAAGTAACTTGTTGCTCAATCAATAATTTTGACAGAACAGATGGGAAAATATTTAAACATCTAAACAAACTGTCTGCACACCTATGTTGTGAAAGAAAACCGAGAACTCGGATACACCAATGTACTGTTAATTTAAGGGGGGAAAAAACTGTTTTTAGTTAACCTTACAGTTCAGGTGGAGTGTATGTTCCTTAAGCATTCCTGGTAACCCTTCACACATTTTTATTGCTATAGTTGGTCTGTTAACAAATACTCACCCACATATTCTTCAACAGAAGTTAAAGAGTGTATTTGCTAAAACTTTCTATCAATTGTGGTAACAACTACAACAATGAGAAAGTTTATAATCTAATACTAATGAACAAAGGTAATGTACACTTCTTTATAGGCACAGACTTTGACCCAGATATATAAAAACCCACCCTTCAGAAGGGTATGTTCACCAAGAATTACACAATTCAGTTACTACAACTATATCTTGGTATGAAAAGTGAAGTGCTGCTGCATCAACAGTGAAAAAAACATTTAAATGAATGCTTACTGGTTTTATTATACACAGCTGAAAAGACAAAATGTCCAAGTTACAGATACCCTGGGAAATAGACAGCTGAGATTTTCCACTGCTCTAACTTTTGCAGGTAGTTTTTCTCTATTTTGTATCTAGTTTGCATTTTTTTTTTACTTCTGGCCCTAATGTAAACTATCTTTCTATTGCATTTTTGTATTTGAGATTCTGCCCATCTCATTTTGTTATGTACCCTTAAAAAATACATAGCAAACAAAATTTTTTTTTTTTTTTTTGCTGGCGCACGCACTGTATCAAAACCAGTATATTCTGGTATAAATATGAATTAAGCAAAGCTTCCTAGGGTAAAGAGCATGTAATACTAATTAATGCATTTAACCTCCTACATGAGACAGATTTCAGTAGAATTCAGAACTTAAAAAGAAAAAGAAAAGAAAAGAAAAATGTAGTTAAGTAAAAGGAGTATTCTAACAAGGGCTCTAAGAAACCAATGGTAACAGTGGAAAAAGAAATCAAGAAAACAACATCACATCAAAAAGACCCCTCAAAAGACACCTTTCATAGAAGGGCAGCAAATAAAAGCAAAATATCATTTCAGTCCACAAAAAGATGGCACTTGTCTCTCATAATTCTACCATTAGAAGAAAACGGTCACTCTACCTTTAGAAGAAAATCTGCAGACCTGCTCATGTCTGTATTAATTATCACTGCACTAGCAGTAATCTCTAAAACATACACTGCCGTAAGATGCAAGATGTGTAAGAAGTAATAAATAATGATAATACTGTGACATGTCTTTTTAGTTGCTCTTTCTTCCTGAAATTATTTTGAATATTTACTGATGTTAAAAGGCATTTGTTCAGCTTTTGTTTATGCTTCATTACTCTCAGATGAACTAAAGGCTTTTGCTGCGATGGAAATAATGTTTCTATTGATTAAATGAAAATTAATGAAAAAGTTTCAAGCAATGTTATTTAGGCAGTCTTTATAAGAATTGTCATACTTACCTGTTTTATGAAAAAAAAGTGTTTTATTAGAAAATTGCTCTCTGCTTTAAAGTTCTGGTTTGAATACAAAAGTTTGTTTATGGGCAGTGTTGAGCTAACTTCTTTTCTAGTATTCTCTTTGTTTTATTATTTTTGCATATTTGTTACATCTTTTCCCTTGAGAAGTCTGATACTGCGTGTGGACAACTGATTTTTGTGACTGGTGAGATTACTCAGGTAGCATGAAAATGCAAATTCTTATTACATTATTGGTTATCTGCCTCCAGAAGAAAGTCTAATTTTTGTGCTAATTTATCAGATGTTGCAGCAATTCTTCTGTCTGTGTAACAAAGCAATGCTTTCCCACCCTCATCTAAATGCTCCCCAGGTTTTCATCTTGGTAAGAGCTATTGCCAATAAATGATATTCTGGTCTGGATACCCTGCCTTGTCTACCTTTCATCATTTCCATCTCAGGGGCCCACTGGCAATACCAAGCTGACAAAAGTGCTGAAATTCAAGTCACCAGCATTTTTGATGACTTAGGATTGTGAGATGACAGAATGTAGGACACTAAAACATGATAAGTGATAACCAAACAGAAAAAAAGACCAAATTTGAATTTTCATGAGATCTGAGCATTTCAAGGTAAAACAACTTCTTGCATTTTCATTTCTTCACAATGAAAGAAAAAATAATCTGGGGCTTGCAACTCTAGTGTAAAGAGAAAATTCCATATTGTGAATCTCCCATAAATCAGAAGGGAAAATATTTTCAGGCATAGACGCTATTCCTCCTCATCCCCCCTTCATTGGTCCTCACCCAGAAACAAAATGTTGCCAAATATACAACAGACAGCTGTTCAAGAGCACAAGCCAACACTAAACCACTCTTCCACAGGTAAAATAAATTCTATTGTGCCTCTGCTAAGAATCAGATTAAGCATGAAACATCTAGGTAAACACAGAGAAAATAAATTTAAACTATCCTTATGAAGCCAAAAGAAAAATCAGTTAAGCAAAACACAACAGCATAACTACACTGTTCAGGTACTGAGCAAACTAACTATACTTTCAAGAAAATCAGAACAGGTTATCAGAAGTTGAGGCTTCCTGGTTTTTAAGCAAAGCATTCTGCCTCACTAGGAAACAGTAACACCTCATACTGTAAGTTAAGACAAACACCTACTGAAATACAAAAACAAAAAAATAATTACTTCATCAGTGTTGGTAGAAGACTTGGCAATTAATATTCATCAGGTTAGATACTTTATTATTTTATGGAATAAAATAAAACTCATCACTGATTTTTTTTTAAAGGAACTTTAATTTTTTTATATAACTCAATAGATACAAGTGTTGAGATTTCATTAAATTAATGCAAATGAATAAGCAAACCTTGAACCCTCATAGTAAGGTACATCCTTAGATGGGGTCCACACAAAAGATGACTTTTCTGTTGTTGATTAGATCTTCTCTATTTACTTAGCTTTACACTTGCTTGTATGAAAAAGAGGTAATGCTGCCTGTTAAAAATTAGCTCTGATCCTACAGATATCCTCATTACACATGGAATTTATTTACCATTACAATAAGAGGGTTAAAAGCTTTTTGTGACATCAGAAGAAAAATATTATCATAACCTGCAACACTGCCAATGTATTATTATAAAGAATGACCTTTTTGACAGCATTCTTGCATGAAACACAATTGATTTGAATTCATCATTTTAAAAGAAAGAAAGAATAAAACTACCATCTTTTTAAGTCTCTGGCTGATAAAAATTAATGCTCTATCCTTGGACAAAACAACTCTATACAACATACTTTGCTAAATCTACATTGAACACTCATAGGTTCCATTTCTTTTTATCAGTAATGTTTTGGATTGAGTTTTTCTC